>JANEYF010002562.1:0-554663 GCA_029963845.1 Rhamnusium bicolor | reverse complement strand
AAATAATGGGCGTTGAGATAAAATTTGGCAACACTGCCATGACCATAGACATTATTATATGTCTATGGCCATAACTTTCGCATACAGCTAGCTTCGTCAGCGGTTCTCAAACAATTTGATGTATTATTTAAAATATTTTTTTTTGCCACTTCTGAGGAACTTTTACTAAGGTAAATTTTTAGCAATCGACTTCTTTTACCAAGTACTACCTCCCATTAAAAATATATTCCCAAGTTCGTAAACACCCTGTATATATATATATATATATATATATATATATATATATATATACATATTGACTTCAGTTTATATGGATACACTGGAAAAACTGAAATAAATAGCAGGAAAACAAAAGCGTATGTCATCAACTTACAAAGCGTCAATTTGTTGTTTTGCAGATTGTTGCGTTAGATCTGTACACTCTTTAATGCGGTTTTATCGTTAATTTAAAATATGTGCTAAATTGTGGCACTACATATGCACAACAAATTAACCGATAAAGAGGCCATAAAAGCAATTGCTCTGATTAATTATGGTCAAAAATATAGGTACGTGACTAACGTAATTTGTATTCAACAGAGTACCATTTTAATAGTTATGTTATCAGACGTTATAGGGAGACTCGACACTATTAGAGTTAGTACAGCTGAAGACAATAATTTTTTACTGTTTGCAGCCTTAAGAACTCAACATTGTATTGCATGAACGCTTCAAACCGAACTCTGGAAGGCTGGAAATGTAAACATTTCTTTACAAGCAATTAAAAATCGTCGCCGGGAACAGAATTTATAACTACTAATGATTCCAACCACAGGCCCACGTCATCTCTGGGCACACCGAATTGCTAGGTTCCAAGTTGCTAAGTAATACGCTAATTGGGGTCTTGAAGAATGGTCAAATGTACTCTTCACGGATGAATCAAGATTTTGCCTACATTCCTCAGATATGCTAGTATGCCAGTGTATAGGGTGGGCAAATTTCGATGTTTGTATAGGGTAACTTGGTAACCGTAAGAGATACAAAAAAATGTAAGACACATTCTCGATCTCTTTTTTAAAACAACTTCACAGGTGAAAACAAAAATTTTCTATCGTCTTTTGTTTTCGAGTTATAAAAAAAAGTTCGATTTTTCGACTTTTAGGTACATGTCAATATCTTGGTTGTTTGTAAAGTTATGAAAAAACAACTTTTACATTCTTCAAGCACTTTTTTCTGTATAATACAGTGGCATCGATAAAATTTAAAAAAAGGTGCAATTTCGAGTTATGGCATAATGTAATGTAAGTATTTCATAACGAAAATAATCTTTTAGTAGATCTTCTTGAATTTTTTTATATTTATTCCAAGTAGGCGTATGTCATCTATGACAGTGTTTAACCATTTTTCAGTAAACTGCATATTAATAATTTTGTTTCCGCCATAATTACACCCCATTTAATCGTAAAAGTGAAGAAGTTTTACGAAAATTACGAAAAATATGATATGCTAGAGTGCTTTATTCAAAGTAATGACAATTGTGATATTGCATCCGAAATATATTTCAATCGCTATCCAGAAAGAAGACAACCTACTAATGCTATATTTAAGAGGTTAAAAGAAAATCTCATTAATTGTGGGTCATTCAACAAGCCAAGGCCAAAAAATTATAACACTGAAGATGCTGAAGAAACTTCTATAACTGTAATTGGAATGGCGGTTGCGAATTCTTTAATTTCAAGTCATCAAATTGAAGCTGATTCTGCGTTTTCAAGACGTCGAACTTTGGATATTTTGAAGACACACAAATTCAGGCTTTATTCAATAAGGAAACAACATCACCTGTAACAACTGATCTTCAGCAACAATTGGAGTTTTACATATGTAATCATCAAAAAAGCCAACAAGATCCATTCTTCTCTAAAAATGTAGTTTGGACAGATAAAGCCTACATTAGCAGTGCATGAAATTTCAACAGGCATAACAAACACTATTGATCTGATAGGAACCCTCACCGTACCGTTGACGTGCGATCTCAAGGACGCTTTGATTGTTAGAGTTTGGTGTGCTCTACGTGTCCATCGTGTTTTAACATATCACATATATCAATAAAATCTTATTGGCCAACGGTACTATCAAATCTTCAACCAGAAAATTATTGAGGAATTTATGGACAATCTACCATTAATTGAAGCAAGAAATCAGTTCTTCGAACAAGATGTGCACCACCTCATAATATCAGGACCGTTTCAGAATTATTAAGTACCAATTTTGGAAATAACTGGATGGGAAGTAACGGACCAATGAGGTGGCCACCATGATCACCTGACTTAATGCCACTGGATTTTTTATTTTGGGGTCACATTAAAGACAAATTATACAAGAAAACCAGTATCGTCATAAATACACTCAAACAAAATTTCATAGACTGTGTAAATTCCATTTCAAATCTACATATTTATAATGCAATTCAGAGTGTTATGAAGAGGTGTAATTTATGCATCGAATAGGATGGACATCAGTTTGAACTTTTTCTTTAATTTGAATTTTTATTTTGTAATTGTAATAAATATCTGATTTTTTGGTCTTGGCTTGTTGAAGGACCCACAACTAAAGAGATTTTCTTTTAACCTCTTGAAAATAGCTTTATTAGGTTGTCTTCTTTCTGGATAGTGATTGAAATATATTTCGGATGCAATATCACAATTGTTATTACTTTGAATAAAACATTCTAGCCTATCATATTTCTCATAATTTTCGTAAGACATCTCACTTTTACGATTAAATAGGGTGTAATTATGACGGAAACAAAATTATTAATATGCAGTTTACTGACAAATGGATAAACACTACTGTCTTAGATGACACACGCCTACTTGGAATAAATATAAAAAAAAGTAAAAAGTAATCTTCTAAAAGATTATATTCACTACTAAATATTTACACATCAAAAGCGACCCCACTACATATGATATATAGTTTGAAAGAGAAAAAAAATCCTTTTTTAACTAAACCATAGCCAACTATGATTCCCGTTTAAAAAAAATACAACTTTATGCCATAACTCGAAATTGCACCTTTTTTTAAATTTTCTCTACGCCACTGTATTATACGGAAAAATGTGCCTGAAGAATGTGAAAGTTGTTTTTTCAGAACTTTACAAACAAGGTATTATGTGTCTAAATGTCGAAAAATCGAACTTTTGTTTATAACTCGAAAACAAAAGACGCTAGCAAATTTTTGTTTTCGCCAGGGAATTTCTCAAAAAAAAACGATCGAGAATGTGTCTTCCATTTTTTTGTATCTCTTACACTTACCTATACAAACATCGAAATTTTCCCACCCTGTACAACAGATGAGCATCATTTCCAATTCAATTTTCAGCAAACGGAAAGTTTTGGAGGTGGGTCAATCTTGGGATTCTTTTTCATGGCGCATGGAATTAGTTGCAGTCAACAATGGAAGAATGATGGTCGATTGTTGCATAAAGAATATTCTAGTACTTCATGTGATCCCATATGGCCCCTTGATACTCAAGAACTTTGTGCTGATACACTATAACGCACGACCACACATTGCCAGGATAGTGACTAAATATCTTGAAAAAGTCAATGTGACTACAGTAAATTCGCCAGCTCGCAGCCCAGACTATAATTCTATAGACCACATATGTGACTATATAAGGTGGGTAATTCAGCAAGATTGGGTTTCATGTAGAAACTTGAATAAACCTCAAAATAAATTGACCGTGATTTAGAATAATATTGATGAGGACTACACAATGTCTTTGAAGGGCTGCCAAGGCGAATACAAACTGTAATTAAAGTGAGGGGAAAATACACGGTATTGAAAATTATTGTACTCTGAATTTTGTTTTTATTCGATTGTATTGAAAAGTGATGTTTTTGGTGTGAATATCTAAACAAAAAAATCACCTTTTTATAACAGGTGTTATTTGATATAGTGGCTAGGTGACTACTTTTCCTGACCGAAGAGTACTTTTCGTCCTAGGACGAAAAGTACTTTTTTGGACGGTAAACAATTTATGAACAAAATAATGGATACCATAAACAAATGAAACAAATTGTCATGATACTTATTAGATTGTTTGAAAGTGACGTGAAGTCGATTACGATACGGTTTTTCAATTAAAATAAATATAATAATAATTTATTATTTTCTTCTTACAATTGATTAAAAGATAGTGGACGAAAATGTTTTTCGTACTCATACGGTTGCTGAGCTCGGCTTCGCCTCGTCCAGCAATTTTCCGCAATCTTACGAAAAACTTAATTTTTGTCCTTGTGTCACAATAGTTATTTATGTACCAAGGCTTATAAGTGTATTTTACAGCTCGAGAACATAACCGAAGGCCGTATGACTGAGATTTGCAAGTGTTCAAAACCTGTAAATACACGATACAAGAAGCCGAGGTGCATACGACGTCTTTCGTACTACTAGCAATATTACAATAATTTTTAGGAAAATTCATTCAAAATTATAGATTTATATTTCAAGATTTGTCGAACTTATTTATTAGGTGGTCTAGGCTCTAATTGGAAGGTTTGCTATGAACCTTTTCTCGTTACTATGGTTACTGTCAATAAGTTGTGAAATTCATAATTTGATAGTAATTTCTACCGTTCAAGTTATTTACGTGAGTTTTTGAAATAAAAATATAGATTTTGATGAAAATATCGACATTCAGGAGGCTCCCAACAAGCTTGTGCTTCATTGATGCCAGAAAAATCGAAAGAAGATATAATTTTTTATATTCAAAGTTCAAAGATTTTAATAAAAAACAATATGCCTATGTTAAATATTAGGTATCGTTCAAATTGCACATTTACGTTTAATATTAAATGATATATTATATTTAATTTAATGTTAAGTTGTGTTGTTTGATTTAAAAATAAATATCATTTAATTTCATCAATTTCATTGTTATTTAACTTCCTTATTACTTTGCTTTTAAAAGTAATTGTTTTGTCCATGGGCTGTCAGTGACACTTTCATGAATTGACAGAAGTCAAAAAATGCTACTTACATAGCTAGTAGTATGAACATAACTATTTTGTAAAAATTTAACAAAAATTGTCTATATTACTACTTTTTTGTGATTTCCGTGTATCCCATCTAATAACAGAGTAAAGTGAACCCAAAAGAAGAATATTAAAAAAAAGATAAGACGAACTCTAAATTGTATTGTGCAGTTGTGACTGGTGCACTCTACAGGATGTTACAACTCTCAGAACAACACCATTTTCAAATAAAACTGAAGTTTCTCTAAAGAAATTAGTAGCACAATAACATTCCTGGGGAGTCAATCTATAATGAAAAAAAAAGGATCATCTTAATCGAACAGACGACGAAAAATATTAACATCAAATTTATGGTAAATTTCAGATGTGAGATAAATCTTGTGGCGTGCGTAATAAAATAGTTATTTGTGACACACGGATGTTAAATTCAGTTTTCGTACGATTACGGAATATTGCCGGACGAGGCGAGGCCGAGTTCGGCAACCGTGTGAGTGTAATATTTTATTCGATTGTAAGAAGAGAATAATAAATTTTTTGTTATATATTCTAATTGGAAAATTATAATTGACTCACATCACGTTGACACAATGTAATAAAAATATCATGATAGTTTGTTTCATTTGTTTATGGTATCCATTATTTTATTCATAATTGTTTACCATCCGAAATAGTTATTTACGTAACAAGACCGCTGGCAATTACCAGGGTGAGTTATAGCGAGGCCTAAAAGCCAGTGTACCCAATAGCGACACGTTCTGGGTGTGTAGCATATAATATTTTTTTGCAACCGTTCTCACTAATCTCAAAAGATTTTAACAAAATTCATAAAATTCAGTGGACAGATGTCAGACGCTTACTTTCAAAGAAGTCTGGATTAATAATTTTTAATTGTTATTGGATACTGTTTTGTCAACCAAAAGTGACATAAGGGATCAGAAAACACTTTACCGATCACTAATGTCACTTTACCAGCTAGACCAGTAAATTTGTATTTTCCAGTCAAAAAACTGATCAAACACAGTTAACGTTCTAAACAGTTGTCGTCCTAGGACGAAAAATACTTTACAGCCTGGAAAAGCAGTCGCCTAACAAAAAGCAATACCTATTATAAAAAGGTGATCTTTTCATCCAAGTATTCAGTTCAAAAAACGTCACTTTTTTATACAATTGAATAAAAATACATTTTATGTTAAAATTAATATTTTTAATTTGCGAAATATCATGCCGCATGATATTTCATAGCCATTGTGAATGTATACTTGAAATTTTGCCATAAACTTATCAGCGACGCCGATTATGACAATAATAGACAACCTGACATTTTTCAAGGATCATGCGAAAATATTTTTTTCGGGTGTTATAAAAAAAATTCCTAAAATTTCCTTTTCGAAATGTTGACCTACTGAACTACTTTTTTACGCTGAAATAATGAAAAGTAAAAATAACGAAATTTCATAATGGAAACTAAAATATGAGTTGAAAGAATATCCTCAAAGTACATACATAGGCAGCACGGAAGGAAGCACCAAGACCGGCTCTAATTTAATTAAATCCTTACGGAAATATATTTTTTTACAACGCTAACGTACCATAAACTTTCATCTCCTGAAGCTTTAATGAGATAATGCAAGCCCTTTGTTAATAATATCAGTGCAACAAATAGAAAGGTGTTATTATATATGTATATATAAGGCACCAGTATAAAGGAACGAATGGATAGTCCAACAGGATAGCTAATGGCAACATAGTTTTACACCTTAATCCCTTGGGCTCCAGACAACTGGAGCAAATTGTCCCAAGACACATATAAGCCCAATGAAGCGACGACCAAAGAGTTAAACTAGCCTTATCTTTACTATTCACTGTCCACACAACTCACCAGAGGCGTCTTAGCTTATGGGCTTGGATACTTCGAAGATAATTTAAAGTAAAGGGAAACAAATAGTTACAAAGGCCTATGAAACTAAAGAAACTGGAACTACAAAACAATAATCTAACACAAGAAACAAATACACGTAGGAATGTATAAATTACTAGTTATTTTTTTATACATTGTACTGATTCTGTGGTTGGCTCCTTGTGAAACATTATTAAATATTTTAAATAAACAAAGAAAATTTGCTTTTAAATGTTTCAAAATTGTATTTTCACTCTACACGTGTTTCGGCTTTTTAGGCCCTTTTTTTCAAGAGTACAGATGAGAGGTACTAAATTATAATTTGCGTTCCTTGCTTATATATTGAATGTCACATCTGGCAACTTATATTAATAAAAATGGTTTGTAACATTTGCAATTTTTTTAGACAAGTTAAATTACTTTATCTAAAATGTGGTGACCTGCGAATATTTGTTGTTCATTTGTAATCGGTTTTTTATTTTTGGAAGCTTTCTTAATTTCTAATATTTCTAGTAAGTCTAATGTTTTGCTTTTCTTTTCGGAATGAAGTAATTCTACATTATCCATATTTATAAAGTGATTGTTTTCTATACAATGTGTTGACATGCCGGTGCTATATACGTTGTTTACAATAGACTTTTTATGCACTTCAGGTCGCTTTTTTATATTACGTCCAGTCTGGCCAATGTATATATCGTCGCAGTCACTACATTTTAGTTCATACACTCCTGTCTTTTGTAGTTTTTCTGTTTTATCCTTATGGTTTATTAACATTTTTCCTAGGTTATTTTTATTCACAGATATTGTTTTGCAACCTAATTTACGTAATTTATTCCTGACTTTATCACTAATTCCAGGTCTATAATTAATACATTTATGGATGATATTGACGTCTTGTACAGAACCAGCATACACTTTCACAAAATTACATTACACTTTCACAAAGAACTTATAAAATACGATGAATACTGAATTATAACTCGAAGATAATACTAATCATGATAATACAATTAAAATAATTGTTTGTATCGATACAAAATAAAATACATGAATGTCAGTATGAAATATGAAAAGTAAATTTCATCTACTTGAAATGTTTTCTTGAAATATTTTGAAATGTTTTCTTAACCGCCTTTCAAGTCACCGAAGTAACCTCGGAAAATCCTAGGATTTTGTGTTTGGTAAAGAGAAATGAAGGCCTACAATTTATTGTGTAGTATGAACCACATCTAGGGCATCGACAATTTCATCTACCATCTTAGTCCAAAACAAATTACAAACAAAATTTGTAACTTGCTCCTGGATGGAATCGAACCATCGCCCTTCGGTACCGAGTAAATAACTATTAGCGCTTTACCATGGCCCGATCCACAATATCAATATTTTCTACATTTTTACGATTTCAAGATATCTAAAAATATAAGCAATTCTTGTAACGAAGTGTTTTTTTAAGCATTACAATTCAGTGATTTTATTTTCACGTTAACCGAATCACATGGGTACACCCTGTATGGTGCTAATTATGATGTTGCCGATTACTTTAATCTCGATACTGATCTGAAAACATAAGTTGTATAATAATTTATTTTTCTTTAAATATTATTCTTTCTTTAGCTATATAGTGGGTATTGTAATTATTGTTCTATTTCAGTTAATTTATTATTTATCTTGGAGGGCAAAAATGTTACAACTAGTAATAAGTACATGCATTATTTACTAACTGAATATAAAATAGTTACTCCTATTTAGTTCTAGTAAAGTTATGTATTTTTGATATTGTTAATAGCAGTTATTTTCATCATTTTTAATATTATTTTATGTTTTGCTAGTTCATTATTGTGTAATAATTGCCTATATATGAGATACATAATGGAGTATATAACATCCTTGCGGGCATTAAGGATTTTTTAAAACCGCGTGGCCTCTATGGTATCTGATAATGACAAAAAAATTAACATTTTTGATGTCAAATTACATAAATCTGAAGTTTATATTTTTCATTTTAAATTTTTATTGATTCAGTAATGAAGAAGTAAAACATAAAACTTTGTATGCACCACGAACATTACTTGACGTTTATACCCTCGGGCGACTTACAAACCCTCGGACCAGAGGCCCTCGGTTTTGTAAGCCTGTCGCCTTAAGGTTATAAACATCTCCATAATGCCATTGGTACATAAATAACTATAATGCCGTTAAAATTATTTATCACCCGTATATTGTTTATTTCGATTATAAATCTTTTGTGTACGCCTGGTATAATTTAAATATTTATTTATGTTGAGTATTTGAACAAACACCGGAACTGTTATAAATAATCGTTTAATGATTAATTAATTAAAATAGGAATAGTTAATTAGTTACAAACTACAATAATAACCACATAGTAATATTGGAATTAATTAATGAATGAAAAGTATTTATTATTTTGCCGTTTGGGCCTATTTCTTATTTTTTCCAGTAAAATATTATTTAGTTCATAAATTAAATTCATTTTTAAACTGTACATTTAAAATGCCTGTCTATATTGAAAAAACCGATAGCCTGAAACATAAGCAGAAATAAGGTACTTTTTGTACGAATTCCGGGGCAGTTTGGCTGTCTTAGTTTGTAAACCACAATCGAGAACACACTGTAGAATTCCAATAATCGGCTGCTGAAAGTAGGAAAATAATTTTCCGGTTATTTATATGTATAATAAATATTCAAAAGTATACAGGGAAACAGCTAACAGAATTTTTATTAAATTAGTAAAAATTATATTTTAAATAAAAATGTCAGTAAATAATTAATTAAAATTAATTTATTTCCTTAGTTGATTTTTATTTAAAATAAAATGTTTACTATTTTAGACACTTAGTAAAACTATGCTAGCTACTTTCAGTATTTAATTTTGAATGTTTATTTATCAATGATTAAAGATTTAGTAACCTAGGATAAATTTGAAATTTTAAGCTATTATTTTTTTTCTGTAATTTTAATTTAGAATCATATCTGTCCGTGTTTCCGTCTGTCCAAGAGTGCTTCGTTTTCTTTGTAGTTAAATTTTGTCATTTAAGAGTACGTTCATTGACCACACACTAGCGATTGCATTTTTTCGGAACACTGACTGTTTTAAACCAGGCTGATGCTAACGACATGAGACCCCTTGTGGTGGCAATCACGCTAGGATTAACAGTGTGTCTCTCAGATAATATGTTGAACTCAGACGCTAGAAAAAGGCCTTATTATTCTGCCCAGGTAATGGTTAACCATCTAGGTCACCATAAAACCAGATGAATACTAAGTTACCTTGCATTGCTCTGTAGACTGACCGTTTTGACCCCGGCTAGTGCTAACGATTTGAGATCCTTGCGGTAGCGATAACGCCAACGCTAACAGTGTGTCACTCAAACTTTCTGTAGACTTAAGTACGTTGCAAAGGCCGCTCCTAAAATGCACAGCCGCTCACGTCCTGTACCCTTGCATATAGGGCACTCCTGAGAAGTCTGGCTCTAAAAAAGAGAAAATTATTTTGATTTAAAGTAAACTTACCGTGTAGTTTAGTCAGCTAGTATTTTTTTCGCTTATCTGCAATTGGCATATTTTGCACAACTATAGAATATCCTTTTATTGAAAACACGATTATTTCTATTTGGGTGTATAGCAGTAGGCTTTTGGAAATAAAACAAATGCATTAGTTTATACCATTTATTTGTAATTAGTGATGTATTTACAGGTGTGCTTTAATAAAAACATTTTTTTAAATTGTTAGTGCCTTATTCTTATTTCTGGTTTTCTTTCTCTAGACCCCTGGATATTACTGGTCTTCAATGCAGCTGTCTGAGACCCTATTGTCCATTAATAGGAAAAAATGCTGTTCCTGTTCTATAAAGAGGAACTGGCGCCCGAGAAAACCGGAAACTGATAAATACCTCTGTCATTTAGGGTGTCACAAATGATGTTTTTTCGATAAAAGAAACTTATCACATTCTTATTTCTAATACATCTACACCAATTTTTCCAAAAGTTATCACATTTGGCCTTCCCTCCTTGTTAGAAACTATAATGTTGTTTCCAAACAATTCACATAATTATAATGTTTTCCTTTGTAGATGACGAGCACTATAAGAATTAGTATTCTTTGTAAAAAATCCTTCATCTTTTCCGCTATATCATGGTCTGGCTCTTCATTACTTTTCTAACACCGCTCACATATTTTTACAAAGACTATTGATGTTAAATTTGTTGGGAGGAAAAAGCCTTCTTCCGCACATATTTAGAGACAATGGACAAACCTAATATCCGAATATGCTAGGACTTAATTTCTGGTTTAGAAAAAATCCAAGCTCCTCGGCCGGAGATCAAACCCGGGACTCCAGAATGAGAGGCAAGAATCCTTAATGCTTGACCATTAAGCCACACTGGTTGAAGAAATAGAATTTTGGTAAATTCATCGCTGCATATGAAGAGAATTCGTAATCAAGGTCCGCTGCTTAAAATTTCCGGGGTCATTAACTTTTCTGTTTAAATTCCAATTAAATTGATTTATTGCCTATTAGGACAGATCTAACTTAACTAAGGCTTCATTAAAGTATATCATATATAAAATACAACAACATTTTGTATAGAGGTGAATGTTTAACAATATTTTCACAGTTAGGGTCACAATCTCGCCTTGCAGTGGGTGGGTCCTCCGTGGATGTACGGCGTTGTTGTCCCAACTGCTAGAAAGCCCTTTATTAGTTTGGTGTTGAGCGGCTCTCTCCTGTAACAAGACAGAGCATTTTAGGCTAGTAGCATGAGCTTTTTGATAATCAGAAAGAAAAATAATACCTATAAAAACAGTTTCAGTCAAGTCACACAGGGAGAAGCTAGAATAAACCTGTTTGAGAAAATGCAGTCTGAGGAATGTCTGTGAATGTGAACTGGAGAGAAAATGGATAGAATCTCAGTAAAGTTAGTGGTTATGGGATTGGTAGGAGAGTGGGTAGGAAGCGTATGTATGTCATTGTCTGTATGTGTATACTGTTAGTTAGCGATGGGCATAATCGAAAAGTCAGTATTCGAAATATTTCAATAATCGAATGATCATTCGAATGATCGTTCGAATGTTTCTAGGGCGATATGAGAGCTGAGAACTGAGAATGATGCGCAATCGACAACCGCTAACGTTTGGGGTGGGGTCTTGGTTCTTTAGGATTTGGAAGTTTTACTTTACTTTATAGTCACCTGGCTCACTCACTCGTGGTAGGCAGTGTTGGCTTGGAACCTCCCACAGTCGGAATATTTTTATTTTTGTATATGTTTTATAATAGACTAAATTTTCATTTTCTATATAGTCAAATAAATTTTAGTTTCTATTTTTTATTAACAAAATGCGACCAGGAGCTAAAAAATATAATGTTTGTGGAACTATTTCAAGAAAACACAGGATATTATAGCGACATGTAGTAAATGCAAAAAAGTGTTGAGGTATTTTGGAAATACAACTAATTTGATGCAACATTTATTAATAATTCATCTCATTCAATTTCAACAAGATAATGTACATCCACACGAATCTGAAGTCGAAAATGAAAACAATATCGAAGTTACTAATAATAATAGTTCAAATGTTGGCTTAGGTAAAAAACAAAATTATCAGATTCAGAATCAGAAACTGGTAGTTCTTCAAATATAAATAATAATAATACTCCACTAGCAAATGAAAATCCAGGTCCGTCTGACGTTTCGAAAGAACCACAATTTTCTCTACATCGTCCAAAACAAATGATACTTTATTGCACTAAGAACAAAAATGAACTTTTGGCATCTGTCTTTGGTTACTAAAATACGTGAAACTAATGTGTCATCCTCAATAAAATGACAGGTAACCGTGATATATCCTACATTATTTTCCTAAATCCAATTATCGGTTGTTAGTGCCATGTTGTTAACGTCACTTAAAATTGCCCTAAGATTTGAGGCTGCCTCTGCATAAGCTTTCGGTAGAATTTCATATGACATTTTTTTTCTGTTAGGTCGTATATATAGTGGGTTTAATTAATAGGAATATTCTATTAATCCATTATTTTCTACTATAAATAGAGAGAGGTTGGAAATCTTTAACTATCATTTTTAATAATTTTTGATCGACACCTGCAGCCCTGTGTGGGGCATACATTAAATCTCAGTGTAACTAATGTTCTGAAGAAAAATATACACTTAACTGATATTTAAAAAAAAATGCAGAGCCTTGCTAAGCAATTTTAAATACAGCGTTCTTGCCACAGAAAACGAATTTACCAATTTTAAAGATGAAGCAAGATGTTTCCACAAGGTGTAATTCTTGCCTTACATGCTGGAAAAACTTTTGAAAATCAAGGATGCTCTTTTTTTGTAGTGTAAGAACTTCCAAAGTTACCAGTTTTCTTAAATGCAAATGAATGGATCATATTGCATGATTGAGTAAACATTTTAAAACCAGCCGAAGACATAACCACAATTTTATCTGCAAAAAATTATCCCACTATATCATTGGTAATTCCATTATATTGAAGATTTTAGTCCGCCTTAAGAAATGTCAGAGCTGAAACTGAAGTTGGTGAAATACTAAAAACTAAACTATTGTAGATCATAACGCGTAGGCTTGGCGGGCACGAAAGTAATAAAATTGTTGCCAAAACCACATTTCTTGATCTCAGAATCAAGAAATTTGCTTTTGGTCTAGAAGACAATGCTGCTAACGCTCAGAAATGGGTCACAAAGGAACTAGGATATTTTGTGTCTAACAAAACTTCCACACCCGTGAGTATAGAAGAAGAAACTAACTCAACCGAATCGAATACAGTAGATTTTTGGGCAGATTTTGACAAAAAAAGTAGCGAGTATAAAAAACACTTCAACGACTACAACTATGGTGATTATAATGGTACGACTGTATTTGAAAGTGCCTCTTCTTGAAAGAACAAAAAATCCACTCGAGTTTTCGGTCCAAACACAAAAATTTATTACCAGAAATATACTGTGATGTTCTGGATTAATGGAGATTAATCACTACTAACAAATTAAGGTTAACAATAGACTTCTCAGTAGTGTATTACAAGTACCAGTGACATTTGACAAAATAGCTTGTTCCTAACTTAACATGTTATAGTCTAAAGGAGGTTTTACACTCACATTTGAAGGGCAGTACATACTACTACATATGTCACATATACGAAATGGCAAAAAAATATGTGTGCATTCCTGCCACTTCTGTACCACCAGAAAGGGTATTTTCAAAATCTCGTCAACTAACGAGTTCCAGGAGAAACAGACTTTTGCCTAAAAATATGGACAGTGACATTTTTGAATTAGGTATAGATGTTTCAATCGCTGTAAAAATATTTTCAATTTTTACTTTTTACTGTTTACCAATGAATTATTGTGATATTAGTTTCCTTTAGTATTATGTTTTATTTTTGTGATGTGAAAATGAAATAATTTTGCAACCAACGCATGCATAAACCTTCTCATTTGTTGCTTATAATTTATTTTATTATTACTAAAAAGTTGTTTTTTAGAATTCTCCTTTATTTTAATATTTTTTATATTTTTATTTGTATATTCATAATATAGTCTATTTTGCGAGTATTAGTTATGTTTTTCATTCCTGAATCCTGACCTCTTCCTATTCTAATTCTATGAAACGACCATCGCTGTCTCTGAGGGTGTGTTGTGCTACACTTACACGGAACGGAACAACAAGTAACAACAATAATTTTTTATTTTAAATTGTAGTACATAGCTCTACGCATGGAATGATTTCGAATATTCGAGTGACGTATTTCGAATGCATTGCAATTATTACTGCGTCAGCTGAATTCGATAGTCGAGGTTATGTTGTGTGTGATTCGAGTGGTGAATATCATTCGAAAGTAATCAGTAATCGAAATTTTCCGAATATTTCAATAATCGATTGATCGACTATTTTTCATTCGAATGATCCCATCACTACTGTTAGTTGTTGTCGTAGTATAACGGTAAGTTTTCGTGGAGTAAACGATGCGTATGCGTAAATTCATGGTAGTTCTTAATATCGGCAATATGGCTAGTTAAAACTGAGTGTCGGATGTTGTTTATTAGATCCGATTATGTAATCTTGTATGTATGGTATGTCTGCTGTTCTGTGTAGTTGATTTGTACTTATGTATCGGTTTGAGTTAGTAAAATTACGAAGGAGTTTGTTTTGCGTCGTCTAGAGGCACCCAAACTGGGTGTTGGACATCTGTTCCAGACGACGCGACGCAACTGTAGGTTAAGATTGATCGTATATCAGTTTTATAAATTAGCAGTTTATTTTTTGTATTTAATACTGACCTCTTGCTGATGAAGGAATACAGTTTGCGCTGAGCCATATATGCCTTACTAACGGTTTTAATTATGTGTGGTTTGAAACTTAATCTTTGATCTAGGTTTATTTCTAAGTATTTAACTACCTTCGTCTCCTCGATAGTTCTGTCGTTAATTTAAGTGATGTAATAGTCCGTATGTTTGTAAATTTTTCTGTAAAAGTGATTGTTTCGGTATTTTCCAGTCCTTGTAGTATTTGAGCAGGTTAATAAGGTGATACCGCAACATAGTTGTTGTGGTTTGCGCATAGAAGGACTGAGTATAGACCGTTGTGTCGTCGGCTTACATTACTGTCTGTTAAAGGATGTGTGGGAAGGTCAGATAGGTAAAGGATAAATAGTACCGGAGAAAGCATCATGCCCTGACGCACGCCCGCTCGGATTTGAAAGTGTTCAGATAGACTTTTATTTATGCAAAAAGAAAATGTCCGGTATTGCAAGTAAGCTTTAAGAAGCGACACGAAATAAATAGGTAACTTCTGAGTGTTTTGTAGTTTGTGCAGGACTTAAAGATATATCGTAACGTGCTTGGCATCAAGTAGTAGGTAAATCAAAACTCTTTTCAGAGGAATACTAAAGTTAAAAATATCTGACAATCAAAAAGCTAAGACTTTTTGATTGTCAGATATAGGAAACAATTACTAAGCGAACAAAAGCTCGAACCTGCGTTGAATTAAACCTACAAGTATTGTTTGGTAGCTAATATCATTTGTCAATTCCTCACTAAACATAGACCGGTTTCGAACTTGTTCTGTTCTCGTCAGTATACCATAAGTAATAGAAAAGACATATATATATAATAAAGCAAACCATTCTAACTTAAAGCAGACTAAACGAGACAGACATAGTGAGTGATAAGTATATCCCTCAAGTGGTCAGTGCTACTACCCGTCAGACATCACTGATGCCTTAGTGACTGATAACGACCTGCAAAGCAGGTACCAAGGTACTTATGGCATACTGACGAGGACATAACAAGTTCGAAACTGGTATATGTCTAATGAGGAATTGACAAATGATATTAGCTACCAAACATGACTTGCAGGTTTAGTTCAACACAGATCGGGGCATTTGTCCGCTGAGTAGTTGTTTCCTGTAAATCTTATTCAGTATATAGTTTAGCCAACAAGGGCTAGAGGTCGCAGCTCTTGGTACCTGCTTTGCAGGTCGCTATTAGTCATTAAGTCATCAGTGATGTCTGACGGGTAGTAGCACTGACCACTGAGGGATACACTTATCACTCACTATGTCTGTCTTACTTAGTCTGCTTTAGGCTAGCTTGTACACATCGAGAACCAAGTTTACATCATCAGGAGATATTTAAACCATACCAACTTAGTATGCAGTTTGTTGACATTTTTGAAAACTCGCTCCGTATTAAATATTTTATTAATACATTATGTTTGTTGTGATTTAATTTCTCTTTCCATGAGTAGCCCTTTCTTATTTAAACGTTTTTTTAAGAGAAATATTTAATGAAAATTAAATGTAATTTAAAATGTATTACTTTTACGTTTTTATTGAATATAAAAAATGGAAACGGAAAATTACAAATTGTTTTTAATGTTCCTATATTAAAGTGAGTCTCTTTCTTATTTATTTATTAAATATGTAGCAGTCGACGAAATCCTCTATTATAAAAGCAATTAAATTATTGAAATGAATACTTAAAACATAAACATTTTCTGCATGGATCTCACCTAATACCTCTTTCAAACATGAATTAGGTATATTATGTCCTGAAATTTACGCTATCTGTTCATCTCGTAATATACTATTTAGCTTGTAATATAATGTATATCTCCCGAATGTTCCCTTTGAAGCGGCAAATAATTCGTCAAATATACAGGGTGTCGTTTTTTAGTGGTTCATAAATATATCTACGATTAAGCAACTGATAGATTTCCTCAATGGGTTTAGAAGGACATCTGAACTTCTCTTTCATTTAACCGCAGTGTAAAGTTAGTGAATTTATTGGGATATTAATGGCGAGGATTTAAATACAAGACACCTTATACAGGGTGAGTCAGTTTTTTGTAGACAAACTTTAACAGGAGATAGAACATATGTTTTTAAAAAGAAAAGTTCCTATAAACATATGTCGTAGAACGCTTCGTTTCCGAGATACAGGGTGTTGAATATAATTTTTTTTTTTCTCGAATTTTCATTATAACTTATAAACGAATGCTTAGATTTTTTCCATGTTTGGGGGATAATGCCTATTAATTAAGGGGCATAAAACAAGTGATAAAAATGTTCAAAAACTTGCACAGTGGCGGAGTGGAGGGGTGCTCAACCCCTTTCTTAAACAGAACTTCTACACCAATGACTATTTAAAAAAAAAAACTGTTATTTTCACTATCTACATACAGTTTAACAAAAATAATGTCCCTTCTTCTGTTTCGAAATTCCTGTGCGTTTCCGAGTTATTTTGATTTTTTAGTACACAACAATACTACAGTAAAAGTGCCAGATAAAATATTTATAATGTTGCCAGTAAATAAGATTCGTCGATCAAAATGGCTAAAAGCGTGTAGAATTAATGAAAAAGACATTTCACAGAGCAGTAGGTCTCTACACGTATGTGAAGATCATTTTAATGTAACTACATTATTAAATACTATATGTCTATCTACTAGTTTTTCACAGGCGGGCAATAAAATATTCCGAATTCCGAATTATTGAATTTTAATTAGGGTAGGATTAAAGAAAGAATGTGTATACAATGTTAGAAAATAAGATTAGTAGATAGAATGTAATTTAGTGATACTAAGTAAAGGTAATTTCCTGGTGCGAAAGTAAACAGCTATTTATTATTATACTCTTCGCAAATACGATTACGAAGAGTATATTGCATTTGATCGGGACATTTCTAAAATCGTTAATATCGCTCGCAGAGAAAAAATCATTTCGTTCGTCATCGAATTCTGAACAACTTTCAAAATGTCCGTCTGTTCATCTGTCCGTCCGTCTGTCTGTCCGTCACGTTTCTTGTAAGCACGATAACTAAAGAAAAAAAAGTCCGTTCGAATTGAAATTTGGGCTATAAGTTAGTGTTAGCTAGAGGAAGAAATCCATTGTTTTTGAAAAAAATCAAATAGTAAATAAAAAAAGTTATAGGACATTTTATTTAAAAATATGAATCTACAGAGGGTTGCAATTTTCAATGTGCTACTAAAATTGAAGTAATTTTCTAAAGACACCAAAATGCTGTAAAATATACTACCACAAATTTCGCCTACGCAGTCGGCATCATCGGGAGATGAAAAAAAATTTGAAAATTAAATATGTGATCAATATATTAGGTATTGTAAGAATGAATCTTAGTTTATACTATAAAATATACTGCCACGCGTTTCGCCAATACAGTCGGCACCATAGGGAGAGAAAATTAAATATGTAGTCAATACATTAGGTATTGTAAGAATGAAGTTTATAAGATAAACACAAGATTCTTTTCAAAAAACTGCGAAGAGTATCCTACAGAATGTGCAACAATTATATAAAAGTTCAATAACACTACTGTCTGCGAACAATAAAATGTTTACCTCTAGTATATATAGTATATTGCAAATACCTTTTCCTTGTACCTTTAATTTATTCTAATCAAATCTTACATTTATCTATTATGTGAATGATAACACGACACAATCACTTATTTCCCTTGTCCCAAAATATAGTACGAAAATACCTACGGTAGGTAATGGACTTAGAAAACTTATTTTTTTGTGAAGTACACGTTTTATTACAACGTTACGCTATGTTTTGTAGTATTATTTTTATTTTTAAAATTATAGGCAAGTTCCCTATTACTAATTCCTGCATTACTTATTAAAAAATAAAACAATGTAAAACATTGAAGTCTCAGTTATCTCTAAACCCTTTTATTTTTGATATTCTGCCTAGCGCTTCTTTTTTATTAATTTCTATTTTCTAAAACGCAGTAAAATGGTGATTTGTAGTAAAATACTGTCTAATTTTAGTTTACTAATTTTGTATTTTACTATTGAATGGAAATTATTATTATTATTATTACTGTAATTCCTGCAAAAATAAAAATCTTTACAACACAGCTTAATTTACTGAAAAATAAATTTGTATGTTTGAAGTTCATAATAATCCCAGACTGGGAACATAGGCAAGGACGCCACCATTGCCGCTTGTCCATCTCTCTCTTAGAGCCTGGCTAAATTTCACAGCATATGCAAGAACATGACCGCTCTTAAACTTTCTAAAGTTTAGAAATTAATAAAACTGGTGGACATTAATTTCATTCCGGTATCCCAACAATTAAATATCACTTAGCTAACTTTGTGTGCGAATATTCATAACGGGATAAAATATAGTTGCATTTTTTCATCATTAACGTTAAAAATATTTCCCGCTAATTGAAATAAATTTTATTAATTACGTATTAATTAAATTAAAACTGACTTTAAATCGTAAAAAACGATGACTTGCAAGTTAACCAATAAAGAAAATCATATTATATGTAAAATAAAAAATTTTTTCATGCAATAACCTTCCTAGTTATTCATCTTGTTTTTAGTTTATTATCCAGAAAGGTTATAAAATGTAAAATTTTCAGTGAAAATTTTTCTGCTGAAATCTTCCTTTTCGGCATATTTTAGAAAATATTTAAATAGTTTTGAAATGCATGGAAATTTTCTATTTGTCAATTGTGATCATTGCTGAAACAGCCGGAAATTCCTGGTCGACCAATATTTTATCTGCCTTTTTAAATATCTTTTCTAAAAATTGGGAAGTTTTCAAGCGACATAATTCTGAAAGTAAGTATTTAATTTAAATAAAGTGGTAGTGGTAGTAAGGTAGTTAGTTATATGTTATTTTTATTTCTTAAAAATTATATCAGTTAAATGACCTCTATTTATCTGTATGCATTCTTTGCACCGGTCGTTGAAATTCTCCATAACAAGAAGCAACATATCCAACGAAATGTTAAAAATGTCTTCATTAATTTTTTGTTTCAGCTCCCGAATGTTTCTTGGTTTATCAATAAAATCCTTGCTCTTAAGTAGCCCATAAAAAGTAATCCATACCGTAAGATCCGGCGATCTTGCGGGCCATTGCACAATCTTACGGTCCACGTTTGGCGATGATGTGACCCGGAAACAATCTTTGCATGGCGCTATCGAGGTATATGAAGTAGAACCATCTTGCTGAAATCAGATGTTTTGATTGTATTGTGGAAACATGTTCAATTGTTGCGTCAGAAACTGGTTGATCATTTCGGCATATCGAATAGTATTGACTGTTGCAGCATTATCATTCTCATCTTCAAAAAAATTATAACCGAAAATTCTCATTGAAACACCTTCGAGCAGTGCAAGGATTATTGATGGTGAAGTTCCAGTGGATTTTCCGAACTCCTTTAACGGCTATTTTGCTTATTGGTATAGCCAGATAAATAGAAATGTGCTTCATCAAACATCCACAAATTGTAAATATCGATTTCATTTAACTGCATCCATTCAGCAAAATGTAAGGAGGTCTGTTGGTTTTATTGCTGGGACTGTCTGAATTTTGTAGGAATAAACTTTCAGAGATGTTCGATCGGAGACCGGATGACTGTGCCTACTATGGAAGCATTACCAAATTAGCTTATTGTAAGAAGTTTATTGTAGCCCTTGCTGTAGGATGACGGGCATTATCCTGCTAGAAAATTGAATTATTCAACCCTTGTAGGTTGCAACAAGTTGTAGAGAACCTGAAAAAGCTTGAATTCTTTCTCGTATTAGTTCATAAAAATCAACAGGCATAAACATATCTCCAGGTGACAATTTTTGAATTCATTGAAGTTGTAAAAGAACACCATCTGACCATTCCTTTGACGTAAAGGCACAGGCACAGTGACGCATTCTTCCAGTGTCCAGTAAGAATTATTCACAAGAAATAAAAGAAAAATTAAGAGAATGTCATGGAAGTTTTTTGTGTTATTTGAGCAAAAGGTAAACTGTTTTAATTTTTTTCATTCATTATATAAAAAAGTATAAAAAAATGTCCCCCTAGATTCCTAGGATCCGTGGGAGTTGCAGGTAGACTAAGTCATACCCACCACCCCTCACTTTCACCCCCAACTAAATGTTTTCATCTTCAAGACTACACAACTTGTTAGGACGATTTTTGTACTAAAATCTAAACTTTGTGTCATTCTTTGTTGGACACCCATAATAATCCTGTAGATTTACACAGCATTATTTAATTAAATACACATTAAATTTCTTACTCTTGGAATAATGATTTGTTGCTTTATATTTCAGAATTTTTCATGGTTTAAACATCCAACGAATATAATTATTCATCAGGTAATTAGAAAGTTTGCAAACTTCAAAATGTTCATTCGATTGCTGTAAAGCTACGCATGAGGAGGCTATTGGGTGAGTGAACAAATGGGAGCCTTAAGTAAATTTGCCAAAGTTAACATTGTATCATGTACACAATCTGTTTTGTTCTATAAATCACGTATACAATATGAGTTGTGTCATATTGCGACAAGCACACGCACCAGAGACATTTGCTAATTGACTCTCAGATCTCGTACCTCATCTATATTAAACAACACTAACGCTTATATAATATAATTTATGATTAAGCTGTCAAACTGGAGGAACAAGCATAATTGCATTTCTCTCATAATAAGATTTATATGAGATTTTTAATAGAATAACAGTAAGAGGCAGGATATCAGGGGGTTGATCGTGAGTGATAACATCTGGAATGAGGAAAAGTCTCTGTATGTAATTATGGGCTCACAAATACAGTGTATACATAGATTATAAAAATAATAAAAGCCCTAAGAGTAATAATAATAATACAACATTGAGGAATACTTTTATGAAATTTTTGTAACCCCGAGGTAGTTTTCCACGAAACACCAAAACACTATATACTGCATTCGACGCGCGTTTCGCCAATCAAGTTGACATCATCTGGAGATGAGTAAAACTATATCTATGCTAACAAGCTACCCTATTTATACCTAAACTATTGTCACGGTTCACCGAACCGTCACGGCTCGGTGAACCGTGACCCACTAACCAATAAAGCGGGCTATTTGGGATAGGCCCTCTGTCATTATTCATACTATCTTTACACTTTATGATTTTCAAGCTTTCAAATGCATCGAGCTGTCTAGCATTTTTTACATTCCTAATTAATCTTAAATTGCTAATATCTATTTTATGATTGTTCTCAAACGCATGTTGAGCTACACTAGACTTATCTGTTCTACCATATTTGAGATAGGCCATATGCTCTTTGAATCTAGTTTGAATATTTTTGATTAGAGTCCTTACAGCTAATTACGTAAATCCCCGACTTCGTTTGTTTCAATTTTGTCATTTGGATTGCCTAAAAGTTGTTGTAGTTTGTTTCCCGATGAATGAACCACTGGCATACCTACATCTTTAAAAATCTTACCAATACCACGGGTGAATTGAAGATCGATTGGAATCGATACAAATTTCGGATTTTCTCATTCATGAATGGTCAAGGAATTTCTAGGTGACTCTAAACTTTCGTTTCCTAATTATTTTATCAATTAAACCTACAGAATATCCATTACTCGCAGCTATATCCTTAATCAATGCCTTTTCTTTTTCAAATCTCTCCTTATTAAGGGGGAAGCTTAATAAACGATGGACTAGAAAATTAAAACTCGCCATTTTGTGTTGAGCACAATGGTCAGAGTGCTTAGGGATATATCTTAGAGTGCTGGTATCTTTTCTGTTTATGTCAAATTCTAACTTATTTTCACTATTTCTAATTATTAATACATCTAAAAATGGTGTCCAGAGTTTTCAGTTTCATATGTGAATTTAACTGATGCGAAACGACTGTTTAATTTAGATACAAAGTTATCAATATCAGCGACTTTTGTATCGAACACTGCAAAAATATCATCCACATACCTAAGCCCTGGGGAAATACTCGAATTCTTCTTTTGCTTCCGTCTTGAATCTGTTCATGAAGAGACTGGCAATGAATGGTGACAAAGAGTTACCCAATTGCTGTTCCTTAATGTTGTACGAAGAAATTATCGTTGAATCGAAAACAATTTTGTTTCATGCAAAGTTTAATGAGTTTAAGATGTTATTTTACTACATCTTGACTGAGATGGTTCAATTTGAGTAGATCCTTAAGGTAGTCCAAGGACTGTGGTATCGAAACACTTGGGCACAATGAACAAACGTCAAAGGAGATCAAAATTTCACTTTCTTGCAACTTCTGATCTCCTTTGACGTTTGTTCATTGTTTCCAAGTGTTCCGTGTAGATTGTTAGCATAAGTTTAGTTTTAGTCATCTCCAGATGATGCCAACTTGGTTGGCGAAATGCGCGTCGAGTGCAGTATACAGTGTTTTGCTGTTTCGTGGAAAACTGCGTCAGTGTTATCTTTACATCAAAGGTTTCAACGCACTCCAGAAATTTTGGTAGTTATGTATGAAAATTAATTGTGTAATAGGATACTTAAGAGATAACAATTTCTAATATTTACATAACCGTCACTATCTTTTGTAAAATTTAAGAGTTTTTGTAGGTAGACTACGATACAATTTAGATTCAGTTTCATTGTAAATTCCAAATGAGACGATTGATATCATATTTTTGTTAATAAAACGTCGTGTAAAATACAGTCATGTACAAATTATACTAGCAGTACCCTGCACACATAACATTCAGATGATGAATAATTTCCACATCAAATAACAAGAAAAGAGATGCCAGTCCTAGGATAGTTCCAGTGATATTTCCAGTGATGGTTCCAGTGATAGTTCCAGTGATAGTTCCAGTGATAGTTCCAGTGATAGTTCCAGTGATAGTTCCAGTGATAGTTCCAGTGATCGTTCAAGTGATAGTTCTAGTTGTAGTTCTAGTGATATTTCGGACATATCTCTAGCAGCAAACATATAGTTACACCAATTGTGGTAGTATTTAATTTAGTTATACCCATTGTGGTGTTATTTACATACAGTTACACCCTCTGTAGTGGTATGAGCATACAGTTGCACCCTATGTGGTGGTATTCATACACAATTACACCCTCTGTGGTGGTATTTACATACATCTAAATACGCTGTGGTGGTACTTACATATATATGAATTCCTAATGAGACAGTTGATATTATATTCTCGTTCATAAAACGTTGTGTAAAATACAATTATATACTAATTGTACTAACAGTACCCCGCACACTTAACATATGATTTGACATATTGTTATAACCATTTTTGTTCCATTAATTTATAACCTGCATGATAACTTATAACCCTATAAATAAATTCAATTGAAGAATTTTTAATTATTTGCAATCTGTTCGTTTCCTTTCTTCTTCAGAGCATTACCAAGATATAATTTATTTCTATATAAATTTCTTAATGTTTTCTTAATGATATTACTAATGTGTTGCCTAAAACGTAAATGATCAAACTTTAAATGTTAACATGGTCAAGAAGGAATGAATGTTTTTATGGCAATACGAATATTCTCTTTAGCCCGGTTTGCATAGCACCAGAGGAAATGAGTGCTGACTTAGATCGGTAGATCTTCAGATCGTAACGAAATAAAAAATTACAAGCCACGGTCCTCTGCCACGATGCTGATCACCTTTGTAGAAATTGTAATAGATATGATAATCACAGGCCTACAAAAAAAAAGTTCTGTCCTAAATATCAGACTTAACTTTTCCTATGTATGTTGATGCGCTGAAACCGAAGTTGGCAAAAAAATTTTTTTGTCGCGTCAATTTTTCTCTACGACCCCCTATAACGCTCTATAATCCCCTAAGGGGGAAATTGTTTGAAAACATTTCTATAAAGGTTTTTTGGGTCGCTTATAACGAATCTGAAGTCCAAAATTAATTTTGATATAATGACAGCTGTCAACAAGCTGTCAAATTTCATGAAAAATGTGAAAGTAAATATTTGTAGCATTTGATCATGAATCTGTCAAAAATGAACTTTGATATATTGACTTGTTACATTTTTCATGAAATTTGACACCTTGTTGACAGCTGCCATTATATCAAAATTCATTTTTGACTCCTGATTCGTGATCAGCAGCCCAAATGAGGGACAAAGTTGACAAAAAATGGTATCCAACCAGGACGACAATACCGTCCAGGTACTGCTGGTTCCTCCTGGTTGCCGGTGTTGTGGCAGCTCATGTCATTTTTCACCTTTTGTTTTTGTGCATGGAGGCATTTTCCTGCACAGAAACAAACAATGCATTATAATTCATAAAACATGAAAAATTTTTAATAATTAAAAATCAGTTTACAGAGAATATGTGGATTGTATGTACACAGGAAAAACCTGCTCAAAGTAACGATTTTTTTATTTTCAAAATAAAAACTTACTTTACGTCAACGGTGAGATTTGGAATAGGGAAGGCGTGTCTACGCATTGTAAGGCGTGAATTCCCGGATTTATTCTACAATGGTGCTATAATAATTTGTAATGTGTGCGAGACAGACCTGATGTGCTGGAACAAACGTGATTGTAAACGACACGTAAATTCTGTGCAACATAAACCTAAAAAAATAAAAAAATAGCGTGCCTTCGACAACACAGTTTATGTTAGATTTACTCTTAACGCTGATTGCCTGTGATGTTCCGCTGCACATACTCGATCCACAACCATTTCAAGAGTTCTGGAATAAATACAATCCCATAGTCACGTTACTAAGTCGCACAACGTTGCGTAACTATCTACCAGCTGCAAGCGAAGATATTGTAAATAAGATCAAATGTGTACTAAAAAAACACGGCTGTGGTTATATGTTGACGAGACGACAGATTGTAAAAAAAATTCTATATTAAATGTTATAGTACCTGTACTGGATCCTCTTAAACCGACATTTCTACTGTTACTAGCTAGCAAAAGATTAACTGAGTGTACTGGACAAACAATTACGCGGGTGGCGTTGGAGACGTTAGAAAAAGTTGACCTGTCAAAAAGTCAAGTGTTGATGTTTGTGACCGATGATGCCACGACAATGCGTTCGGTAGGCCGTTCTCTTCAAGAACATGGTTGCAGGTTGGTACATGTTATGTGTAAAGTGCATGCTTTACACCTTGTGGCAGAAACTATTCGACAAGGTTTTCTAGCAAATACAAAAAAAATCTCCTAAACATCTTCACGCATTTCATACCATACATGATGCTGCAAAGTGTTTAAAGTTCTTTTGCAGTTTATGATAGCCAAGCTAGTTAAGAGGGTAAGTTGTGCATACATTGTTATAAATTGTGACACTTTATTGCTTTTACTACTAATTTCTTTTATTACACTTATTATGATGCGTATGCCTATGTCCTGCGGCGCATTTTTGCCAACTCTATTGATGAGTGTTGCAATTATATCCATGAAGATTTAGATCTATAGTATGTATTTTAAAAAAATAGGAGTCTTGAGATAGACCCCTGTGGCACACATGTTGGCACAATAATTGGCTGAGACTTGGCACTATCAATTGATGGACGAAATAAAAAAAAGAATCTCAGAAAATCTAATTTTAATAAGTTTTACTTAGTCCTATCAGACCCAACGAAGAAATGATGAATAAAATAAAACGGCTAAAAATAAGAAAAGGAAATGAGCGATTCTCTTATTCCCACTTTATTTAGCGCCTTTGTCTTTTCACTTATTCGAAGTCGTATACAAATAGGTTAAAACATATGCTCTCGGTGAGTTTTAGACTAAAGTAATTTCACAGAATATCCGAAAAACTAAAAATTCTTAACCAATAAGTGAAGTTTAGAAAATACACCTATTAGCTAATTGTTCTACGGAGTGATTAATTTAGATGACTCACTCGAGTTTTTGGCTTTATTATTGAGCCAGATAAAATTCAAATAAAGAGTTTATACGTTTTCCCAGAAGAATTTGAACATGGAAAGGGAAAAAACAACTGAACAGCAACTAAAACAGCAATGATCGAAAAAGTTACATTTTTCGTTTTGTGTCTAATCATTTATAAGTATTCGAATTTCATTAAATAAACCTAATAGTCACTTACACTAAGTGGGTTGTTATTATTTCAGTTTTGGTGTTGTAATAGGTTTAATATTGATAACAGTCAATTTCGGATTAACTAATATACACTGCTCAAAAAATTTAGAAGAACGATTTTTTCTACCTCAATAAAATTCAACCCGTAAATTTTATGCAAATAAAACTAAGAGTTTCTGAAAGATAGGTACACTTTTTAATTACCTTAAATAACTAAAATAAAATTAACAGCATCAAACAATCTTAAGATAAGTGTGATGATGTAAAATTACTACCAAAACTAAAGTGAAAAGATTTAGGAAGGCCTTGGTGCAATCAAGAAATAGCTGAAAATGTTTGTAACTAACAGTTTGACTTAAGCTAAGTGAAAGTGAGACATCTCAATGAAGTAGAAGTCATTCGTGCTGTAACTTTGATTGAAAATGGTGAAAGCATTCGACATGTTTCGAGAAACTTTAACATCAGTTCCTTTGTGATTCAACGTTTGTGGAATAGCTATCGTAAGACTGGTCAATACAAAAGGCGACTTGGACAAGGTCGTAAAAGAAAAGCAACCCAAAATCAAGACCGATTTTTGGCTATTTTATGTCTTCGTAACTATGTCTCTACAGCGAGGGACCTCCAAAATTCTCCCAGGATGACCCATGGAGTGACTGTATCAGATCAGACTGTAAGGAATAACTTAAGGGAATCAAGCTTAAGGGCAAGACGACCCGTCCGAAAACCCATACAAACACGACGGCATAGAATAGCTCGTCTGAATTTTGCTCGTCATTATGTCGCATGGCAACTGCGATAATGAGGTATGTGCTGTTCACGGACGAGTCAAAGTTCCGTATTACTCGTTGTGATGGTCGTGTATGTATTTACAGGCTCTTAGTTGTATTTGCATAAAATTTACTGCTTGAATTTTATTGAGGTATAAAGAAGCGTTCCTTTAAATTTGTTAAGCAGTGTATTAAACCTGTACCTTTATCCTTATCTACTCTTTATAGCAAGATTGAAAAAGAAAAGGAAAAAATTAAAGAACGTAAAAAGCTAAATATTCCAAAATAGCTACATTAAAATTCTTTAAGGCGAACTTAGCAAGCCCTCGTCGCCAGGATTGCCAACGAAGTATTAAAATAAATTCATCTTAAATACCATACGGATTTAATATATAAAGTTTGCAATACTGATACGCATTATTTTCTTATTAATAAGAAATAAGAATATTTTATTTGATGTCGTTTTATGAAACTAAATAATCGTATTTACTATTAATAAAAAGTTTATTAAATCCATCAATTTTTAATTTTTTTATTTAACCAACAGAAAAATTTTAAGAGCGATTTATAGATTTAAGTTGAATACCTGGTGAAAACGCAGCCATAGTATTATCAAAATCCTCAACATTTATCGTCTAACAGCAACATACAGTATGTGTATTGAAGTATTAGACATAGTACATTGAAGGAGAGCTGAAAATTGGCATCGTATCGCGGGCAGTGTGCACAGTTGTCCGTACTACAGCTAGATGGAAAATTGTCTGTTATCCTTAACTTGACGAACGACGACTTGCTGCCTCTGATTTACATTGTAACATTGCCATTTAAGAGACCCATGTTTAATGATTTAGTACACAAGCTGTGTATTGCTTGCACAGTGAAAGGTGACAACCAGGTTATTATTTTCCAAGAATTGCTCATTCATGATAAGTTCTATCTACAAACGGCTCGGTGGTGTAGTTAGCTAGCGGGTTCGATTCTCGTCAGCGGCACTGGCAATGTCGGTGGGAATGGTTGTATGTTCACGTTTTTCTAAGTGTAAGTCCCTTCTAGACAGCTTCAGCTTAGGATTCGGGGGTTTTCTAATTTCTGTGATGTTTATTTATTTATTTATTAAAAAAAAGCCACGTGATCAAAAAATGACATTAAATTTAAAAAAATACCTTAACCCAATAAAATTAGTAAAATAAAAAATAATCCGCACGTTAATAAAAACAAATTGTATTATACAATTGCAAGTGCTTGCAAAAAAATACTCTATTACTAACTATTAATATAAAAAAAAATTATGCGGGTTTTGTTTTCAGTCTTAAATTCTGTAACACAATAGATTTATAGAAGAAAATTTCTGATTTTAATAATTTTGCTGAACACCATATCTTGTTTTTTTACTAGCTAACTGAAAATATTGTTTAACTTTTTTAAAATTACATTATACGTATATGTTTTTTACTAATTCTTGCAATATTTTTGTCTTTTTATAACTTCCAGCACAATGCAAAAGTCTAACAAGAAATGGAAATCTATTTATCAAACATATGGCAGAGCAATGTTTCATGTTTCATTTCAGACTTAATATTCTAACCGGCATCGCCCATAAGACAGTATATTTAGTTTTTTTCCTTTAAAATATATTCCCATTGCAAAGTTTTGTTTTCCTAGTTTCCAAACGCAGTTATGTCAAATTTGTTACGAATTCTAAGAAGCAAAACTAATAATTCATATGTAAAATGAAACACCAGTAGAATAATATAGTCCCAAATATACCTGCATAAATCAGTTCTACATATATACAGGGTGAGCCACGGTGGGTGGAGTATTAGAAGTATATGGAGAATGGATCAACCGATTGCTTTGAAATTTTGGTTACCGAGATAATCGAGTATGATCTCTCCAACTAAAATATTTTCGAAAGTGCGGTGTTGCCACTTATACGTAAAACTGGCAACATCTTCGTTATTTTAAATGGAATGCCCTGTATATTTTTGCATTTTTTGGATCGTCGTCTCTTTTTGAGTAACATTTGTTAATATTTCCCTATACCTATCTCAAGCCGTTTTCGAGATAATAATTCTTTTCTGAATTTATTGCCAAAAATTTGACTTTCAGTAAATCGTGCTTTCTCCTACCTACGCAGCAGTTAAAAGACAATTTTTGAGTTGCCGCTAGGCAAGGCCTGGGGGCATCTCCTCCATTAATCACATGTTTCGAATATCATACAGGGTGAGTTAGAGAACGCTTTCTATAAGTGATTTAGAAAAATGCACGAAAGTCAATTTTTTTAAGTGGAATGCCCTACATATTATTACTGATTCAGAAAGGCGATACATTTACCTATTTAAAAAGGTAATATACTCTATATCTAATGCACACCGTTGTCGATTTATGGGCACTTTTCTGTAACCTTTCCAAGAATATTAGTCTTTTGGTATATCATAACGGGTGGGCCATGAAATTTTTGTTTTGTCATATTGTAATAACAACAGATGTTATTTTTCTAAATAAATTTGACGTTAGTGATATTTGCACCTAATTTGAATAGCTATGTAGCACAAATATGGCAGAATATAATTATACAAACACGGTTTTAATTGATTTGTTTATTATCCATGGAGAGTGCAATAAGATTATCAGCAGAACTTCAGCAGAAGATTTAATGAGAAATATCCGAATTTGCGGCAGATGAACAACAGAAAGTTTTTACGAATTCAGAGGAATTTTATAAATTTTGGTTCGTCATTAAGAGAAGCAAGAAATTTACCTAAACCTGTGACATCTGACGAGGTAAATGAAATCAATGTGCTAGCATATTTTCATGCAAACCCCCAGTATTCCATACGTTGTGCTGATCGGGATTTAGCATTGCCATATTCATCCATTCGAAGAATACTAGCAAACCATAAAATGCATAATTACAAATTTACAAGAGTCCAATTTCTCATGCCTCAGGATTATCTACAGAGAATAGAATTTTATGAAATGTTACTTGTACGTATGCAAGAGGACTCCAATTTTTTAAAGAAAATTATATGGACTGATGAATCAAAATTTTCTAGGGAAGGGATTTGTAACACACGAAATCGTCACCATTGGGCCACAGACAACCCCACGTTACTAGAGAGGCTGGCTTTCAAGTCAAATTTAGTTTCAATGTGTTTTGTATGTTAATGTATGACAAAATAAAATATTACATATACGACGAAAAATTTAATTCCAGAAAATATTTAGATATAATTAGAACAATTGTGGAAGACTTCCTTGATATTATGTCAATTGAAAAATATATAACTTGTTTTTATCAACTCGACGGGGCTTCTGCACATTGTACACACGAAATTAGTATGGAGTTGGACCGCTTTTTCGATGATCGTTGGATTAGACGTTTGGGACCGTGGAATTGGCCTCCGAGGTCCCTGACCTTACCCCGTTAGATTTTTATCTTTGGGGTAATCTTAAAAGATAGCGTTTATAAAACTCCAGTCCACAACAGGGAAGAATTAGAACGTCGAGTGATTCAAGAGATTGAAAACTTGGACCCTGCTGAAATAAGAGCTGCTACAACAAACGTCGTCCATCGTCGTATACAAAAGTGTCTGGAAGTTAACGGTCTACATTTCGAACAATTATAACAATATTTTTAAGATTTTTATATTTATTACTGTTATTGGTATTATTTGTTATTGCTACTTAGACTTTGTTACTGTTGTTGCTGCTTAGTTATTATTTTTTCCTAATACTGACACCGTTATTGTTCTCTTAATGATGAACCAAAAATTTATAAAATTGCGGCAAATTCGGATATTTCTCATTAAATCTTCTACAAGTTCTGCTGATAATCTTATTGCACTGTCCATGAATAATAAACAAATCAATTAAACCGTGTTTGTATAATAATTCTCTGCCATATTTGTGCTACATAGCTATTTGTCAAATTAGGTGCAAATATCACTAACGTCAAATTTATTTAGAAAAATAACATCTGTTGTCATTACAAAATGACAAAACAAAATTTCTGGCCCATCCGTTATGATATACCAGAAGACTAATATTCTTGGTAGTGTTACAGAAAAGTGCTTACATAAATCGAAAACGGTGTGCATTAGGTATAGAGTATATTACCTTTTTAAAGAAGTAAATGTCATCGCCTTTCGAATCAGTAATAATATGCAGGGCATTCCATTTAAAAAAATTGACTTTCGTGCATTTGTCTAAGTACTTGTAGAAATCGTTCTCTAACTCACCCTGTATGATATTCGAAACATTTGATTAATGGAGGAAGCCCCAGGTCTTGCCTAGCCGCAACTAAAAAATTATCTTTTAATTGCTGCGTAGGTAGGAGAAAACACGATTGCTTAAAGTCAAATTTTTTCAATACAATTCAGAAAAGGATTATTATCTCGAAAACGGTTAGATAGGTATAGCGAAATATTAATAAAAGTTACTCAGAAGGAGACGACGATCCAAAAAACGCAAAAATATACAGGGTATTCCATATAAAAAATAACGAAGATGTTGCCAGTTTTACGTATAAGTGGCAACACCGCACTTTCGAAAATATTTTAGTTGGAGAGATCATACTGATTTTCTTGATAATATAAATTTTATATATATATATATATATATATATATATATATATATATATATATATATATATATATATATATATATATATATATATATATATATATATATATATATATATATATATATATATATATATATATATATATATATATATATATATTTGTTTTTATTTACCTATATATTTTTTTTTATATACCTATATATATACATATGTATATATATATATATATATATATATATATATATATATATATATATATATATATATATATATATACATATATATATATATATATATATATATATATATATATATATATATATATATATATATATATATATATATATATACATATGTATATATATATATATATATATATATATATATATATATATATATATATATATATATATATATATATATATATATATATATATATATATATATATATATATGAATATATATATGAGGTATGAAACTTCTCATATGGTCTGAATGTAACTATCCGACCGACATCCTGTGATGTTCCCTGTGGTGGATAGCGACTTGCATCACAGCAAGTACTGAGAGCTACATCCCTAGCCGTTTACCGTTTAACAAACTTTATTTATTATTTTATACTTTACATAAACCTTAAACCAATGTATATTAGTCATTGTACTTATCCCATTGCATACTGGTATAAGTATATATATTCCTGACGGGCGTTACAGATCGCGGGGCGCGGCTGACACCTGCCGTGGCCGCTGTTGTGGTCAGACTTAAGGGATGTTTCTATTTTTAGTTTTATTTTTCAGCTTTTTCCGACAACCAAGCAATTGCTTCTATTACAGAATGTTTAAGATAATTTAGATAGACATAATGTTTTTGTTCTCTTGATTTCTTCATGTATACAGGAAAACTAAACTAATAAAGAGCAATGGCATTTGAAGGAAACAACTACTCATGGACAAATACCCCCGACCTGCATTGAATTACACCTCAAATCATGATAGATGGAAGTTAATCATCATTCACCTAACCAGACATAGATCAGATTTTGAACTTATTTGTTTCTTCAGTATGCCAGTAGCTATGGAACAGACAAATGATAGTGGCCAACCTGCTAGTTATATATGTACTAACTAAGGTAGCGAATAGTGTGGAGGAGGTATGAACTTCATATATCTGAATGTAGTAACTATCCGACTGACATCCTAGATGTTCTGTGAGATAAACACTCTTGCATCACAGCAAGTATATGTATATATATATATATATATATATATATATATATATATATATATATATATATATATATATATATATATATATATATATATATATATATATATATATATATATATATATATATATATATATATATATATATATATATATATATATATATATATATATATATATATATATATATACATATATATATATATATATATATATATATATATATATATATATATACATATATATACATATATATATATATATATATATATATATATATATATAAATATATATATATATATTTAATAAAATCTTGCCGTACATTTGTACATTTTATGCAAATACAACAAAGAGCCTGTAAATACATACACGACCATCACAACGAGTAATACTGAAACTTTGACTCGTCCGTGAACAACACAGACCTCGTTGTCGAAGTTGCCATCTGACATGCTAACGAGCAAAATTCAGACGAGCTATTCTATGCCGTCGTGTTTGTATGGGTTTTCGGACGGTGTCGTCTTGCCCTGCTTGATTCCCTTAACTTGTTTGTATTTGTAATGTTAACTACAGCATTATTAGCACTAAGGCCAAGCACTAGACCTGCTTCAACAATTCCCGCCGTACAGCAACAAAACTTTAGCATTCTGGAGGCAGCGTTACAACTAAGATATGACGACCAACATCTTCGCCCAAGTATATCAGGCTCAGCTCAAATCACGCAAACAACCAAAAGCCTCCAGGAGATCAAGGCCGCGGTAGAGAGATTAACCTATCAAGCATATCCTGATGCACTAATGGAATTTCAATAACAAGGAGTTGGAGCATTTATTGATGGAGTAAGGGCCAGGAAGTTAGGCGAATTCTGTTGGCCAGGCATAAGCGAAGTAGTGAGGCTTTAGTACATGCACTTGAGATTGAGGTTGCCTACAAGGATACCACAATCAAATCAGAGAATACGAGCCGTGAGTGTGGAGAAAGACAAGCCAGACAACACAACACAAAACCTGATATCTGATCTACATAAGATGATCACACAAGTACTGGCAAAAATGGAATCCCAGCCGATACAAAGCCAACAACAAACTAGTGAAGACTGAATAGAAGCACCCGTTGTAATAGGTGTGGCAAAGTGGGCCATATCAAGAGAAACTGTCGTCAACAGCCCAGAAATGGTAAATACAGTCGTGGTTGAGGAGCCACAGGGAAAGCTATAGATGGCTGGCAATTTGGAGGCCGCTCTGGCCAAGAAATACTGACCCCCGAGAACTAAAAGTTTCCCTAGCTTCGGAGAGTTCAAAAGTAGTCTGCTGTTGAAAGGTTATGCAACAAGAAGAAATGTGTTCACAATCACACAGGAGCTACGTCATCCATAGTACGGGCAGGATTCATAACGTGTTTCAAAGTAAATAAAGGACAAAATGGATTAGTCATCCGGACAACTACGGGAGATAGGGCGGTAGTTCATGGGGAAGTCAACATGGAGCTGCAGATTGGCCGTTTATGTTATAAACACCAAGTTATCGTAGGCTGACATTACAGATGACTTCATATTGGGAATAGACGTTATGGAAAAATATGGACTTGTACTTGACGGGAGAACGAGTTCTCAGGATAGGAAACGAAGAATTTATACTTTCAGCGGCAGATGAAAAATTCCAGAATATTAGGCTATTAACTTCGAAAACAGTAAAAATTCCTGCACAAGCAAAGAAAGTAATTGAGGCAGTCCTGGAGGAAAATCCTGTGGGATACCGTTTTCGCCTCGTTGAGAAGGATGCCAAAATGACAGACAATGCAATCCTTGCAAGAACTTTAACACAGACTACAGACAAGATACCGATTAGAGTGATTAACCTAAATTCCCACTCAGTGACGTTCAAAGAAGGTGAAGCAATTGGCAGTTACGAACCAGTCACATGGATTGCGAGACGTGAAGAACAAATCGTTGAGCTTCATCTACAGATATGGATCAAGAAGTTATAAAGGTGTTAAATGCCCAATTAGAACATTTAACTCCAGATGAACATAAAAAAGCTTTAAAATTTTTGAAGAAAAAAGTACAGTATTTGCAAAGGACATAGAAACTCTTACAAAGACCAACATGGTGCAAAATCGAATAAATACTGCGAATCAGCACCTATTCGTCAACCACTTAGGAGACCCCCATTACGAAACAAGAAGAGGCTTCTGCAAAGGTACAAAATATACTTAAAGAAGGAGATATTGAGAAATCAATCAGTCCTTGGTCGTCACCAGTAGTATTGGTTGCTAAGAGAAATGGAACTTTAAGATTCTGTGGCGACTACAGGAAGTTGAATGACGTCACAAGAAAAGACAGCTATCCGTTACTCCGAATTAATGACACACTAAGTACGCTGTCAGGTTCACAGTGGTTTTCCAGTTGTCCATCTTCGAAGCGATATTGGCAAGTGGGACTTCATCCAGAAAACAAAGAGAAGACAGCCTTTTTGACAGGAAGTGGCCTTATCAGTTCAATGTGATGCCTTTCGGCCTGTGCAATGCGCCAGTGACTTTTGAAAGACTGGTACTACGAGCACTAACTGGGAAGACATTCCTAGTTTATCTGGATGATGACATGGTTATGGGACGGGATTTTAAGGAGCAATAACCTTCAAGAAGAATTAAAAATGCACACCTAAAATTATATCCCAAAAGTCCTAATGCTCCAGAAAGAAGTAAAATTTCTTGACATGTCGTGTCTTCGGAGGAATAAGAGTGGATCCAGACAACATTTCCGCAGTACGAGATTGGCTGAGGCCTTCAAATGTTTACGAAGTACGAAGCTTTCTTGGCCTCTGCACTTACCACAGATGATTTGTGCCAGCTTACAGAAGAGAAAGTTTAGTACCAATGGATACAAGAGGCAAAACAGAATTCAGAATACTGAAATCAGCACTGTGGCGGACATTTTGGCATTAACGAAACTCTGACAGAAGTACGCGAACGAGGACGTTTCAGAAGATATGTCGCATACTGAGAATTCATAAAACAAGGTCAACAGCTCTACATCCACAATCCGATGGAATGGTGGAGAGATATAATAAAACCATGGAGGAACACTTATCCAAAGTGGTTGACAATCATCAGAGAGATTGGGACCGTCGTTCTTTTTCCTTATGGCATACAGGGCCTCCATTTATGAAACAACAAAACGGACGCCAGCTCGCGTGATATTTGGGCGTGAGATTAGACTGCCATGTGACTTGCTTGTGGCACACCAGATGAGGAGCGAATTTCTATAAATGACTACACCGATGAAGTTTGTGAACGGCTGAGGAATATCCATGAGCTGGTACGAGACCCAATCGCCATAGCAAGTGATCGCATGAAGGCTCGTTATGATCTTAAGACGAATTCAGGAGGATTCCAGGCGGGAGATCTAGTTTGGCTATATAACCCACAACGAAAGAAAGACAGTTCTCCGAAGCTTCGGCCGTTGGGAAGAACCATACACTATCGTCACCAGCATAAACGACGTCGTATACCGAATTCATCAAAGTCCAAAATCAAAGATGAAGGTAGTGCATATAGAGAGAGTAGCCAAGTATGCAGGGAACAAAGATCTGCCTGCTCGGGGACTTTCAGGCTTACGGAGGGGCAGTGTTACGCCACTGGACTGTGGAGCTGGTTAGGTAATAATATATATATATATATATATATATATATATATATATATATATATATATATATATATATATATATATATATATATATATATATGTATATATATATATATGTATATATATATATATATATATATATATATATATATATATATATATATATATATATATATATATATATATATATATATATATGAACAAAGAATGAATTTGACGCGGGTTTAATTACATTACAGTAAAAAACAATAAAAATTAACGGGTACGCCCGCATAAAGAAAAAAAATTGCACGGTGGAAAATGCAAAACTTACAAATGTAATTAAACCCGCGTCAAATTCATTCTTGTTCATATTCATTCTCCTGGGTCCGGAATCCCACGCAGGTTGCTATAGTTGCCCGCGTGTGCGATGCTTGGACGATGCTCCCATACCGGAGTCATCCAAGTGGAAGCCACAAAGGTGCGACTGGCTCCCTGTCAGTGGTTTTCCTTTAGTGTCTTTTTTGAGTTTTGTTCATCATTTAAACTCAGCTACACCGTGCTGATGAAGACCAATTAGTCAGAAACACGTGTCCACGGTTTGCATCTTTCTGCCATTTGCAATTTTTGCATTTTCCACCGTGCAATTTTTTTTTTTATGCGGGCGTACCCGTTAATTTTTATTGTTTTTTTATATATATATATATATATATATATATATATATATATATATATATATATATATATATATATATATATATATATATATATATGATTAAATATGATTTGAAGGAAACAACTACTCAGGGGGGGCAAATACCCACATCTGCATTGAATTACACCTTCAAATCATGATAGATGGAAAACCAATATCATTTGTCAATTCTAACCAGACATAGATCGATTTCCAACTTATTTGTTCTCTTCAGTATGCCATAGGTTATGGAACAGACAAATGATAGTGGCCAACCTGCTAGTTATATACCAACTAAGGTGAAGTGAACAGTGGTGAGAGGTATGAAACTTCTCATATGGTCTGAATGCTACTATCCGACCGACATCCTAGATGTCTCTGTGGCGGATAGCGACTTATCACAGCAAGTACCGAGAGCGGCGACCCCTAGCCCGGGTGGGCTAAACTAATGTGATTAAATATGATTTGAAGGAAACAACTACTCAGCGGGCAAATACCCCGACCTGCATTGAATTTGCCCGCTGAGTAGTTGTTTCCTTCAAATCATATTTAATCACATTAGTTTAGTCCACCTGGGCTAGGGGTCGCCGCTCTCGGTACTTGCTGTGATGCGAAGTCGCTATCCGCCACAGAGACATCTAGGATGTCGGTCGGATAGTAGCATTCAGACCATATGAGAAGTTTCATACCTCTCACCACTGTTCACTTCACCTTAGTTGGTATATAACTAGCAGGTTGGCCACTATCATTTGTCTGTTCCATAACCTATGGCATACTGAAGAGAACAAATAAGTTCGAAATCGATCTATGTCTGGTTAGGAATTGACAAATGATATTGGCTATCGATCTATCATGATTTGAAGGTGTAATTCAATGCAGGTCGGGGTATTTGCCCGCTGAGTAGTTGTTTCCTTCAAATCATATTTAATCACATTAGTTTAGTCCACCTGGGCTAGGGGTCGCCGCTCTCGGTACTTGCTGTGATGCAAGTCGCTATCCGCCACAGAGACATCTAGGATGTCGGTCGGATAGTAGCATTCAGACCATATGAGAAGTTTCATACCTCTCACCACTGTTCACTTCACCTTAGTTGGTATATAACTAGCAGGTTGGCCACTATCATTTGTCTGTTCCATAACCTATGGCATACTGAAGAGAACAAATAAGTTCGAAATCGATCTATGTCTGGTTAGGAATTGACAAATGATATTGGCTATCGATCTATCATGATTTGAAGGTGTAATTCAATGCAGGTCGGGGTATTTGCCCGCTGAGTAGTTGTTTCCTTCAAATCATATTTAATCACATTAGTTTAGTCCACCTGGGCTAGGGTCGCCGCTCTCAGTACTTGCTGTGATGCAAGTCGCTATCCGCCACAGAGACATCTAGGATGTCGGTCGGATAGTAGCATTCAGACCATATGAGAAGTTTCATACCTCTCACCACTGTTCATATATATGTATATATATATATATATATATATATATATATATATATATATATACATATATATTTATTTATATATATAATATATAATATATAATATGAGGTCACAAATAAGTAAAATCAGTTTTGTATTTTCACTTATTTAATGGGATGTTGGCACTTTAAAATCTGACCTTTTTAAAATTTAAACGACCGCAGTATCACTTTTAAAATAACAAAAACCAATAAATTATTATCATTGCTTGTAACACTAAATATTTTTCATAAAAGTCCTTTTGTGAATTTTGTTGGAAAAGGTTACGCCAGGTTGAAATCTACTAAACACAAAAGAGGTGTAATATGTATGTGACAGCTCATAACTTTGTACTCAATGCACTCTACATGTCGTACATACGTTTTATACAGTGCTAAATAACGCGCCAGCATTAAAACTGATAATGCTCCAGTTTCAAAATTCTTTTCAAGATGAATCGTATGTTACCTCCAAGTTATATTGATTTTTAAAATTCCTGTCAAATTTATTTAGTTGCCAGGTACATTTTTCAAGCACCATTCTCACTTTTATGATATCTGTTTCTGTCATGTTCTACTCTCAGTTTATGATTTATTAAATTTTATATTGCTATATTATTTGTTTTATGGAGGTATTTGTAATAAATAAGTAACTCTATATTGAGGTTTATATTATAGAATAGAAATATTAAATTCTTAACAGGAAAGAATTACCTGAATTACAAATATGCTGATTTGAATAAAAACCGTAACACCAAGTATTAGTTCAATAATTTATTTGAAATACAAAAAAGGTATTTCAATGTTGAAAAATAATGTTTTCAAATACGAGGTCACTTAAATACATATAATATTTTGCCGATTTACCAGTCAGGATTTCATTTTGGTCATAGCTGTTCAACAGTGTCACTTACTATTGCTAATGATATCTTTAAAGGGGTTGATAGGAAAACTGTAGCTTTGAGTTTGCTAGACTATTTCGAAGCGATTGACACGATAAGTCACCAAATTCTATTGTCTCTTTTGCATTTTATGGGATTTTTGGAAAGCGCAATTAAACTAGGTATTAAAAAATTATTTCAATAATAGATTCTAGTACATTGACACTAGTAATGGGGAGTCAGAAATGGGTTATAATTTAGTATATACACGTGTCATATAATATGCCACATTGCTCTGTACATTTATTTTCAGACGACATAAAATTGTAATATTAATTTTTTCCTAACGATCTAATTAATGCTACAGATAATATAAATAATGACATAAAAAGTTTAATTGCAATATCAGAAAATCATCACCTAAAAATTAACCCTAACAAACCTTACGTTTTAATATTTGGTAAATCGCGAACATTATTTGAAATAATATTAATAGCTATAAAGGATAAGTATGTTCTAATGTCGCAAAAAATTTAATAATTAAATTATAGACAGAATTACGATTTAAAAAGTAAAAAGTATATTTCCAAATGTTTACAGAAGGCGATATTCTAACTTAAAATTGATACACTTGTCCTGATTATTGGGACGGATTATATGGACCATGCTTGCATAAAGCTATCCTCGATTTATTTGCAGTACCAGAAAATATGATAAAGTTTCATAAAAATTGAAAAGTATCAATTGGCTAAATATGACAGCGAGTCGCAAACTGCAATCTTCAACGCTTTATAATGGCATTTTAGTTAATATAAAATTAAATTTCGAACTGATATCCACAATTTGAATTTAAAGCCCTGATTTCTACTCCTTTCCACTATACCTCCATGTATTGTAGATCATTCTCTTATGTATTTACAACTTATACGAGGATAATAAACCTCCTTCATCATTAAAATATTTAAAACCATCTTTATTTAAAACTAAATTCAAAAGATACTTTTATCAAACTCTTAAAGGATTATATATTTAAACCATTTCTTATATTAACACTTTCGATGCCAGGGCGGTCACTATGGCCCGCTTAAAATATTTTCATCAGTGCCAAGGCGGTCACCAGTGACCAATGATAGTCTCATAATTTAGGAAGACGCCCTGGCCATATGACCGCTATAACACGCATTTTGCCATATAGATCTGATCGCTTGCCATATAGATCTGATCGCTGGCTGCACTGTTGGACTACTATTTCTATCATACGAATTTTTAATTTTTTTTATCTCGGATTAGCATGCCTAAGAGTTCCTAATCATTTTATTGTGTTTTTTTTCTCAATAAGAGAGAGCAATTTTGTAAAATTCAAGTATTTGTTATTGATATACGTAACAATAAACAGTAAAAACAAATATAAATAGTATGCAGTCTGAAAACTCAAAAATATCAATCTAAAAAATAAAAAAGAGAAAAAATAATTTATTTGTATTTGGCTGTAATGCTAAAGGATAGTGGGGCTCATTTTCACAATTAGCACATAAATGGTAATCTTTCTTCCCATTTTTTTTTTTAGATTAAGTCTCACTTTTTCCTCATAGCATCCTCTACAATATTATCATGTTTTAATTGCTGATCCATCTTTTTTCGCAAAAGTGTAGTAGTAAGTAGCAAGTAAATTGATTTTATTTGGATGACCGCCTCGATGAACGCTGTCTAATAATTGGCACTCATGTCCAATAGTGCCGAAACGGTTACTGGTGACCTTTTTTTTTGTTGAAAAATTTGCGGATAAGAAAAAAACCGCTGCCAATTATTACTTGGGGATCAGAACTTCCTCACCATAGTAAAACTCGACCTGTGGTGGGGTTTATAATAAAAGTAAGTTTTGACGTTTCAAAAAGTCACATTTTGACGTTTCAAAAAAGTCACATTGGTGGAATATCACTAATATCTTTTTTAGACATTGGAACCGATTTTGCTCATCAACGAACCCAATCTCTTTCTTGACGTTTAAAATATGTGTACCAAATTTAAAAGCTTTATCTCAAAAACTGTAGCTGCTATCGCGAACTACACAGACAGACACATAGACAGGAAATTTTTTCTGTCTGAAATTTTGTGAATCGTCATAATTCGTCGAGATTCGTCCAGAAATGCAATAAAAATTTTCAAACTTTTTTCACGAATACATAACTTCCTCACTTTGAGGGGTGAGGAAGTAATAACTAGCACGTCAAAATATGTATTAGATACAAAAATGCGAAAAAACGGCTCAGAATTTAATTAACTTAATTAGTTTTCCATTTGTACTTATTTTGTTTTTGTTTAATAATTTACACACTCATGCATTGATTCAGTTACGTATATATGTTATTTTTCTTTCAAGGCTGGACTTTAGTCAGCAAGTTCCTTGGAACTATGTTGTTTCCAGACTGTTTGTAGTTATAAAAATTATACATAAATTTTAGATTGTACCTAAATTATTATAATTTATTTTCTGTTATTTATTTTATAACTACAATAATAGTTGTTTATGACACAAGGACGAAAAATTCAAGTTTTTCGTACGATTACGGAAAATCGCAAGGACGAGGCGAAGCCGAATTCGGCAACTGTATGAGTACGAAAAACATTTTCGTTCGTGCATCATACACTATTTTTTATTCGATTATAAGAAGAAAATAAAAAAATGTATATTTATTACATTTATTTTAATTAAAAAATCTCAAAATTTCATTTATTTATGGTATCCATTATATTGTTTATAACAACTTATTTACCGTCCGAAAATTACTTTTCGTCCTAGGACGAAAAATACTTTTCAGTCGGGATTAATAGTCGCCTAGCAACCACAACAATAAAATAATACCTGTTATAAGAAGGTGATCTTTTCGTCCAGATATTCGAACCAAAAAAGAACGCTTTTCAATACAATCGAGAAAAGATCGTATTATTATGTAACAAAGAATTGATTTAATTTTCTGTAACAGAAAGAGTAACGAATAGAAAGAACATCACATGATGAATAACCAGTTGCCCGATCGTGATTGTTTATGCACTCATTTATTCGATGAGGTGCACTTTGTATGAGATGATCAATATCGCCTTGAGGTATCTCATTCCAAGCTTCTTGTATACGTAGCTGAAGATCATTGACATTATCTGGGAATGGAGTAAACTACCCAGTCTTGTACTGATCATTGTAATGCAGTGACTTTTCCGTTAATGATTTTCTATTATAATAAGACCTAAGTAGGTTCTTCTTTCACTTTGGTACTTCCTAAATACGATAACTTGTATTAGCGTTTATTTTAAAACCGCTTTGAACGAAAGGCCAATTTGTTTTAAATAGTCAAATACTTGGAGGAATAATTATTGCTGGAAGGTAATTGCTTCAAATCGGTTTCTTTTCTGGGTAATATTGGTTTATTTTATTCTCTTGATGATAAATCAATTATTGTGTTTATACTAAATAGACGCTCACTGAAGCCAAGTAAGAGGAAAGTGTTTGAATTTAATTTAGTTTAATTCAAAGCCAAGTTAAAAGCATTTATTAATGATAGATAAATATATTTCTATTTTTTTTTTTTAATAATTTACAGAATAAAATATAAGTTGATATATATTAATTAGTACATGGCCCTTTTAAATTATTTATTTTTGAAAACATAGTTTTAAAACTATTCTAAACGAAAGCGATTCCTAGCCTCAAACTAGTTTATAAACATTTGTTTTTATTAAACAACGCAGGGAATCAACTTAACAGCACGTTGAACAACAAACAGGTCCAGATATCCAGTGTGTTCCGCCGCAACCAGGTAGTGGTAAGAATTACTTTGACAATTTTAATTTTCGTCATTCATCGATTGTGTCCGAATTTCCGCTGTATTATTCTGTCCGCCAATTGTATACGAATGCCTACTATTCCGATCGGCCAGGGATATTCGGGAAATCTCGCGACTCATTAGTATTTTTGGGTTATCTATTTAACGACGAGCATCGGAATTAAGTGATTGTCATTATTTGTTGTTGACGTAAAGATAGGATTTTAATACTTCGATCTTGGTTAGAATGGTTAGAATCCCATCTCAGTTATAGTTTACTTAAGTAAGGTCTTAAGTCCTCGACCTCTTGTTAGGATTTTACCAGGTACACGCCAAAAGCTAAAAAAAGAGCAACTTTTTTTTTAAACTAATGTAAAATTTAAAATGCAAGTATCTCAGATTCGTGTCTTTGAACATAGTGCATTTTGCTTGTAAGCCCAGGATATACCATATATATAGTGCCAATTGTGGCCAGTTGGAAAAAGATTACGAACGATGGCTGCGAATTAGATTGAAATGAGATAGAATAAGACACACCCAACGAACGTAAGAACATGCTCAGTCGGTGTGCCCCGCCAGTCACCTAAAATACACTCGCACTGTTACGTCCATCTCGCTTGTTCAATCGGTCTTTGTTAACAGTTAGCCACATCAGCCGTTTTACAAACGGTATATCTCCTTCAGAATCTACAATACGTTTTTACAGTTAAATTAAATTTATTAAAAGTAAATCACGAAAACACTTAGAAATTATACATGCGGTCAATGGGCACAGTCAAAAGGGTAAATAATTTTCATATGTACACAATTACACATTTACACAAATTAAAAATTGTTTAAAAATAACTTCTAAATATAAAACAGTGACTATAGTATACTTTACACTATTTGTCAGAACAATGAAATTCTAGTTTAAGGGTAAAACATTTTTTACCGGTTTTTTATTATTATAGTTTTTTGTATATCCTAAGAAGATTAAAAAGGAATATGCTATAAACAATGATTAAATATTATATTTTTTAAACTACAAACTTTTTTAATATGTTTTTATATATTACACTTAACTTGCCAGTGTCTATTCTTAAATTTACATAATCGACTGTTTCATTAATATGTTTCATTTCTTATAGCAATCTATTATTTAAATTAGCTTCATGGTGTAAAATGTGTACTTCATTAAAAATAGTATTATGCTCATTATATATTGCATGGATAGAGAGTACTGAGGATTTTTTATTTATATATGTATATATATATATATATATATATATATATATATATATATATATATATATATATATATATATATATATATATATATATATATATATATATATATATATATATATATATATATATATATATATATATATATATATATATATATATATATATATATATATATATATATATATATATATATATATATATATATATATATATATATATATATATATATATATACATATATACATTAGATGTTAGTTATCTTGGACATTTATCCTTAGATGTATTAAATAGAGAAGCTAAGGAATTATTTTTATAAAATACAATGCCCTTTTGCTCATCATTTACCATATTTTTTTAGTAGACAAACAATCTATTAATAAAAAGTGTTTTAAACTATTTCTTATTATTATATATATATATATATATATATATATATATATATATATATATATATATATATATATATATATATATATGTTTTTGTATATATATATATATATATATGTGCCTACTGTGTGCCTTATGTATCCATTTATATTTATAACATTCTTGAATATTTCTGACGCTTCTCGAACAATTATAAATCCTTCTTCACTGATTGGACTAAATTAATTTGTTTCACTATATTTAATGTTAAAGAAATCTTTGAATTTTATAAATAATTTGAGTAGGGCTCAATTTGAAACCTGAGTGTCGTAGAGAGATGATTATTCAATAATTGTTCTCGCCATAGAGGTGAAGTACAACTTTATAATGGCTATAACAAGATGGATAAATAAACTATACTTAAATAATGCAAAATGTGTTATGTAACATATGCATTGACACATATGCTATAATTATCTTACCACATGGTAAGGGATCATCGATACACTTAACTAGGTATTAAATACGTTACATTTGCCTTGATGAATATATAAAGTATAACCAGTGTATTAATAACTAATAGTAATAGGATTCCTCTGCCAAGAATAAGTCGAATTAGTTCAGTTAAAACACCTCTAAAGAGATAATATGGGTCCCGAAAGACAAACATGAAATTGGTTTAAAACACTTAAATAAATAACGAAAATTGCTGCACCTCCATTATTTATTACATTGACGAGTTCTCTAAAATGAACCACCGCAAAAAAGGACTTCCCGGGAGTTGTAGACCTGGTGCCTAATTTTACATTATATGCGCTTTCTCGAGGGACTCCATTGGATTTGAGTTGAAGTGGGACACTCCACAGTATACAATAAATAAAATGTTCAACGAGAACACTGAATGAATGTCATTGTTGACAAATAATGTGTAACAAATTTATATTATTCGTTGGGTATATATGTAGAATATACACTTATATAGAGCTATTAGGTCTAGTTAATACTTCTAGCGATGTTCTCAAAATGTGAAGAAGATAAGAAACTAAAACAAAAAAGAATTTCTTTCTGTAAAGCTGATCTCCATAAAATTATCTTCATTCTTGTTAACATTATTTCGAGTCAACTGAAAATTTCTGAGAAAGGCGGTAACAAAGTTAGTATACAGGGTGTCTCATAGCAAAATGTACATACGGTAAATGTGGATGTAGTATACCTAAGTAGTTCCAAATAACCCATGGTTAATGGATCTAACATCCTTCATTACCAAGATACAGTTTTTCCTAATTTTTGCTTAAACTACAGCATACGAACCACTATGTATAAAAATTTTATATTCAGTAGGTATATTTTACTCAATTTAACGAATCGATTAACATATTAACCAAAATGAAAATACATAAAAAATATCAATTTCGTATATCCCAAAAACAAAAACAAAATTTTGAAATTCTGTTTGAAAACAACGGAAAAAAATAAATTAAATAGCGTACTTTCTACATTTCCCCATTTAATTCTACAGGTTTGATTTTTTAACACAAATTCAATTTTATAGGAAATTCTATGAGGCATAATTTAAAAAACTATTTTTCCTTATCATGTTACTTTAGCGTTATGAAAGTATTTCAAAAAAGAAATTACAGGTCCGAAATTAAACCAAAATATGATTGTTCTATATCATCATTTCAAACACCCTGCATAACGTAATTTTAAAAGTAGTATTAAATATTCGCTTAATAAATGGGGAAAGAATCATGCAATATGAATAAAAATTATTAGATAAATGTGAAAATTTATTTTATTTGTGCGATGAATGTAGAACAAAATATGACATTTTGGATAAAGTTGAGACTACCAAATTTATTGAGGATGTTAATTTGAAGGTCTCTGAACTAACAAGTAGCCTAAATGTGGAGATGCTAAATGCAATTTCAGAAACAATATGATGCCATGCTCAACGAACACAACGTTTGTTACTTTTAGAAATGAACTTGAGCTAACTGTACATACTATCCAGAATGGATGTTTTCAACAAAAACGTACAAAGTGTAGTAGACATTCTACCGCAAAAGTTCTTATGCCAGTATAGCATCTACAAATAAGCCCTCATCGTTGTTTATACTGAAGCCCAAAAATTCTGAGCAACGCAACTATATAACAAAGTCTTATGTGTTACGTAGTATCGATCTAGTGACGTCTAATACAAATATTTCAAAAAACAGGAATACTCTCAATGGAGAAGTTGGCATTAGTTGTGACGATAGTAATGAATCATTAAAATTAAAGAACTGGCGAAAGAAAAACTTGAAGATATAGCAACTTCCTACAATAAATTCAAGACTGAAAGTGGTCGCAATATTCGAAAAAGAATTTTGTTGGAATTACAAAGCACTTTTTCTGCCGTAACAGTGTGTGTCAAATTATAAATATAGCATTTCTATGTAAAAACAGGAACGTATATCAAGCCATTCTGCAATTAGACAGAATGACATACAATAATATTTTAAATTGCGGTGTTATTTAATTATTTATAGGTTATGATTACTGTTCGGTTTATGATGCAATTGATTTGAGACGTTGTTAAAATTGGTGTGGTTTTCTTCACATTGCCAATCAATGTTCCCTTGATAGGCATGTATGTCCTAAATGCTCTGAAGCCCATTTAGTAAAAGATTGCAATTCTGATTACCTTAAGTGTGTACTCTGTTGCAAATTAAAAACTAGTCAACGCATTGATATAAACACTGATCATGCCACTTGGAATCCCAACTGTCACATTTATAAGCAGACACTTAAGAAATTCAGGGCGAGTATTATAGGAATTGGTACAGATTAGTCAACAAAGCCAAACAAATTTGACCACAATCAAACATATCTAACTTATGAAATAAATACTGATACACTAGCTTCATTGAATTGTTACTATCAAAATGTAAGGGGAATTCCTTAAATTCTCATATCTATTTAATTCTACTGCCTCAGTCCAACAATACGATTTAATTGCACTTACGAAGACTTGGCTAAATGATAGTTTTTATAACTCTAAGTTTTTTTATAATAATAGGTATGATGTATTTAGATAGATCGTAATTTTAATTCCACTAATACTACAATGGGAAATGGTGCGTTACTTGCAATTTGTAAAAAATTATAGGGCGATAAAAGTTAATTATTGTTTGCGATAATAAATAATGCAATATTAGTTTTATTGATATTTTAAATTTAATTTTCGCTCTCTATATGAAATTGTCATATATATTCCCCCGTACTCTGATTTGCTGGTAATATGAGACTGTACTCTTCCTGAGTATGTGCATTGTACACTAGGGTGGAGCGAAAAATTTCAAATTTAAATTTTCGTTTCGCTATAGCGCGGAAAAGTTGCCTTAGGTGCATACTAGCCTAACAAAAAAAAAATTATCAAAATCGGACAATATCTTCCGATCGCGCAAAACGCCGAAAGTTTTTAAAAATGACGAATTTTGGCACTTTTTTCGTATTTTTTTATTATTTGGGGTTTGTATTTTTTTATCGCTATAGTGCTAAAACGTTAGTACTAATGTTGAATAGCCTGCAAAAAATATATAACTGCTTTTAAAGCATATCTTCCGATCGCGCAAAACGTCTGAATATTTGCAAAAATTGCAAATTTTTCGTTTTTTTTTATAAATTTTGAAGATTTTGTTTAGGTTTTTTTTTAATACTATAGTGCCTAATGGTTAAAGTAGGCATTTGTATATAAGAGGAAAAATAATTTTGTTATTTGGAGAATGTCTTCCGATCGCGCAAGTGATATCTATATATCACTGTTTACATTCAAATGTGCAGCTCTTCGCTTGCTTAGAAATAATCTAATTAATTTTAATTTCATAATCTAAACAACCCAGAACTCTCCACGAGGAGGTGGCTGAACTTCGAGTTCCACCCACACCCTTCCCTCCATCCAACCATTAAGAGTGTGTGCTATTTACAATATTTACATTTTACATCCTCGTCTTATTTCTCATTTATGCCGATGCCACTTTGTAATCTACCTTAGTTGCGAATTCTTCTATCAGGTCTCTCGATGTAAGAGTCACTCTAATGTATCCGTCCCTTGGTTGTAGTCTGCATGCCTTAAGTGAAGCTTCGGTTACTAGCTTCACGCAACGCTCTACGGCTTGCGTGTGACATGTGAACTCTTTTATATCCCAATCAGGGACCTCACCCGATTGTATGAAGCTTTTAATTTCTTTATTACTTACCGCACGGAGAAGAGGTGGAGACGATATTTTTGTAGCATTCCAATCTATCATTTCCGTATAATCTAATGCATCAAATTTGAGTGAAGGAGTGCGAAAGTTCCTAATGCCTTTCCCAGTCGAAGCAGATTGCCTGGCTTTTAGCACTCTCCTGAGCCCTAACTCTCTAATGTGCCTCCTCTTATCAAATATCATGGCTATCAAAAAATGTTTTCAGGATGGGCAATGCCCATTTTGATTAGATTATTTCTAAGCAAGCGAAGAGCTGCACATTTGAATGTAAACAGTGATATATAGATATCACTTGCGCGATCGGAAGACATTCTCCAAATAACAAAATTATTTTTCCTCTTATATACAAATACCTACTTTAACCATTAGGCACTATAGCATTAAAAAAAGAACCTAAACAAAATCTTCAAAAATTATAAAAAAAAACGAAAAATTTGCAATTTTTGCAAATATTCAGACGTTTTGCGCGATCGGAAGATATGCTTTAAAAGCAGTTATATATTTTTTTGCAGGCTATTCAACATTAGTACTAACGTTTTAGCACTATAGCGATAAAAAAATACAAACCCCAAATAATAAAAAAAATACGAAAAAAGTGCCAAAATTCGTCATTTTTAAAAAACTTTCGGCGTTTTGCGCGATCGGAAGATATTGTCCGATTTTGATAATTTTTTTTGTTAGGCTAGTATGCACCTAAGGCAACTTTTCCGCGCTATAGCGAAACGAAAATTTAAATTTGAAATTTTTCGCTCCACCCTATTGTACACTATGAAAATGGTAATACACCTACTACTTCCATCCGCGCTATTATAGTATAATCATATTTTAAATATTGATGGAAGAGTTCTAGATCTTGTTTTTCGTCATAGGCGCTGTTCTGTAAGTAAAGCTTCTGTAGTTCCCCTTAAAGAGGAGGTCTCACCCAGCATTATTAATTAAGGCTGACATTCACAATCCCAGACACAATAATTTTCCGCATAAAAATAATTCTAAGTTTAATTTTAAAAAGGCTAATTTAGTAGAAATATATAACCAACTTGGGCTCATAGATTGGACTTTCCTGGAGCATTTTAATAATGTAGATAGCAACAGCAGCAGTAGATGCACTATATTTAAAGTTATATGATATTTTTTACAAAAAATGTTCGTTTTCCATTTTTACATCACATCGTTGAAAAATATTCCATTTGAAAAAAATTGAGAAAATTCAATTTAAATAGTTCTTAATTGAATACTAATTTTTGGCCACCCTGTACATTTTTAGGAAATGAAAATGATTCAAAAAACATTAATTAGATGTCTCGTAACTGGTATTCACATAAGTTTTTCTTAAAACCCATAATTGTGACTGTGGTGATTTTTTTAATATCCATCTGCAGATGGCATTATTTCAACAAAAAAATTCATTACATCAAAGAGGTTGGGAGATAGTCAATAATAATATAAGAGTGAATAGAGCCTAAAAAGAGGCTTCAAAAAATGTACTGATATACATAGCATTCTATTTAAAAAAAGGCACTTGGTCCTGTAATTTCATCTTGGCTCGCCCTATATGTTCGAAAATAATTTCCAGTTATAGACTTCTTTATCTCGTTTACTTGCAATTTTTTAGAAAATTTCTAGCTATCGTAGAACTCGAGATATCGAGGTTCGACGCACTATTGCCCCACCCTGTATATATATTTAGATAACATTGAAAATAACATGCAAACCAATCCTAACAATTTTTGGAGTTTTATTAATTCAAAAAATAATTCTTCATCTATTCCGTCATCGCTAACTACAAGAATCAAATGTTTAAAGACCTCCAAGTAATAGTTGATAGTTTTGCGGACTTTTTCTCGAAATGTTTTACTTCCCCTACACTGTAAATTTGACGACGTAAGTGGTCTGAATTTAAATATCTTAAACTTATCTGCCATCACTGAGGAGGAAATATGCCAATCTATAAAGAAAATTTAAGCCACAGTGACCATAGGCCCTGGTCTAATTCCGTTATTTCTAATTAAAGATTGTTCAACTGTATGTGCTATGCCCTTCTAATAATTTTTAATTTAATTCCCAGTACTTCGAGATGTCCTCAAAAATGAAAAAATTCACTTGTGTCAAGTGTTCAAAAAGGGGAAGAAGAGAGACACAAAGAACTATAGGCCCATCACCCTTATTTGTAACTTCGGGAAAATTTTTGAAATTTTTCTTCACGATTCTATGTACAGTCAAGTATCTGACTTAATACATATTAATCAGCATGGCTTTATGAAGGAAATGGCATCCGAGACCATAATTAGAAACACAATCAGTAGTAACAGCGCAGCGGCGCCAATTAACCGCACATAAGTATAGAGCATCACAACATCAAAGATATTTACAACTTTTTGAAAATATCACATCGATATTTTCAGCAAAGTTTCATTGCAACAACTAATTTAAGTAAACTGAGTCTAATGGAGAACAAACTAGAATTAAGACAAGAAACTCTGACTTCTTGTAAGATAATAAATTTGTCAGGTTGAATACATTAATCCCTTATATTTAAGTTGTATATTCATTTACTATGAGATATGAATCCAGTGAGAGGATTAGATTGAAAATTATTGCATTGACTGTAATAAACGCATTAGAGTCCAATTAATATCCTTAATTTTACTTTACGAGAAATGTTTTTACTGTATAAAAATTAATAATTATTTTTTGTTACAGGGAATTTAGGATAAATAAAATACTTAGAAACTACAAAAAAACTGAAAATATCATAAAAAACAATATAAAATTTGCATACAAAAAAATGTGTTTTTTTTGAAAACAGAAAAGAAGGTAACGAAGGTAAATGAATATTGGACAGGCTGAAAGAATTTAAAGAAAAGAGTTTCTGAACATAATACAAATTGTCAGCAAGAAACTGGATTGAACATACATCATGAGCTTAATGGGTAAGTGCTATTCTTTTAAAGATATTTTGAAATATTAAATGTCTAAAATAAAAAGTGAAAACTATTATTCCTATTAATCGTTAGATTAGATTAACCCTTTTTGAAAATCAAAAATTCTGCTTTTGTTGAAATACGTAATATAATCGTTTTTATGTTCGTTGGTCTGCTGTGAGCCCATAAATAAGTCTCCTTTCTTGCCCTCTAAATTATTGAAACAATGTAAAGTATCTTAAAGGGAGCACTTTAACTGAAATTTATTAAGTTGAGGAACCCAACGGGTATAACGAGATATAAACGTTAAGAGATAATAATTATTAGTATGGCTTAAGACTCAGCTTCTACTTGTCGAGCTCATAATATGTCTCTCAGTTAAATTTATTTTTAATTAAAACCGTTGTGTGCATGGCAGAGAGCCAGAAGCGTGTCCTGAGCGAGAAATCGACGCTGGTTTTCGGAAAGCCAAAGAACACTTTGAAGGGACTCCACCTCCCAGTCAAAGTTTAGTAATTACCGGAGTGGAGAAGTGTTTTTAGACGGTCCTGTCAAACAGGCCACCGCCTCCCGAATTAGCCCAATCTTCGATTAGTTCGATGACAGTCACCTTGTTCTGACATCGCACCAGCCCCTAGTTGGAATGCAAGAGGGAGCATTTCTTGTTAAAGTGACTTGACATTAATTATATGGAAAAAAGTTAATGTCGTTTCATCGACGGATTTCTTTCATGTAGTTCTCAAAGATTAAAATTGCTTATACCAAGTGTTTGTATTTCAAGAGGCTGACTTAATATTCGTCTTCAAATTATAATCAACAAATAAGGCATTCATTTACGTATTGAGCAAACAACTCACACGTATTTTTTTAAACTGAAAAACCCAGTGATTACTAGGCAGCGGAAATATATGCCGGCAATTATATAAAAAAATCTTATTTTTTACAGAGCATTCACATAATTCGATTAATTGATATATCCCGTATATCACTGATTTGTATGTGTTAATTTATATACCTTAATATATGCAACCAGCTCGGCAACCAGTAATGTGGTAGGAGGCCGGGATATATTTATGTAATATTATACGTAACTAAGCTTTTGTTCCTCAGTAGTTAGCAACACGACTGCGTGTGTAAAGTTACTTTCGCATATTATCCGTTAACCTGTCATAAAAAAACAATGTGTAAAATTCGTGAAAATTATTAGTCATAGGAGTTGATTTATTTTAATAATCGACTAATATTAATAGTACTAATTTTAGTAATTTTAACCTACTAAGGTATTTATAATTTTCGTATCATGTTGGGTGCATTTATTTACAATAGCATTACGTACTAATTTTTGGGGTATTTTACATTTTATTTACTTTACAAATAGGTAACAATAACTACCTAATTAAAACTTAAATTACTGCTATTTAATTATTTCACATCAAGCATATAGGTACCTATCTATTTATAAAAACAAACACTATGTTTCGCCAAATATTGTATCTGGTTTGCTAACTTAAATCTATGGGTTTGCTGTACTCTATTGTTGTAACTAAATAATTACATACTTTGTACTTTATTGTGTTCATCGATCGAAGGTTCTCATTTCGAAATTAAGAGAATAATCGAATCGGACGCTGCCGCATTCATCGTTCAATAATTGCGTAAAACTAATTTTCTTTACCACTAATATTAGTATTACTAATTTTTAAAAATCATAATCGATTATCTCATGATATTTAAATAATTGACTAATTCGATTATTCCCATTACTACATTCTGCCCATATGAACTACTTAGAATTTGCACTATTAACCATGTGGAACGTTCATTTTCCTTGTATAAACATATGTACAAACTAAATTGCTCAAATTCAACAGCCACGAGTGAAGAACGAATATTAGTTGTGACCGTGTTTGCCAATGCGAATTTAGACTTCAGATATTCTGAAAAATACATTACGTTAAGTGAAGTGTACTACTTTTGCTTTTATTTGTCTAAGTATGTCTTTCTGTCAACCATGAGGAAGTAGTAGCTCTCAATCCTGGACTCTGGTCCAGTTTCCTGTCTCTAATGAATACTACCGATTTTAAACTTTTAATGTGCCGGTGCACCAAGCAAAATTACGTAATATTTGGCTCTCAATTATTCAACTTTGAATCTAACCTTTTAACTTCTCGGAGATAATCACTAATATCATTTTTAATAAATTTTATGCCTTTAAGAAGAATCAATTTATAATACCATAATGAAACAAAAATATTACTAAGCCAATTGCGGGTAAGAATGTCAACATTTCAAACTTAGAAAAGCCCCCAAGTCATCCTCCGTTGTTCGCGTTAATGATTGTTACACGTTACAGAGAATAAACTCAAGTAACAACTTAAATACTTTTGGATTTATTTAAGTGCTTTATAGTGGTCAGCTCATAAACTAGTGATTTATGTCATATTTATTATATACCAAGTGCACTTAAAGATAGTTTCGTCTTAAAGAAAGTTTTAAGAAACTAAATTATGTTTTAGTCTTTATTGGCTTAATTACCTTTTAGTCTTTATTAACTTATGACTGACTTATCAAGGCATTTGTCAAAACCTCAATAAAACTTTATAGTTGTTAAATCCAAGTTAAGAGTATTGAGTGTTATGGAGAATTTAGGACGTGTTGTGGTTTTATAATTTCTTTATGAAATTATCTTGAGGTAATTGATAATACCCGATTAATATAAAATGCTTTAAAATCCTAAGTTTTAGGTCAAACTTTCATAAAGCCAATTACGTATCAGAATTTAATAAAGATGACAAAAAACTAATAAATCAAGCTCAAACATAATTGTTTAATTCACTTTTTCCAGAATAGAATGTTTTTTCAATATCGCTATAGTTGAGCTGCTGTAAGATTACAATGTTCGTCTTAAAGAGTAAAAGACATACATAATGTTATTCGGTTCAATTGTCAGCAGTACATAAACAATATTATACAATTTTTTAAATTTCACGCAGGTCATGTGTTCGCTGTTCTACAGCTCGAACTGGAAAGAAGGGTCCAACATTTCCATTTTGGCAGATAAAATAATTCTCCAACTTTAGTATAAACTCATGTTCATCTCGTGATGAGTCTCGAGTTAAATGTTTTTCTTTCGATTGATTTATGATTGTTTTAATATGAATATTTTCGGATAAACAAATTCACGATTAGCATACGTGTTACCACTTCGGCGACTCTAAGTTAAGGAAAACGTAAAATGAAGAATTTATTTATGTTTTTCGGCAAGAATACATTATTTTCTTAGAACTTTTAGGTCTTATGCAGTTTACGTAAATAGATTTTCTACATCAGACTCAAAATTTTACCTGCTAAAAATCTTATATGTTAAAAATAGCTAATTTTAATTACGTCGTTACATGTGGTTCTAAGTTGTAATGTTAATTTTAAGAATAATAGAAAACACGAAATAAATGGTTGAATGAATTTCAAAATAAAAGCACAAATATATTTATTTACTGTTTGAGAATCGCTATTCACCAATCTCGCGCTACAGTTAACCAACAATGTAGTTGTAAATTAGTCGCTGATTGTATATACTTATGCACAATTGGTGTGCTGAAAATTGAAACAAATAAAATTATTTATAATTTTGACTCTGAACAAAGTTGCGTCACGAAAAACTGAATTTTAGGTTATGTTATCCCGTTACCATAAATTCTGTATATTTTAAAGAGATTGTATTATGTGCTCAAAAGGTTTAAAATGTATTTTAAGATAAGCCTACAAGTTTCAGGAGATATTGTTACGTGTTTGCTATCGACACAAACACCTATACTCGTAGATTCGTTGATTGAAAGTCCAAGTAACACTTACTCAGTACTTTATTAACTAATTAATAATTAACAACAACTGATTAATGAATGTTTTAACTATAATCACAATTGAATACTTATAAGTATTTTTCTTATTTCTTCTTTACTCGTTCACGTCCAACCTAAGACTGAGTCTTGGCCCACCGTGCGTCTTATTTATTCTCACGATCTAGAACATTCTAGAACATTCCCAACCGTTCACGTACAATTCCAGTCTCATCTAACTGGTCTACACAGTCCAGTGGCGTAACACTGCCTCCTCCTTAAGCCTTGTTGTGGCGATTCGGTCTTGTACCAGCTCATGGATATTCATCAGCCGTTCTCCAACTTCATCGGCGTAGTCATTTATGGAAAGTCGCTCCTCATCTGGTGTGCCAAACATCAAGTCACATGGCAGTCTAATCTCACGTCCAAACATCATGCGAGTCGGTGTCTGTTTTGTTGTTTCATGAATGGAGGCCATGTATGCCATAAGGAAAAGAGGTAAGTGACGGTCTTAATCTCTCTGATGTTTGTCAACCACTTTGGATAGGTGTTCCTCCATGGTTTTGTTATATCTCTCCACCATTCCATCTGATTGTGGATGTAGGGCTGTTATCCTTGTTTTATAAATTCCCAGTATGCGACATATCTTCTGAAACACCCCTGATTCAAAGTTTCTTTCTTGGTCCAAATGCAAGTCCAAGGGCACGTCAAATCGACATACCAGATTGTCAGATCTTGGGCGATAGTGGCTGCTTCTTGGTTTTGTATGGCATAAGCTAAAATAGTCCATGGCAACCAAGATGTACTTATTCCCATCATCCGTCATGAGGAAGAAACTAGCTACATCGATCGCAATTCGCCCAAAAGGAGCCCCGACGTTATATTGTTTCGTTTGGCCCTTACTTCTTGTCCGTGGCCCCTTACTTGCCGCACAAACCTCACATTTGTGGCACCAAGCCTCTTCTTGGCGGCTGTTCACCGAGTAGAATCATTGGCGTATTTTTGTCAGAGTTTTGTTAATGCCAAAATGTCCGCCAGATGTTCCATTATGCACTTGGTGAAGTACTTTTGGTATGCGACACCTAGGGAATATCAATCTCAAAGTAGTTTCTTTCCCATTTGGGCTTTCCTAAGCTCTCCTCAACGGTCCATCCTCTACTCTGATGTAGTTCCATTGTGCTCACAATGCCTTCAGCCCCAGTGCCTTGTCTGAAATGTTTTTCGAATCGGGTGGGGTTCCCTTTTCTTTCCACTTTAGAATAAGACCAGTTTCCTTATCTGTTAACTGCTCTTCCCTTAATGGCTCTTTTGTCCAGTCATTCGGAACCGCAATTTTAACTATGTTCACAATAAGTATCCCTTACTGTTTTTTTCACCCTGTGGTAGTAGTTGCAGTCTTCCTGACATGGTCTTCTGGAGTGGGCATCTGCATTTCTATGGAATTTCTCTGGACGATGTTCGATTTTAAAATCGTACTGTTGCAGTTTTTCTATTCAACGAGCTAGTTGGCCTTCTGGAGTCTTCAACAGCAATAACCATTTCAATGCGGAATGGGCGGTCCGAACTTTAAAATGTTATCCATATAGGTAATAGTGAAAATGGTCTATGGATTTGACAATGGCCATAGTTCCTTCCGTGTCACACAATAGAGAATTACTGGCATCCGTGTATAATACGAAGAGACCTTTCCGTTCTGGGCATGAAAGAACTGGACTCGAACACAGTGCTGATTTTAGTGTTCTGAATGATGTTTCGCACTCTTGTGTCCATTGGTGCTGAATCTTCTCTGTAAGCCGGTGTAGTGGCTTCACAATATCAGCAAATCGTTCCACAAATCGTCTGTAGTAAGTGCATAGGCCAAAGAAACTTCGTACTTTGTGAACATTTGAGGGCCTAGGCCAATCTCCGTACTGCCATCTTGTCTGTGTACGTTCTTATCCTCTCTGATGACAAGACATATCCAAGGAATTTGATCCCTTTCTGGAACATTAGGCACTTTTTAGGTTTCAATTTCAGGTATGCATTTTAAATTCTTCCAAACGCTTCTTGAAGGTTCTTCAAGTGCTTCTTAATATTCCATCTCATAACCATCATATCATCAAGATAAACTAGGTATGTCTTCTAAGTTAGTCCTCGTAGTACCAGGTCCATCAGTCTTTCAAAAGTCGCTGGCGCACTGCACATGCCGAAAAGAATCACAGTGAATTGATAAAGGCCACGTCCTGTTGAAGAGACTGTCTTGTCTTTGTTATCTGGATGAAGTCTCACATGTCAATATTTGCTTCGAAGATCCAAAGTGAAAAACCACTGTGAACCTGCCAGCGTACTTAGTGTGTCATCAATTCTGGGAAACGGATAGCTATATTTTTTTTGTGCCGTCATTCAGCTTCCTGTATTCGACACAAAATCTTAAAGTTCCATCTTAGTAAACAAAACTACTGCAACGACCAAGGACCGGTTGATTCCTCAATATCTCCGTTTTTGAGCATCTTTTGGACAAATGCAAAAGCCTCTTCTTGTTTTGATAATGGGAGCCTCCTAGGTGGTTGCCGAATAGGAGCTGAATCACCAATATTTGTCCGATGTTGGGCTATGTTGGTCTTTGTAAGAGCTTCTGTGTCCTTTGCAAATACTGTACTTTCTTTCTTCAAAATTTTAAAACTCCTCTAAGTTCATCTGGAGTTGATGTTCTAACTGAGCATTTAACATCTTTATAACTTCTGGGTCCATATCTATAGACAAAGCTCCAATGATTTATTCTTCACATCTCGCAATCCATATGACTGGTTCGTAGGTGCCAATTGCTTCGCCTTCTTTGAACATCAGTAGGAATTAAGGTTAACCACTCTAATCAGTATCTTTTCTGTAGTCTGTGTTAAAGTCCTTGTCAGGATCACATTGTCTGTCATTTTAATTGGCATCTTTCTCAACGAGACCAAAGCGGTATCCCTCAGAATTTTCCTTCAGGACTGTCTCAATTACATTCACTGTGTGTGCAGGAATTTTTACTATTTTCGAAGTTCATAGTCTAATATTATGGAATTTTTCATCTGCTGTTGAAAGAATAATTTCTTCATTTCCAATCCTGAGAACACGTTATCCCACGTCAAGTACAAATCCATACTTTTCCATAACGTCTAATCCCAAAATGTTATCATCTGTAATGTCAGCCACGATAACTTTGTGTTTAAAACATAAACAGCCAATCTGCAGCTCCATGTCGACTTCCCCATGAACCGCTGCCCTATCTCCCGTAGCTCTCCGAATGACTAATCTATGTTGTCCTTTATTTACTTTGAGATCCGTTATGAATCCTGCTCGTACTATTGATGACGTAGCTCCTGTATCTACTGTGAAGACACATGTCTTCTTATTTACATACCCCTCCAGCAGCAGACTACTTTGAACTCACCGAAGCTGGGAAACTTTTATTACTCGGAGGTCACAACATTTCTTGGCCTTTATTGCCAGCCACCTTTAGTTTTCCTGTAGCTCTTAAACCACAGTAGTATTTACTCTTTCTGGGCTGCGCTGACGACAGTTTCTCTTAATGTGGCGCAGCTGCCTCGAACTGCCTCTTATAAGTTGACAATGAACTTTAACCGTCGAAGGAAGGTGTTTGTAACCTAGCACCAGACGACAGTACTAACTGGCCACCCTTCTCTATTAATTGTTGTTTAAGTCGGGCTACTTTTTCCTTAACTTCAGTTATTTCTCCTTCAAACTCTCATCTACATTCACTGTCTTCAGCCCGTACATCTTCCTTCAATTGTTCAGTGACTGAGAGCATGACTTGATGCTGTCCCTCCATAATTTGTAGTCATTCTTCCTGGCGTCTTATTTCCAGGCCTTCCATCATTTTACTTTGTTCATCTTTTTGTTCCTGTCGCTTTCTTTCTTGATCTTACATAATTTTCCTTTGTTGGCCTTTCTCTTCCTGTCGTATTCTCTCTTGTTCTTCTTTTTCTCCCTGTCGTCTTCTTTCTTGTTCTTCTTTGTCTTCTTTTTGTATCCTTTCTTGATCGTTCATCCATTCTAACAACGCTGCTAGCAAGCCCTATGTTTGTTTCTCCGCCATACTTCTTGTTATTGGCATTAACTCACGACACGTAAATCAGTTCAAAATAAAGTTAACTACGAAATAATGTCCATAAAATGTATTTATCACGTCTATTTTAATAATGTACTTTGTTCATCTTTTTGTTCCTGTCGCTTTCTTTCTTGATCTTACATAATTTTCCTTTATTGGCCTTTCTCTTCCTGTCGTATTCTCTCTTGTTCTTCTTTTTCTCCCTGTCGTCTTCTTTCTTGTTCTTCTTTGTCTTCTTTTTGTATCCTTTCTTGATCGTTCATCCATTCTAACAACGCTGCTAGCAAGTCCTATGTTTGTTTCTCCGCCATACTTCTTGTTATTGGCATTAACTCACGACACGTAAATCAGTTCAAAATAAAGTTAACTACGAAATAATGTCCATAAAATGTATTTATCACGTCTATTTTAATAATGGAATGTGTCTTTTTTGAGTTTTATCCATCATTTTAACTCAGCTACACCGTGCTGATGAAGACCAATTAGTCAGAAACACGTGTCCACGGTTTGCATCTTTCTGCCATTTGCAATTTTTGCATTATCCACCGTGCAATTTTTTTCTTTTTGCGGGCGTTACCCGTTAATTTCATTTATTTTTTTACTGTAATGTAAATAAACCCGCGTTTAAACTCTTGCTCTGTACCTATTCATTTTCCTGGGTCCGGAATCCCACGCAGGTTGCTATAGTTGCCCGCGTGTGCGATGCTTGGACGATGCTCCCATACCGGAGTCATCCAAGTGGAAGCCACAAAGGTGCGACTGGCTCCCTGTCAGTGGTTTTCCTTTTGTGTCTTTTTTGAGTTTTATCCATCATTTTAACTCAGCTACACCGTGCTGATGAAATACGTGTCCACTGTTTGCATCTTTCTGCCATTTGCAATTTTTGCATTATCCACCGTGCAATTTTTTTCTTTTTGCGGGCGTTACCCGTTAATTTCATTTATTTTTTACTATATATATATATATATATATATATATATATATATATATATATATATATATATATATATATATATATATATATATATATATGTATAACAATGTTTCCAATATTTAAATAAACAATTTTCTGTAAAACTGTGTTTTATCAACAGTGACATTACTAGGTAAAGTGACATTTCTATGTGATAAAGTGCTACTTTAATAAATGATTTTGATTTTAGTAAAATAGCACTTTATCAGTCAAAATGCGAAAAAATTTATTACTTGACAATATAATAGTGTCATTTGTGTTCATACAAAAATGGTACGTATTCGAACTTGTTGGATATTTTTTCAGTTAATAGGGAGGTATTAACAATATAAAATATAAACAATATAAAAAACAGTAGTGTGAATTATGTTACAAAAATTGTGTCAGCCAGTGAATCGTTCCACAATTCTTAGCTGTCAATATTTGAGAATTGGTTCACTAGTTCCAATTTTTTTACATTGTAGTAAAAGAGAATTACTTACTTTTTTATTTTCCTTGCCAAAAGCGCTGTCTTAGCATGACACTGATGAAATATAAATACAATTTTCCTATTTTTAGGACTTAGTTCATTTATCAGCATCATCATCTCTCGATATTATCATGCGGCTATTTTGGATATTTAATTGTGAAGTTTTTATTATAGAGTACTAATCTCTGATGAGGTTTCATCCTTACGAAATAATTGTCCAAAAAAATTCAGAGAATCCGATAAGGCAAATCGAGTTAAAAGCACACAGTTATTATGTGGTGCACTATGTCATCGTTTGGTTTAATTGGGCCATTCTTTGAAGAAAATTCTCAAACAGTACTTTGACATTGATTTCAATAGAATGGCGCTAATAAATCACGTCATGAAGATATGTTACCAAATCAACTGTGTGTGATTTGTTCCTATGTTATTTAAATGCAGAGTATATGTAAATAGACTCTGACCATCAAAGATTTTAAATCAAGAATCCAAAATTAGTCCTCACCGATCCAAGGGAGATGATTTTTAGGATTTTTGCACTATCTTATGTTTAAAACAATACAAACCAGAAGAGAAAGGGCTTGTAAAACATTAGATTTTTTACAAATGAAATGCGTATTTCTTTCCGCCACATTTGTAAATATTAAAAAAAAATCAGAACACTAGAACTTTTTCAAATATCAAAGAGAGAACTTGGATCTGAGTGCTCGACTTTAATAACTTAATATATTCTATTATTACGCATAACAAAATGTCTCACTGCCAAAGTACGTATGTGCCACTCTAAAATGACATTACTGTTATATCAAAACTAAATTTTCCTAAACCGTAGGAACATAAAGCATTTTAATGGTTCTCACTAATAACTAAATATAATGATGCTGAGAGCTTCCCGCTTTGTTTCTAAATAGAACAGGTAATTCAATAACATGCGATACATTGAATACTGATGCCAAAGTACTAAGAAGACTCTCATATAAGAGAAACCCGTTCACTTCCTTAATTACTCATCTTAAATCAATAATTAATAAGCTCTTTGGCACACGTATCCTTTGTTAAATTAATACCATACCACGATATTGAGATTTATTCATGTACGGTATGCTCATTTACAAGTTCACAAAACACCGTATATGAACATATATTTTCTTGATCTTAAAAAAAAAAGTAAAGAAATCCTTAAGGATATTATGAACTTCCACTTTTTCAAATGAAAAATTGGTTCTTATACTGAGTAAAATACAAAATTCGTTTAAATGCCTACTGCTTTATAGTTGAACAATGATAATTACAAATACTTTTTCTTAGCTGAGGATATGATGGCTAAATTGTGAGCATAAATTCTTCTCAGATAACAGGCGAGATAAGAGATCGGGTGGAAACTACGTTAAATGGGGTAAACAATATTAATTTTTGAATGAAAAATTTAGTCAGAATTCGAAAATTACAATGGTAAAGGTGGTTGAGATGCATGAAATTTGAAATATTTCTCGATCCAACCATCTCATAATTGAATCTGCAGATCAGTTTGTGAACAGCATCACTTTTAAGAAGAAACTTTATAATGAATTTGATTTATATACCAACGGAACAATGCTTCTTCTCATTATACTAGACAGGTTCGACAATATCTCTACAATGGATAACCATGGAGGTGGATTGGATGAAGTGGCCGGCAAATCATCAATTTTTACTAATCTTAATTTCTACATATGGGGTTACGTTAAATCGCAGATTTGCAAAGCACAATCGAAAGAAGAATGAGGTACATATATGCAGAAAATTATTTCACAACAGGCATTTGTACATTTGCTAAAATTAACTTATCAATTTTTATTTTATATAATTTTCTTTTTGTTAAAATTATTTCTGTAAATGTTATAGATAATGTTTATTTTAATTTAATTGAAATATTTTTAACATTCAAACAGAAATCGCCATTTTACATGGGCGACACGTAATTTCCTAAAATGATGCTGTTAAAAACTTAAAAAAAAATGTTTTCTTAAACACTCTCAAGTCACTGAAATAACTCCCAGAAAATCGTAGGATTTTGTTTTGAGTAAAGAGGGACGAGGCCCTACAGTTTATCATGGAGACCGAACCACATCTAGGGCATCGACAGTTCTCTCTCATCTTAATCCGAAATAAATTACAAATAAAATTTCTAATTTGCTTCGATTGATTTGCTTTATCTATAAATTTTCGAATTGATAAGACCCTTAATGCCATCTTTGACTTAAAGCAGTCATCTAGTCCAGACGTCAGATCAGATAAATTCATCAGTGCTTGTGTAAGCACTAAAATCCCCAACCTGGAAATTTTGCTGAGCCCCCACTTTGATACTACAATTCAATCCTGAGGAGGCTGTAGCTATTAAAGAGAGCCAGACAAAATTCGAAGATATTTCCATAAAAACAGCTTTAAAAACTATTCACAAGAACTATAAAAGACTACATGACGCCATACAAAGCTTACAACACAGTACGTTGTCGTTAGAAGAGTCACGGCAAATACGATGTAAATCGACTGTTACATTCTATAGATGTCGCAAAAAAATCAGCCCGTTAGAGAAAAGTGTGTTAACGCATGACACCGGTTTTACCAGATTGAGACAAATTTATGGTGGAACTGATGGTGCAACCCCAGATCCGTTAAGTGCGTTCAAAGACTATTTTATGTATGTCTGTATTACATCCATAGATGTCGAACGGTTGTTCGCAAAATATTTTAAGCATATTTTTTTATCACAGCGAACATTACTCACGGAGACAACCATAAAAACATACCTGATGCTGCAAAGTTTTTACAGATCTTCTCCAGTTTATGATAACCAAACTAGTTCATCAAGTTAGTTGAGAGGGTAAGCTGTGCATATATTGTTATAAATTGTACCAATTTATTGCTTTTGTTACTAGTCAATTTCCTTTATTACGCTTATTATGAATATTATGAATCTAAAATTACACTAATCTAAAGAAAAATTTACCAAAGGTACAAACAACACCTTTTTTTAGAGTAACTGCTGGAAATGGCCACCCCCGACTTCAATGCATTCGTTTATGCGCGTATTTCGCATGACTCCTGTATTCGGTTTCTTAGATCTTCTTTGTTCTGAACAGGAGTTCCATAGACTAATGATTTTAGGTGCCCCCAAAGAAAGAAATCCAAAGGATTAATATCGGGCGACCTGGGTGGCCAAGGTTGTGGTCCGGCACGCTCGCTCCATCGAACGGCATAATTTGCTTAATGATAAACCAAATCAACATATTTTCTTTTTGGGACATCTTCTAAGAGATCGGGTAGGACATACTCTATGAATTATTGGTATTGGTTACAATTAATCCTGGAAAGCAGAAAATATGGCTCAATAAGAAAATCCTCAATAATTTCAGCCCAAACATTTATAGAAAACTGCTCTTGGAAATTTTTTTTATTATGGCGTGTGGCGTCTTCAGCCCACATGTGATTGTTATGAAAATTTATTATTTCGTTACGGAAAAAACATGCCTTTTCGATAAACAACATTTGGGATAAAAATTTTGGATTTATTATCAATATATTTTGTATCCAAGTGTAAAAAGCTATTCTCTGGGGAAAATCCCTCAGCAAAGAGCTTGTACACGTTCTACGTGTTAGGGATAAAGTTGCTGTTCTCTTAAAATTTTTCATTCTAATACATTTTTTTCATTCTAATAGATAGGAAATGTCCTTTATTGGCGATCCTTTGATCGTAAGAAGTTTCTTGTAAAAAATTATTTATCAAATACGCATTATGTGGGGGAGCACCATCGTGATGATAAAAAATGTTTCTATGTTCGGCGAGAGGTACATTTTCTAAATAGTTATTATTCAAATTTTGTATAATATTTAGATATCTTTCACCTAAAAAAAAAACAAACAGAAACAAAATATTAACTATACATATTAGCAGAAGAAAAAATCTTTATAACTTCCTGTTTAAATTTTCCTGATAAAATTCTAATGCCACTACTCTATCGTTTTTTATGGCACAGTAAAAATTAAACTGTCAACTTTCTTGAAAATTTCGCTCCTTGAACACGTGAGGATTCGAATCACTTCGATAATGCGAATTGTGTCGATTAAAAAAGTCCAATTTTGGTAAATTTAGCTTCATCTGAACATATAATATTTCCCAAATAAGAATCGTCGCCTATGAACCATTTGGAACGAAAATGGGTGAAATTTATGTTTAATTAAGATTCTGTGAACTGAATCCTTGCATAGTCCCGATTCCAAAGCAGCTTGTCTTAATGACATCATTGGAAATGCATGAAAATATCCCAGAATTGCTATTTCTGCATTTTCGTCAACAATAGGTTTCCGTTTTTGAATTCTTGCCTTAACAGAGCCATAGTTTTTAAAATTATCTAGTATGCGTTTTACAGTGTTTGGTGACGGTTTCCGTTTTTGTGGATATCGAGTAGCAAATAAGCTACAACAAGTTCTTGATATTACTTTATCACATTCTCCATAAATAATAAACAAATTCAAAAAGTCTTCGTGCTCTTAGATGCTGTGACATTTTTTGACGTAAGAGAATGACTGACATTACTGATTGTTTCTAATCATGGCTAATTTGATAAAATTTTTACTAAAAATCCTTGAATTTCTAAGAAAATCATATCAGAAAAAAAGGAATTTAATTGTACATAACTTGATATAAAAAAATACAGGGTGTTCCATTTAACTTAAATAAGTTTTCGTGGTTTGAAGTTTACAAAATGTAACGCAAAAATGGAACACTTGGTATACTATTATTGAATTTCTATTCTATACTGTAGAGCGTAGCTCACCTTATGGTCTTTCTGCATGCCAAAAAGCAAATGAGTATCTTTTACACGGAGAAAGTTATAAAGTATTACACCTGTCAAAATTTTTTTAAAATGTCAAATATCTCTGATACGGCTGAGTTTAGACATAGGGTTTTCCACATGTTTTTTACTCAGAATTTTATGCTCTTTTCGAATACTGTAAAATATATAAGTTATTCCATTTAAAATAAGCAAGTTGGTATCGACTTCCGGTATAACCGGAAGTGCCAGATGCTTGTAATTATTTTAGTTGGATTGACCACACTACCATTAGTAATTCTCTATATTTTCAAAATATTTTGGTGCGTACTTTTCCCTATATCGATCGATGCATATCCAGGTGAGACACCCTGTATAAATCACTAAACTTTACCATAGCTTTTACAAAAAGTCCCCTTATCTTTCAGGATCAATTTATTATAATATGTTCCCCACTGACATGAAGAACGTACCTGAAACCAAATTTAAATCTGGCTTAAAACATATACGAGTATTAGCTCAAAATTCTTTTTATAGCCTAGTAGAATTTACCAATTATGCTCATATGCTCATGCACATGATAAGCAGTAAAATTGATTTTTTTTTTTAATTATATTATAGTATGTACAATTCTACAATCTATGTGTTTTCTTGTGTAACCTGTATATCTGTGATTTATGTAGAGATATACACTTTTAATCCATTATGTGTTATGTATTTTAAGCATTTTACTGTATATTATATTGTAATGTTCATACATTTATTGTACATTTCAAATATTTGTGATATGTAGTACCATGTGCTTTATTACATGTATATGTACTTTTTTTCTTGACTTGCCTTATCCTATTGTAAATGGCAACAGAGGTCAATAAAGTATTATTATTATTATTAAATAAATAGCTATAAGCGCTTTACTCACTTGGCTACCATGAACAGTGAACAAATAAGATTATTTATAATTTGTAAAAGTTATCGTCAGTGAGTACCTTTATGTTTAATTTTCAAATATCGACATTGTATTGTCATTTGCGATAATTATTTTATTCTGACGAATTAAGATATGTTTGCATCGATATACTGCAACAATTGAATATCTATTTTTATGATACATGAAATTTAAAAAACCGATGTCGCCAAACAATTTAAAATAAATGGTTAAAGCATGTCTCATTTTGCTTGAAAAAGTTTCTCACACTTGCGTATCCCCAATATAAATGAGTGAAAAGTGTTACTAAAAGCAGAGTAGTTTTTCATTCACATAGCAGTATTTTTTGTCCAATTTAACATAGCTTTCGCTCGATCTCTCTATCTCATCTGGTTTAAAAGTTAACAAGGGGGCCATTTATGTATACACCAGCTTAATCTCTGGAGAGTATTATCAGATTCTGCTATAAGCAAACTTCATGAAAAATATCTTAAAGTACAATAGCCGGAAAACAGTTTTGTGACCACTTAAAGAATTCAATAAATTCCAAATGCGCTCCTCTAAAATTTTACTTTTAATTCACTATTTGTTCAGTTAAAGGGGTTACAGTTTCATCGCCTTAAGTGTTATTCAAGCAAAGAATGAGTTGTTGAATGTATCGAATTAAAGTTTATTTATTTCAATTAGAGAATTTAGTATTCTGCTAAAGGGGTATTACGTTATTTGTTTTGCCGTTTAAAACCCTGTAACTTTTCAGCAACGTTCTTATTTACTGGATTTAGAAGGGAGGTTGTTACCCGCCACACCGAACCGTTGCCCTGGGGAAACATTTAAGCTTTGTTTGCTTTATCAAAGTCTTAACTTCCTTCGTTTTTGGTTTCTTTCTTGATTTGAAAGTCGTAGTCGGAATTCAAACCCTTCCCTGCTCTTTCAAGAACAACTAAAACCTTCTAGGGAAACTCAAAAATAGCTAAAAGCGGCGTCTTATAGATATAATGTCATTTGGTTGTTTTCCAATGGAGGGCTTTCCTAAGAAATATATGTTTCCTCTTATATTTACATACATGAGATTTATTTGTAAGACAATAGGAGGAGAGTGAGCTACTTTATATATAAAAAAGTTAAACTAATTTTTGTCATATTAGTCCGAGAAAATTAATTTTTCTAGCGGATTTAAATCACACAAAGGGTCAATTCAGTACAAATATTATGCCTGTACTAATGAGCATTTAGTCCGAGTGAATTGTAAATATAAACTGCAATTATTGTAGAATAAATAAAATTATCACATATCAATATTATGACTGGCCACTAACATATAAAATGAACACACCTCTCATTAACCGAGATGGAATAATAATATTTATTTACTTGTTTATTTCAGATACGCTATCCAATTGCACACCAATTATAGGATGAAAATACAGCATAATTATAAAAAAAACGTATTAATAAAAAAATAATAATAAGCAATAAAAAATTGATAAAAGCTACAGCACAGTCAGGTAAAATGAAAGCACGTATGCAGTCAGGACCAGAGATATATTTACAATTAGGTTTAATTACTTTGGAAATATCTTGCATATCATTCAAATTCAAAAATGTCCAAGGGATAAGGTACTATTTGTAGCATTACCATAATCACGAACATTAACTAAAGTACTTGAGCTGGATTTAAAAAAAACGCAGGGTTATTTGCGATATCAGCAAATTGGCTGAAATCGGTATTATCGAAATTGATTGTATTCGGTAACAAATTCACACACTTTTACCATTAACATATGACCAAAACATTTGAGAATCGCAACGATTAATGTTTTGAATATTATTTAAAAAACTTTTATTTTCCATATTAATATCTTTTTTAATAACTATTACTTGTTTCACATAAAATGATCCAACTTTCTTGACAATACCAAATTCAGTTCATTTCAACCACATGTTATTAAACCATCAATATTTGAATTATTATTTGTTCCATACCAAATTAACAATTTTTATTATCCATATATTTTCTATTTATGCTCACTCGCACCTATTGGATCTCGTCGCGAAACTCATAAAAACTGACAATTATTGGCCCAAACTCCAACAAGTCACGAAGTCAGCTGTGATTATTCCTGTGTTTCAAATACGAAGAAACTACTCATCATAAGTTTTGCAGGCTTTCGCTAAACAAATTTATCATTTCAAAAAAGTTATTGTTAGAAAGATGATAGTTTGTCCGGATTTCTCTTATATTCATTATTTATGTAAATATCCATCAGCCACATTTTCCTTTATATAAAAATTATCTTTATTTCGAACTTGTACTGATCAGGTTTAATTGGTGGGCTACTTATATGATAACCATTAAGCTATTTGTTTCCTCCGCATCATCTGGCCTCCTAAGAGTGTTTTTATTTAAAAAACAGATTTGCTACGTAATTATAAATAAGAAGGAATTGATGGGAAGTTCGCCAGGATAGGACAAAAAAGAAAGAAACTAATTCAGTTCAATTGCTAACGTTTTGACTATAAATTAGTCTTCTTCAGAGCTCTACAATAATTAGGTCACAATTATAAAACGAGACACAATTAAATTGGTGTTTTTGATATAACATAATTGATTAAAACAAATAAAATTTAATAAAATTACACAGAATGGGAATTTAGATTTAAAATATGTCTATAAAATATTTATATATATATATATATATATATATATATATATATATATATATATATATATATATATATATATATATATATATATATATATATAGTTAAATTCGTTTTCCGGGTATACTTGGAATAGAAAATTGAAATTTCGAGGGCTTATTATACGACTAAAATGCCATCTTTTCAATAAAAAATCAAGTTTGGTGCACATCCGGTTTGACCGGAAATGCCCACAACTTTCGATTTTTAAATGAAACACCCTATATATTTTTACATTTTTGGAATCTAGAGGAAATTTTGAATACAATACATCCATTTTGGTCACTTTTTGATAAACATTAAAAATTTTATTAAAAAAATCTATTTCTGAATCCAGAGTGCTGTGGTGCCCAAAATATATTTTAGTTTGTGTGCTACATTACTATAAAAATAAAAAGAGCAATATGATTGCATTACTTAATTGTCTAGAGGCGTTTAAAATTTTTAAATGTTTTTTTTTACCCACTAACTCGGTTTTTTTAAATGGGAAGTTAATCGTCCACCAACATTTTTAAATACCCCATTTTCATACGAATCTAATGATACCAAAATTTTGAAAATCCGCTCAGAAATATTTGAGATTTCAGCCAAAATACAATGCAACCAAGCTTTTAGAAACATGCGGCTAATAGATTAGTGGGCTTTGGAAACTAAAATGACACATTTCTGTTTAAAATCTGGTAACCTAATAACATTGGAAAAATCATAGTAGCCATTGAATGTAATAAAACAATATCAGCTGTCAGACAGATAAAAAATAAAGCGTTGCGGAAATCTCTTTAAGTAAAAATTAAAGAAAATGAATATTTTTAGTACACGTGAAAAGGTCGATATATTACTGCTATATGGAGAGTGTCACAAAAATGCAACTGCAGCTGCAGGACTGTATCAGCAACGATATCCCAACAGACGTCCTCCAAGCAGACACTTGTTTGCCAGAGTGGAACAAAATTAAGAAACGAACCCGATCAACAAGATGACCATCAAACATTTATTGTAAGTGAGGGCAAAGAAATTGATGTATTAGGATTTGTGATGGTACACCCAACAATATCAACAAGGGAATTGTCAACGGAATGCGACATTAGTCAGTTTTCGGTTTGCAGAATTTTAAAGAAACATAAGTTTCGGTCTTATAAATACCAAATACACCAACATCTTTATGGAGATGATAAAGACAGGAGGCTAATATATTGCAACTGGTTCTTAAATGCAGTACAACAAAACCCAGGTTTTCCTTTTCATATTTTATATTCAGATGAAAGTAGATTTACGAACCAAGGTATGTTTAACAGAAACAATACTAGGTACTGGGCTCAAGAAAATCCGAGGTTGGTAGGGCGGGGGAATATTCAGGAAAGATTTGGGTTTAACTGTTGGCTTGGAGTACTTGGAGATCGAATAATTGGACCCATATTTTTTGATGGAACACTTACTGGCGAACGATATTTAATCTTTTTACAAAACCAGACAGCAGAATTTCTTGACTTACTTCCTCTTGCCTATTTACAAAATCTGTTTTTCCAACAAGATGGTGCTCCCCCACATAATTCCAGAAGAGTGATGGAATATTTAAACAACTTGTATGGTGAACGCCTGATCGCAAATCAAGGTCATATCAGGTGGCCTCCTAGTTCACCTGACTTAACACCCCTCGACTATTATGTATGGGGCACTCTCAAAAATAAAGTTTATAAAACTTCTTCAAATACCCGTGAAGAGCTGCAAAATAAAGTTGTACGGGCTCTTAATGAAATAACGCCGGCTGAATTGCGTAGAGCCATTCAAGCAACTGTACGCAGAGCCGAATTGTGTATAGAAAAAAATGGTGGACATTTTGAACAATATCTATAATGTCAATTTATGGTTTAATTATATTAATTATTTTAATATGGATACCTACTGTTACCTAGTTTAAGTTTAATTGTTCAAACGGAATTGATTTTTATTTATTTATAGGCCCGATATTTATGTTCATTTAAATAAAACTCTGAAAACCGTACTGATGTCGCATTCTGTTGCTAATTTCCTTGTGGATGTAATTGTGTTTACCTCCACATACCTATGCTAAACTTACTTGTAACGTTCTTTGCGCTCACAATTATTAAATGTTTGATAGCTCAAGATTGCCTATAACTACACGAGTCTGTCTGGCAGCTGATACTGTTTTATTACATTCAATGGCTACTATGATTTTTCCAATGTTATTAGGTTACCAGATTTTAAACAGAAATGTGTCATTTTAGTTTCCAAAGCCCACTAATCTATTAGCCGCATGTTTCTAAAAGCTTGGTTGCGTTGTATTTTGGCTGAAATCTCAAATATTTCTGAGCGGATTTTCAAAATTTTGGTATCATTAGATTCGTATGAAAATGGGGTATTTAAAAATGTTGGTGGACGATTAACTTCCCATTTAAAAAAACCGAGTTAGTGGGTAAAAATCACATTTAAAAATTTTAAACGCCTCTAGACAATTAAGTAATGCAATCATATTGCTCTTTTTATTTTTATAGTAACGTAGCACACAAACTAAAATATATTTTGGGCACCACAGCACTCTGGATTCAGAAATAGATTTTTTAATAAAATTTTTAATGTTTATCAAAAAGTGACCAAAATGGATGTATTGTATTCAAAATTTCCTCTAGATTCCAAAAATGTAAAAATATATAGGGTGTTTCATTTAAAAATCGAAAGTTGTGGGCATTTCCGGTCAAACCGGATGTGCATCAAACTTGATTATTGAAAAGATGGCATTTCAGTCGTATAATAAGCCCTCGAAATTTCAATTTTCTATTCCAAATATTTTAGGAGATATCGGAGCGAGCGCAATTCGTGACTCACCCGGTATATACATGTATATATATACCATAGTTAAAATCAAAGACAAAAAACAATTATTCAATGTGACGTTATACAGTTAAAGAATTGAAAAGAATTAAAAAATTTTTTTAAAAATGTAGAAGGATACCAGAACAATATAATTTAAAAGAAAACAAAATTTGGAGCACCTGTGATGTGCATTGAATATGAACAAAAGTGTAATCTATTATTTTTGCAGACATAGGTTCACCACGATGGTTGCTTAGAATCTACTAAAAGACTATATAGCTGTAGTTTCGATTGTTTTTCTCTCCCCTTCCTTTTCTTTTTTTATTTAATAATTTTATTTATATATATATATATATATATATATATATATATATATATATATATATATATATATATATATAATTTTATTTGTTTTAATCAATTATGTTATATCAACAACACCAATTTAATTGTGTCTCTTTTTATAATTGTAACCTAATTATTGTAGAGCTCTGAAGAAGACTAAATTATAGTCGAAACGTTAGCAATAGAACTAAATTAGTTTATTTCTTTTTTGTCCTATCCCGGCGAACTTCCTATCAATAAATATTTCTCAAGGACACAAAGATATGCCTCATAAGAAGGAATATTCATCTAGCTTATCTATAATTAATATTCATCTAGCTTAGATTCCATCATGACCTCATTTAAGCAAATTGTCCATTAAAAGTTCAAAGCATACTACAAATATTAGTACAAACATAACTAATTAATATTCCCTAATAACTTTATTATACCCGTAAGAGCTTTATACTGGCAGGTAGTACATTAAACTGCTAATAACAGAGTCTACAGGTATATGTAGCTTGTTTGATGTCCTAAAGTGGAAATGTGTGCATGGATTGCCGGCATATTGATTATAACTACTACCAAACAATAGACTGGTATTCATATTAAACTATTCAGAATAAATCGAATAAGATAAAAATAAACATGAAAATATTATTTACTTAAAACACCAGTTCTAGTCGATATTAGAAAAGACTATATAATACAACTGTCTGTACTTTTGGAGCAAAGAAAAAAGATAATTAACTATAAGTAACCATTTTCCCTATTTTTGTACATTGCTATTAATTATTTTGAGATATGTTATGGAAAGAGTTTTGTTCTACTACCTTCAGTCCAGAGTATTGCTTTCAGATAAAGTATAAATGCTGATTGCTTATTACTTGAAGCATTTTATACCATAATAATTAATTTGTATTTGAAAATCAAACATACTGGTTTTTACTTTGTATTTGTTAATTTATTGTAAATGCTTTAAATCAATCTTGAAGTACTTCAAATAGAGATGTACAATACGGTACGATATTTTCAGGTATCGATACTTTTCTTTCCGATCCTTGATATTTTATACCGTTATAACAGTTTACGATACGGTATGATACGGTACATTTTTAGCCAGTACCTATCACATAAAGTATGGACATCAGCTTTCAAGCAAAAATTGACTTTAATATATCGCCTGCCCCGAATAATATTGTTCTAACTCCGCCCATAACAATTTTAGAGGGGACGCAAATCTCGGATGGTAAGTACCTGTGTTTCTAGACCTCTTGGATTCAGGTGGTTTGGTTACTAAACTCTAAGTATCTCTAATAGTTGTAAGCTTTATTGGATAAAATCTTTCTAACAGCAGGGTCGTCGGCAGCCGAATTAAGAAATAAATCAGATTCTTTTGCGGAGTTAGGACACTGTTAATTTAAAAAATTAAACGATTATTTGTTTTAACTCCATGTACTACATGGGAGTATTGTAATAAAACTCGTACATACCAAACATAATTGCTAAAGTATTATAATTTAAATGTCAAATTAAAACTTAATGATATTGTTTGTAATTTGAATAATTTAAGCAGCTTTACATTTTTTCAGTTTCTGAGTTTTTCATGTATACTTTTTTTTTGCTTTTTGTCTTGTTTTGGTTGTTTCTTTGGTCTGCTGGCTTTGTTTTCGTTCAGCATCGTTTATTAAAGCGTTCCAAAATTAAAAATTAATCTTTAGACAATGTAGGCGTCACTTTTAATTATTGAACTACAGGAAAGGCTTCTGGTGTATTAATACCAGTTGTGCAAGATTTAGTTGTAACTGCAGCCAGCAAAATAACTTCTTCCCAGTTGTCAGATGCTAATTAGTTTCGGAATTCGACTGTTTGTGAATGTTTTGTATAAAAAATCTGTTTAATTTTTGTATATGGTTCATTTTTTAAATTTTTGAGTAGAGCTGCACCGGTTTTAAAATCTTTAAAGTAATTTTCGTTAATTGTCATACAATGTAGGGTTTTCTTGAGCAAATGGCTAGAAGCTTAATGGACTATGTAATTCGTCTCTTGAAAGTGCTTTGTCTATTACACTGTGAATTGTGTCCACTCTTGTACACAACTGTGGCCTGGCTCCTGAAATTTGTGTTCTGTTGATGTTAAATTTGCATACTCGGAATTGTTGAGAAAATCCATTAATGCTATCGACATCAATGAATTTTTATTTTGGTGAACGCAGGAGCCAGATTGGTTGCCAAAACTTTTCTCATAAGTTAGAGAACGGCAGAGGTAATATCATTTCCGGATCTTCCACCTACTGCCTCATTTCATAGAATACAATAACCCTGTTGATTTTGAATATCGCATGCAGTAAGGTTAAACAAATTCAGCTTCTGCAAATAATATGCCTTTGAAACGTTAGTTTGTGGGCAATTAATATTTCGTTGAAGATCAAACTCAATTAGTAAACGCTCTCTGTTTTTATGTTCTTTGTCAAGATTTTTATCTTGCCTAGCAGCAATCTTTTCCTTTTTATGGGCAAGAAATTTTATATTAAGTTCATCGGAAACTTTACCGTATTGTTTCATTTGGTTGTCATACTCGTGACAAAGATCTGATCCTTTTTCGGAGTGTAAAACGCAATATTAAATTCTTCGTTAAAAATTTTTTTCGTACAACCAAAACTTAATAATTTCCTTTTTTATGTTCTTCACAGTAATTAAGGTAGAGATCATACATCTTTCTTAAATTGAGGTCAAACTCCATATACTCTTTTTTGGCTATTTTGTCGACAATAATGTCCAAAAACTCGGGGAAACTGATTAATATGTTCCTTAACAATGTCTGATTCTTGAATTATTTTTTTCTTGTTTTTACTCCTTTTAAATCTTTCTGAGGAGTGCAGGTAATGCCTTCTTTTTTATTTTTGTGAAAATACTATACTCTTCGTGAACTTATAAAAAAATATTTGTATTTGACTGACTGCATATTTTCTCTTCTTACTCTTTGTTTTGGAAATGGCTTTATAATTTTATCGTAAAAGTTAAATTTTTCGTTACCGGACAAACGCCAAAATTCTGAAAAAATATTTTTAACACTATCGACATTAATTTTTGTGGAACATTTGATTAGGTATTTCTCGCAAGTGTAGGCTTTAAATACATATGAACATCTGGGTGTACTTTCTTTTTTTTTGTCTATATACTTTTTACCGGATTATCTAAGTGCTCTTCTTTCATTCACTTTCCATTTTTTACATTTCTCATTCGTTTACGACTTCGCTTTTTCAACTCTTCTGTATTCCTTTCTTCATGCAGCTCACTAAAACAATAGTAAATCTTTTTTCTCTACTAACTAACTTTATATATAGACATACTTTATAGGGTCTTGATCCATCATTGGAACACCTTAGTCTTGAGTTTCACATATTGGAGTTAGCTCGGGATTTTTATCGAGATGCTCGTTAAAATTTTCTTGTTGACAATGTTCAACATTTGGGCCCCAGATTATCAATTCGCCTTTATCCAAATTAAATAATAACGACTGATTTGGATCTATATTACTACTGTGTATCTTTGAGTGACCTAATATTAAAAAAAATAGTGTAAAACCAGCCTATAATATTCGTATTGATAAGACAAAAGATAATAAAGTGTAAGTACTTACATATTGTTTCCTGTATCATCGTCCGGTTGTAACTCTCCATTATTTGTGACAACATAGGTTTTAAAATCAATATTATGTGCCATAATGCACAATAAAGTCTAACAATATTTCGCATTTGACGTATTAGTAAAAGTTAGGTTAACCGCATTTTTCGTCTTAAATAACACTGTTGTAACTTCGGTTTGCGTGCGCGTGTGTAGAATAATATTGTCCTTACTCCAAATACGCGGAGTTATGACAGTATCTTTCTGAATGTTTGGTAGCTAATGGACTTGGTACATAAATAAAACTATCTTTATTGTGGAGTTAATACAAGAATATCAATATTTAACTGCGTTAATGATGTGAAAAACACACATTAATCTCCCACTAAAATAGCTCGTTTTCTGCAAAAAGTGCAATTAGGACAATATTATTCCGAGCAGGTGATATTCTAGCGGTGAATAACTGAAGTTACGTCATAACAGAATACTGCAGTCTGTTGCAGATAGAAAATTTCGGCTGCCTAGCCTAGCAGTAAGGCTACAGTAGAAGAATAAGTATTTTAGAGAAATTCATTGGAAGCTTATAGCATGTGGCCATACTACCTAAAGTAAAGGAGGTAATGTTTGTATCTAATATCTATACTTACGTTTATTTTTTTTTGTTTTTATATTTTGTTTGTATTTATTAATACTTTTATATTGGTGGCAAGGTTTTATATTTTATATTGGTGGCCATAAAGACAAATTTAAAAACCCTTTCAATAAATTTCAGATCGAATGTGAACCAGTAATTCGTGTATCGGTATTTCTTCATTCTATGTTGTACCTAACCAGTAATTTTTAATCTATTCGATACGACACTAGTATTTTTCAACTGTAGTATTTTATTTACACCGATGGTCAGTTCACTTGATCACATTTGATCTGGTTAGAAGTGGCCTGAACAAGTCTCAAATAAAACGTGCAGCAGCCTCGGATGTCAGGCGCGCATGCGTATTTAAGAGGCACACGTTTATTTTATATGTTTATCTTACATTGGATTTACATAAGTTCTTATAAAAAATCTTGAAAAAAATGGAAACAGATGATCCAGAAACCAATTTGACGTTTTCCTTTTTCCTTTCTTAAGACCTCCATTATTTTTATGTTATGAAATACAGTTACTGCAAAAACGATACTTTTTATGAAAAATATGCAAATTTATTGTTGTGACATGCAAAACCGTTTGACGCTTTTCTTACCCCACTACATTACTGATCTAAAGTTCATATGTGATTCTCTCACCCCCGGGTAGACCAGCATCGGTAAGGGGGGAACTGACTTGGTCACTTTTGATTTCAGATCAGTTGTAAATAACACATGTAAATAGCTGACCTAATTGATCTAGATCAGAAGTGACCTGATCCACAGTTCAAATAAAATGCTACTAATGTATCGCACATCCCTAACTTCAAATACTTTTAAAATGATTTAAGCGGATATACCTAATTATTTAAAGTGTTTTTAAATAACCTCAAACATTTTTCAGTTAATGGAAGCACTTTTAAATTCATGCGTACAACAGGTAAATGACACGCAATATGCGAATGTGTTGAAAATTCTCAACTTAAAGAACCTCAACAATTTTGTGTAATGTTCATCTCAATGTTTTAATTTACTTAAGAAAGATAAGTAAAATTACATGATAGTTATGATTATGAGTACATAATTTAGAATATAGGGAAAGCTTATGACAACGTAAATAATAGGGTCGCATTGAGGAGGGATATACAAATTTTTCTTCAAAAAATTTTCCAATTATAATGAAACAGTATCTTACCTTGTAAATATTTTTGAAGAAGATTGGTGGCCGCAGAAAGGTGCAATATATAGAATAATTTCATGCTGTTTAAAGAGAGCTAAAATTGTGGTGCGTGTAACAGAAACACTAGCTGTCTTACTTTTTTTTCAGACAGCTGAACGTATAAGAGCCGTACTAACATCTACACTGCGTAAGTGTCATCTCTAACAGCAGATATCTATTCGTAAACCCTTTCAAGAGCTGCGAGGATGGGTGGAGCGAAGGGCGAAGACAGTACAAAACACTATAATTTTCACTAGGTCATGTAGGTGATGCTTTATAGCCTAGGGTGGGTAAAAATATATTAATAAAAGTTGCTCTACTTAATCTAAGAGATTGGCTACTTCAACCATCATACATGAATATTTGAGGAATATTTTCAGCTGAAATATAAAATATAAATAAACCGTTAATAGTAATATTAACTGTACTTGTAAACAGTTTCTTTTTTTGTTTCAATCAATTTTTAGAGAATTCAAGATATTGCTTCTTATGTGTATATGACCAATGCGCTTGTCAAGAGCTTTTTAATTAAAAGCAATTTTTTTAAATCCTTTTTGCTTTATGCTTTAAAGCATTTTAAGAAAATATGTTGTGCTTTGTGCTACAATTACTTTTTCAAAGTGCTTTGCCCAGCTCTGCTTCTGTCTAAACTAGAATAAAAGAAAAAACATTTTTTAATACTAAAGTTTCTACACTCATAATATGACTAATGTTTTGCAACATTATGAAATAACAGACTTTCCGAGAAAGTTTACATTCAAAGAAGTACCTGTTTTTATCGATTAAATTGTTGTAACTTGTACGAACTTAAAAAAAATTTCGGAAAAAAGTACTTTAAAATTTATGAGTTGTGTATACTTGCATAATTGTGGATCACCCTGTATTTTCATGTAAGTCCCTAATTTGATTTATAATCTTATATTAATAACGGATTTCTTCTGAATTTTTTTTCATTCGAGATATTACACTATATTTATTTACACGTTGTGGCTCAAAAATATATACTTACCAAAGGCTAAACAACTGTACACCTACAAAGTTAATCTGTTAAGCATTCAATTGATGAGTTTTTATATAAGTATCTACGTGTACATGCAAACATAAAATAAGAGAATGCACCCGACTTCGTACGGATAATGAAGCTGAAAACTTTTGGAAGACTTCATAATTTACCAAAGTTTTGTTTGTACCAACTTTGTTCTCTGCAAACAAAAAATATATTTTATATAATCAGATTGAACCAAACCTTCATGAGTGAACAATAAAATAAATCTCCCGAATCCTGATCCCCTTATTTAGTTTTTTTTTTCAATACAGTAACATCAGTTTTTTTTAATACTGAAACATCTTTAAATATATTTATAATAGAAGTATCTTTTTTGTTTGATATCATAACTGATTTCATATATTATATATATATATATATATATATATATATATATATATATATATATATATATATATATATATATATATATATATATATATATATATATATATATATATATATATATATATATATATATATATATATATATATATATATATATATATATATATATATATATATATATATATATATATATATATATATATTAAATTCGTTTTCCGGGTATACTCCCGCGTAGGTGATAGGCCCCGAGAGGGACCGTGGTTGTCTGAACGACGTTTCGGCAGAATCTCATTTCAGTTCGAGTAACCAGAAGCCGCAGTAAGCAGTTATCGGTTAGAACCTGAAGATGGCAGATGAGATTCTGCCGAAACGTCGTTCAGACAACCACGGTCCCTCTCGGGGCCTATCACCTACGCGGGAGTATACCCGGAAAACGAATTTAACATTCACCACCCCGCGAAAACCTGAAAAACAACATATATATATATATATATATATATATATATATATATATATATATATATATATATATATATATATATATATATATATATATATATATATATATATATATATATATATATATATATATATATATATATATATATATATATATATATATATATATATATATATATATATATATATATATATATATATATATATATATATATATATATATATATATATATATATATATATATATATATATATACATATATATACATATATATATATATATATATATATATATATATATATATATATATATATATATATATATATATATATATATATATATATATATATATATATATATATATATATATATATATATATATATATATATATATATATATATATATATATATATATATATATATATATATACATATATATATATACATATATATATATATACATATATATATACATATATATATATATATATATATATATATATATATACATATATATATATACATATATATACATATATATACATATATATATACATATATATATACATATATATATATACATATATATATATACATATATATACATATATATACATATATATATATATATATGTATAGTAAAAAACTATGAATTAATGGGTACGCCCGCATAAAGAAAAAAATTGCACGGTGGAAAATGCAAAAATTGCAAATGGCAGAAAGATGCAAACCGTGGACACGTGTTTCTGACTAATTGGTCTTCATCAGCACGGTGTAGCTGAGTTAAAATGATGGACAAAACTCAAAATAGACACTAAAGGAAAACCACTGACAGGGAGCCAGTCGCACCTTTGTGGCTTCCACTTGGATGGCTCTGGTATGAGAGCGTCGTCCAAGCATCGCACACGCGGGCAACTATAGCAACCTGCGTGGGATTCCGGACCCAGGAGAATGAATACGCGGGTTTAATTACATTACAGTAAAAGCCACAAAGGTGCGACTGGCTCCCTCTCAGTGGTTTTCCTTTAGTGTCTATTTTGAGTTTTGTCCATCATTTTAAGTCAGCTACACCGTGCTGATGAAGACCAATTAGTCAGAAACACGTGTCCATGGTTTGCATCTTTCTGCCATTTGCAATTTTTGCATTTTCCACCGCAATTTTTTCTCTTTATGCGGGCGTACCCGTTAATTCATTGTTTTTTACTGTAATGTAATTAAACCTGCATCAAATTCCTTCTCTGTTCGTATTCATTCTCCTGGGTCCGGAATCCCACGCAGGTTGCTATAGTTGCCCGCGTGTGCGATGCTTGGACGACGCTCTCATACCAGAGCCATCCAAGTGGAAGCCACAAAGGTGCGACTGGCTCCCTGTCAGTGGTTTTCCTTTAGTGTCTATTTTGAGTTTTGTCCATCATTTTAACTCAGCTACACCGTGCTGATGAAGACCAATTAATCAGAAACACGTCATTTTTTGTAATCTAAGTTTCAGCGTTTTGACAAATAACCGAGAAAATAATTGTTTAAAAAGATATAGGTATGTTATACTTATCTATGATAAGTTTTGTAAAAGTTAGTAAATAATAATTAACAAAAAAAATTTTCAGCGTTATTATTTTTATTTATGTAAATATAAAACTAACGCGGCTGAATTTTTTTGTAACGTTTCCAAAGCATGCAAAGGATGATGGTAATATCAAGTAAATAAAGTATAATGAAAATCATCAGACTGGGAAGAGAATGTGCAGATTTGGGCAATTTGATGTCTTACTCCTATGAGCAACTACATATGAAACTTTGAATAATAATGGACTCATGTCCTACTATTATAAGAAACAACTTTAAAGTTGTAAGTAGCAGCTTTCAAAATACAAGTAATTCCTTTTAAATTGGAAACGTTTAATGATAGGTACTATGGCAAAGAGAAAAAAATACGTATTTATAATTCAAATTTAATATTAAAAGTATATATTGGGTATCACAGTCAAGGTATTAATTCTCAAGCTGATTGTTTTTCTAGTTAGCTGGGACAACTGGATGAAGCTTCACCCGGTGAAGACATAAGGATCTATTTGAATGGAAATAAAACAAGATCACTTCCCCTTACAATGATAATAATGATTATTCATCTGTTGTACCTAAAATATGCAGATTGCAGATCAATTGGACACACAATGCAAAGATACAGCAAATTTTCGAGAAGTTGATATATTTTGCAAAAAAATTTTCTATATTTAAATAGAAAAAGGTTTCGTGAAACAAAGAAAAAACAAAGATGAACAGAAAAAAATTGTCGATGGTTTTAAGATCGTAGCGGATGTAGACTACATGGCTAAAGTGGTGCCATGATATCAATTACGTAGTGAGAAGTAATTTTTTCAAAAATGGAAAACTTGTTACTGGAAAAAACAAAAGCTCTACAAAAGATCCTTTGATGTCGTTTGCTGTTTTTTTAATTTCAATATAATTGATCAAAAGAATTTCTGTGACCTGAATCCACAAAGTTCTAAAAATATACAGATCCAACATTTTAGAGAAAAGGCCGTGGAATACTTGCAAAGATGTATTGGTAGATAATTATTAATTATAAATTCATAACAGCAAGACCCTCATGTATTTTTCAGTACATACCACTGCTAGAATATAAATATGCTAAAATAAAATAATCTATGTTAGGTAACAAAATATTTATAATAAAAATAGTAAGAAAAATAATGACTAGGTTTAAAAACCAAACAAAAGTGGTGGGTCCATTTTTATTTGTTTGTCATGAAATTTTTAAAAAGTAATAAAATGCAGAATTAAGTTCATAAATGAATAACACGAACAGACACGTGGTTTTAAACAAATAACGCACCACCACATTATGGAACTGATGTCCGTAAACACCTATTATCCAAGATGAATTGGGCGTGGTGGTTTTGTTGCATGGCATGCTAGATCACCATATCATAATCCCCTCAATTTTAATTTCTAGGAGGTACATGAAGGACAAAGAGGACACAAAAAGCAGAAAACTCATGAAGCGCATTCAGCAAGCTGCCCAAGAAATAGGAGAGAACAATATTGAAATAAGAAGCTTCACAGCATCTATCGGCATACAAGCACTAGTTTGTAGACAAGAAAGGGAGAGCATTATGAAAATATTTTTCATTAAAGATTTGTTGAGAAGAATACGTTTTCATTTAATCTATTAATTGAATTCTACTTCTTTACTCTTCAAAAATTTCATAGCGTTATAACTCCGTAACAAATAATCCACCACTTTTGTGTTTTTTTTTTTGTCGTAAAACTGAGATTATGCTTCCAAAGTTTGAATATATTGATACGGAACACCTTGTATTAATCAAAATTTGGGGAGAATATTTTTCTGATTTCAAATATAATATATACTTTGTATATATTTGTTCTAAACGTTTCTTAAGTAATTTTTTTTTCGGTTGCCCGACGCTGGCCAGTCCTCCTGTGGCCTTCGAAACTCAGGGGTGCAGCGCCAACAAATTATCTGAAGCCACTTCCTTATCTCGCAGGGTTAATAGCTATAGATCTAAGAAATATGTGCCCTAAGTCACAGAATTCAGGAGACGCAGAATGACCGCCTCTTGCATTTGGCCAGCATGGTCCTCAATTCCGAGTGAAGCGTAGGCTTTATCCTTCCGAGTACATTGATTATTAGGACGACAATATTGACCGAGAAGCCTGGACAGCACATGGAACTTGTACCGGTGATCGCGATATTGGGTTCCGCTTTTCCTCCTCTTTCAAGGTGATGTTTTTCTCGGCAGGTGCTGAAAATTCGATGACGTACATCACTTGATTTGATGATCGAGGAGGACTATGTCAAGCTTATTGGCTTGAATTAGCGGGAACGAGTAGTTCCAATAAATGCGACATTTCTCATTATCAACAACGGACTAAATATCTCCGGAGACGTAAGGCAGCACTGGTGTCTGATCTACCCCATACGAGGTGGTAATATAGCACTCGTAACACTGCGTTATGTCGGCGGATGTAGGCCAAAATCACATATATAAGGCATCTAGAGAGTAAATGCATGAGCGATTCCGATGCCTGACGGCAAATTCTGCAGTTGCTATCAGGAACGTTTCACGCCACACGTGGCTACGGTAGACTAAGGTGTCTGATGTCGGCTGACCTTAAAAAGGCAAATGTCAGCCTGGTCTATTAACCTAGTGTTTCTATGTTCTTATAGAAGAACTGCTGTGGTTTATCGACGTGATGCCCGAATGATTTGGCTGAAGATCAGTGACTGACTCTATATAAGCACTTCGGCTGCCTCCTCGCCTGGTGTCGAATGTGAGACCGAGTTTATCTGCGGCTTTTTTTGCCGTATTCTCTCACAACCGCAGCCAAGTCAGTCAAGCCAATTCGGCAATATTATGGTGTATAATGATAACTTTTAGAAAGATATCATTAAAATATTACATTTCTAATGTTTCGAATGTACAAGAATGTGCTCTTTACTACAAAAAGGTAGGCATGTGATGAATTGTATTATATTGATTTTATTTTTATGGTATTGTAGTAAATAAACGAATTTGAACTCGACCTATCTTCTAGTTGAAGCTAACCGAGCATTATAAGCCGCCCTTTAGCTATAACTGGTTGTTTAATTTATTATTATTCTTATTTGATTACGACTCGCTTCAAATTAATTATTGAAATTTCACAATGCACAAATAGCAACATTCTTTCTTTATACCTTCACATATTATAATGGGAAATTATACCAAACACAACATTGTACATCACGTTTTTCAATTTAAAACATTCAAAATTTTAATTAAATCCATATTTGTAATTAAAATTTCACATTCATGCATGACTAATGAGAACAAACAGTATTTCATGACGCATTTCATTAAAATGTCCGAAAGGCTTGTTAAAAGTGGATTAGCGATGTTTTACGTAAATCCCTTTCACAAATCAGATATTACCTATAAATCCCATTTATTTCTGTAAAATAAAGGACCCCACATACTCATTTGGCGCGAACCTGTTTTTCATCTTTTTTTTTTTTTTGATTTTACTAGGAACTTGGATCATTACATAAAATTTTGTAAGTACAAGTACACATGAGGTACTCGTGGAAAATTTACAAATGCACAAGAGAAATTTGTACGGAATTTCATTTTAGTTCTTTCTGAACTCAAAATTACTGATAATAGACGACTTTATCTGAAATAATCAATACATTTTATTAAGAAAAAAATTTATAGTCCATATTGTTTTATTTAACCCTTTAAGGATGTTATAGTATATCTATAACTTATTAATTACCTAGAAAGTAGAAAACTATAACATAATGTGCGTCCGAAAAATAATGTATACGAACTTAAAATTTTGATGCAATTTCTGTTCACATTATAAAAAGAACAAAAAAGTTTTAATGGTAATTACCTAATTTTGAACTAAATTAAATGTTCAAAACGTGCTCCATTTACATCCTGACAACGTTGTCATCAATTAACAAATTCATTTTTTAACGTGAGCAATAAAATCAGGACTGTCGTAGGCAGATTGTAAAATTAGTCATTTTCACAAACTCCCTGCCGCAATATCTATTCCAAGTCTTCTAAATTTGCAGATCTATTCATATAAGCTTTGTTATCTCTATAGCAAATAGTCCAACGACGTTAGATCCGGCGATCTAGCTCGCCATTTGCTACTTCCTCTTCTTCCTATCCACCTGTTAGTTAAACTGCCATTTAAGTACTTTCGAATATGTATAAAATTAATACCATCATGGATCTTCTTCATTTTGAAATAGAATTGCTGTGGCAGGAATTAGCTCATCCTGAAGAAATTGTAAGTACATTTCACCAGTAAAAGTGTTTCTAAAAAAAGTAAGGACTTGACTATGTCACCTACAACACCCCACCACACATTCACCTTCTGGGAACGTTATGTGTGCACTTCCATCATCTAATGTGGATCTGATGTGCCCAGTACCTAAAATGTTGTTTCTTGACAATACCATTTAAAAAGAAAGTTGATTTGTCTAGAAACAATATTTTTTTAAGAATATATGGGTTTCTGTTGTACATTTGTAATAACTCCTCACAAAACTAAATACGACGATCAAATTTATCCTCATTTAACTAATATAATGGGTGAACTTTCAATAAATAATATATTTCCTGATGAATTATATTTGCCACTCATGGCCCTGAAAATAGTTTCAAAAACATTCGATTTCTACAAAACAAACTTATATTCCTTTAATTCGGAAAGACTAGCAAATTCTGACTACATATTCCCATTATATAGCATATCTACGAAAAATTATCGATATCTATTTCTTCCAAAAATTTATTTGTTCAAAATTTCAAATTTCAAAATATCTTTTGAATGACTACTATTTACCCATTTGCAAAATATTTTCGAGTATTATTTGTCAAGGCTAAGACAATAGACTTAAGAGGGCTAATCGAACCAGTGTTTGTAAGGTAATTTTTCAAAATTTATTTCTTCCATACGGTTTGGTCAAATTACACCAAATTTGGAGGATCAGTAGTTGAAAGTGTACTAGAGGGTACATGTATATCTATTTTAATTAATTTTCACTTTATGTAGGGAAAATTTATACTGTAAATATAAGTGAAATTTGGACGTGATTAGCTCCTGAATTATAATATCAATCGGTAAAATTCGAGGTAAAATTCATACATGTCGTCTAGAATGAATCTTCATAATTATGCTCAGCAAGTTTCAAACTTTTATTCCGTACTATTTGGTTAAAAAGAATTTTCTAAATAAGTATCTTTGTAACTACAAATGGAGCAAGGAAGTGTTACCTCTATCGGGAATCGCACCTCAATGAAGTCAGTGAATAAAACGTCCAATGAAGGTATAGTCAAGAGCAAAATTATTCAGCGGCGCATGTATAGAAACTTTCTAGAGAGTGACACAGCTATCAGAAGCTTTTTCCCGACTAGGCCCCTTAAGTTATTAGTGGCAATTGAATTAAATTAATACATTATTAAATGTAAAAAATATTCAATAAATACACAGAAACATTTTCGCATATATACAGTGTTAGTAAAATTCGAGCCTCATCATTAGGATCTCGTAAATCATACGAGGTACAAACAACATTAAATTAGAGTAAAGTTGCAAAATTTCATGACGAGTAATATGTCGAAAAAAAAATCCGCGGCATTTTGTTTAGTTTTGGAAATGGAAAAATTGAATTTTTGTTTTCCTTTGATAATTTGGTTATGAAGAGGCAAATAGAAAAAGTAGAGGCACTTCTTCGCAGCACATTTTTCTCCTTCACCGTAGGTGAGCTTCAATTTTCTGTACGACGTTTCGTTGCTTCAGAACCATCACCAACTTAATTTTTTTAAATACGGACCTAGACATTTATTTTTCTCATTTAACACCTTCTCACCTCCAAAATACAGTGAGATATGAAATTTTTCGATTTTCTGACATTTTGTCTTTCAAAATCCATTTGCTTTGAAAATTTTCAAAATTAGGACCTGAGTTTTATTTATTCTTAATAAAATGTATGTGTAATTGAATAAGAAGAAGTTTACCACCTATCATAAGTCTTCAGTGATTGCCTAAATCACTAGTTTGCCCTGCTGCTAAATTGCTAGTACAAAATGAAGACTAATACTTAACTTTTTTTATAAAATATGTATATTTATTTAACAATGATAATTCATAAAAATATAAAAAATTAAAATCAGCAGTTGTTTTGTTAAAATCATTTTTCGGAGGAGTTTCCAAATGAACATCTTCTCTACGGATCTATTTCTCTTACTAAATTATTTACGGCATTGGTAAGCTTTGGAGATTTTCTCATTTATGTGAAAAAAATTAAATAAAGCTATCTACCTCAAATGACCGTTTCTATAGATTCAACAAAATGGAGCACCCCCAAAACCTAAGGGCAGTGATAGATTTTCTTTAGAATTTCCTCAACAATAGATTGGAAGTCGTGTAGTAGTTGAATGGCCCGGCCCACAAGGTCGCCAGATTTCTCACCACTCGATGTTTTCTTTATGGGAAATTTTAAAAAGTATGGTTTATACAGAAACTAGAGAGATACTAGAAGAAATAAGAGTGAGCATCCTGAATGAATTCGCATCATTAAGGTGGCGCGACATTAATTGTGTAGCTCATAATATTAACCGATGTATTAACGTATGCATCGTAAAGGGGGCAACATTTTTGAACATTTGTATTTACTTAATTTATAAATATGAGCTCACAGAATTTTTTTCCGTATTTTTTTGAGCCCCGGAAAGGGGTTTAAAAAATAAAAAAGTTTTGAATTTTAGTCCTATGACGCCATCCGACTAGGTTTGGCGTCAAACGCAAGCAGCCAGTGAAAGCGAAGACGGTACCGCAGTATTGCCAGTTTTACGTATTGTTTGAAAGCGTGATTGGTGATTACTAAAGTTGCAAATCGTTTCTGTGTATCATGGTCGTAGAGTACAGATGTACTTACTGTCGCCGGCATTCACCTTGACTGCGAAACTCTTTCTCCAGTCCAGTCTATTATTAGCTTTCGAGTTGTGTATATGTTAAGTCACTTGGGCGTATTGCATATTGTTTTTGAGTTTTTATTTTATTTGTTGCACTGTATTGTTGATATTAATTTAATAATAAAGCATGATAGACGTACGCAGGGGTAGAAAACGGCCATTTGCTGAATAAATTTATAGGTGAATTCCCGGATTTATTCTATGATGGTGCTAAAATAGTTTGTAAAGTGTGCGAGAAATATTTGATATGCTGGGATAAGCGTGATTGTGGACTTCACGTAAATAGTGTACACCATAAAAATAAAAAAAATGGTGTGCCTTCGACAACACAGTTTATGTTTAATTTACTATTAATGCTGTGATTATCTATGATGTTCCGCTGCACATACTCGATAAACAACCATTTCGAGAGTTCTGGAATAAATACAATGCCCAGGTGAAGTTACCAAGTCGCACAACGTTATGTAACTATCTACCAACTATACACGTAGACATGGTAAATAAGATGAAATGTTAATTAAAAAATACACGACTGTGGTTATCTGTTGATGACACAACAGATTGTAAAAAAAAATTGTATTTTAAATGTTATAGTACGAATACTGGATCCTCTTAAACCGACAGTTCCACTGTTACTAGCTAGCAAAAGACTAAGTCAGTGTACTAGCGAAACAATTACCAGGGTGGTGCTGGAGATGTTAGAAAAATTTGAACTGCCAAAAAGTCAAGTGTTGATGTTTGTGACTGATAGCGCCGTGACAATGAGTTCGGTAGGCTGTTCTTTGCAAGAACAAGGTTGTACGTTTATACATGTTACGTGTAAAGTGTATGCTTTACATCTTGTGGCAGAAACTATTCGAAAAGGTTTTCCAGAGGTGGATGCATTAATAGCAAGTACAAGAAAAGTGTTTCTTAAATTTCCTAAACATCTCCGTGCATTTCATAGCAAGTGTCACGGTATTCCTGAACCACCCCAGCCGATTCTTACATGCTGGGGAACATGGTTGCAGGCAGCTTTTTATTATGCTGAATATTTCCAACAAATAAAAGCTGTGATACCACAATTCAATCCAGATGAGGCTGCAGCTATTAAGGAAAGCCAGACAAAATTCGAAGATATTTCCGTTGAAACAGCTTTAAAAGAATAAAACAAGGCATATCTAATGAGGCATAAGTCCAGAAATTCCAAATTTAAAAATAAAAATTTTGAAATTGAAAATCAAGATATCCAATTTTAAGTTGTTGGTGTCAAATTTTGGCATTTTTTGGAAAATCAAATTAGTTTTAGTCACCTTTCGATCATTGACGAGACGCATGTAAATTATAAAAGAAAAACATAACCTTAAAATTTTAAAAAAATTATGAATTAAAATAAATGGTGGTAAGATATGATTTTAAAATGTACAAAGGACAACGACAGACGTAAGAATGAATAATAATTAAAAGCAAGCAGATTATAAGTAGAAAAGTAATGTAATAAATATAAATAGTGGAAACAAAATATCCATATTGAGGTAAATGTGTGGAACTTACCTTGGAAAGTTTTTATGAAAATAATAATCAATAAAATTCAAAATTAACACAGCAACAAACGTTTTGGGAAGAAATAAATAAATTCAATAGAAAACAAGTATTCCATGGTGAAACTTCACTTCCTTACAACTTATAGCCGTCATGATTACGAGTAGTGACTCAGAAACACGTGTCGGTGGATTCATCCTTTTTTTGCGGGCATTACCCATGATCCTTTTCTTCCTATTATATCTTATCTCGCAGTGACCTTCTATACTTTGTTACCTTAAACCTTGGGTAGGGAGTACCAAAAAATGTGCTGTTTGATGTAAAAAGAACATACATCCAAAATATTGTATTAAGTATATTTCTAGTTTGTTTTAATATAATTTTATTCAGTATTCAAAAAAGAATGTGTTTACTATAAAATGGATATGGAAATCCAAAACAAGATTATTGGGTGTTAGGTGGATCTTTAAGAAATTTTTAGTTTTGTAAAAATGAAAAATATTTAAAAAAGTATGAGGAATTCATGTACACCCAATAAAAACATGTATTCTACATATTTAGATAGTTGTAGACGCAACAACTGGATGTACGCTGCAGAGCGAGAATATAAACAACCGGAACGGAACAGCCAACTTATATTTATATGTACATGAGTTTTGTTGATAATATATCTCATTGCTGGTTTGGAAAGACTATAGTGGTTGAAATATTCTTTATCTCGCCTTTTAGTTAACTATTCGGATTTTTACGAAACAGTCTGGTCACCCTGGGATGTATTTCAGGTTCAACAAGATCTAGGATGTCTTCATCATCAGTTAGTTCGTTGAAATATTTTATTATTACTTGATTGTTATGGTAAAAATCACCCAGAAAATTGCGAATGCGAAAAATATAAAAATGTGTCATAGATTCACGTTTGAACCAGTAGAAACGACCGATCAAGTTAATCCAGGTTCCAATCATGGACCAGTATTCGTACAACGCCCGAATGAGAACTTACCCTTTATACTGCAAATATTTTCAATATATTTTTTAAATATTTTTCATTTTCTTTCAAATAAAACGAATTTCGTACTGGTTAAACCAGAAGGAAGATGCATATACAACCAACTTCTATTACCAAATTGTTCATAAAATAACGCAATTTTGAACAACATTGCAACAATCGGACTGGGAATTTTTAATACGTTTCCACAGACTATGCAACCACTCCTTGCAAAAATCAACCTTACTCAAATTTATTCCAAATGAAACTGTTCGTTTCCTGGAGTAGTATGTAGTACTAGAAATTATTAACATTAAAACCGGCAGTTCTCAAGAAAAGCCAACGTGGCAATTTCTATTTATCCAGCCGCCATCTCAGTGAAAAGTCTACATGTGAATAGAAGCGAGGAGAAAAAAAGGTTTAATTTGATAATGCGAGCGATACGAAGTATCCAAATAGAAAAACTTTTTAAATTAAATTTTTGAAAAGTGTAGAAACAGTGGCAGCAGCATCCACAAAAGCCGTTTCAAATTTATTTATGACTGAGACAAACTTATTTCATTTAACATGAAAACTTAATAACCATAATTAAAACTTCAAGTGCTGAAAAATAATCTTAAGAACGTTTAAAAATATTAAATGTTCACTCATTTAGCAAAAATGTCTTACACCGAATTTAATTTTGCTGTTAATTTATACAGCATAGAGCTTAGCAATGATGAATTCAAGGGGTTTAATTTAATCTTCAAAGAAAGAATACAACTTAATTTTTCAGTTAATAATAATCATGGGCCATTAAGAATGGATATAAAGGAAAAACAGAAATTTTAATTTTGATATTTGAAAAGGAAAATTGAGATCAATATTTTAATTTTATTTATTAGACTCCCTACGTGCTCAAAAAAAAATTAATCAAAATTATTAGAAGTACAAAATCACAAGATCCACTGGCAGAGCAGAGGATAATGAAATATTTTTAATTAAGGCATTTTATGATACATAAATTACGAATTTTAAGAAATAAACCTAAATTTAATGTATCAAGCCAATGCCCAATAAAAATAGGGAATTTGTTGAAATAATTAGTAGGTACCTAAAATTAGAGGATGTCTTTATTTTTACTGGGTAATTAACCTCAGAAATTTACTACTGAATCCTCTTTGCTCTGAAATTCTCAAAAAGGTGGCAAGCAGTAGCGACTGCCTAAAGGTCGAGTGTCAATCACGCGGCTGAAACGGCCTCAACCATCCGGCTCTAGCCTTGCGTCTCTAGTCGCGCCGCATCCAGCATCGTTTTATATTAAAATAAATGGACCCGTTTTCAATTAAACGGCTGTAGCTCCACGATCGCAGCGGCCGTGACGACGAGACTATGAGCCGTGATGCTCAACTGCTATGAAAGCAGTTCAGTCGATAGAGCCGCAACAGTAGGTGCAAGGGCGGATTAAGAACATAATAAAATCAACTCATGTGGATGAGGAGGTAAATGCAGTCCGCGAGGATTCTCCAAAATTTTCTTTTATAATGTGTATGTTACTATATTATACAGTAACAGTTAATACTGTTGTTTATTATTTATTCAATAAACAAACAAATGCCAAAAACTAGTGAGAATTATTTAAAAATAAACAAAAATAATGCAAACCTGTTCTTTTATATAAATTCCAACTGAAGGTTTCGCGCATGTTCCTTTGAAAATATGTCTAATATCTATTCAGGAACTATTTTAATATCTTTATTGATATTCAACAACCTCAGACCATTTAATCTCTACTGGTTCATGGTAGACCTCAAGACCTACTTGACGTAGGTCTTAATCTTAATCCTTTTGAATGTGCTATAGATTTGTGCGTCATGTCTTCCGACAGTGAAATCGATAGTAGCGATGATGAAATATGTTTATTAAGTACTGGTAGAGAAAATAGTAATAATATAATGTATAAGTATCATATATTACTTAATGCTTATTTAAGGAGATAAGTGCGGTTAGTTATTGACAAAATATCATACTATTATGTTCAACGAATCACAATTAAGTTGAGGTACATGCTTTTTTATCATTTAAGGAAAATACTGTAACCTTCTGTCACTAAGATAATCATAATTACCAAAGTTAGAATTGGATAACCCTATATCTCTCAACATGAACAATTTATATTTAATAAGCATGCGCAGCGGATTCTCGCTGCAATCTTGAATGTGGCGATTATGTTTACTGTGGTGAATTTTTAAATCATTTTAGAACACAAGAGTAATTGATCTATGGGTACATTAACCTTTCTTGAACCATTTTTAAGGACTAAAAGCCCATACCCACAAATGCGGATTTTTTTTTGCGAAAATCGCTTTCCCTCGTTTTCATCAAGAGTGAGTGAGAATGGAAGAATCCATTCTCACAGAAATTCATTTAATAACTAAAGGTGTTTTATTTACTAAATTTACTTGGTCCTAACCTTCATTTCAGGTCAAATATAATTCATTTCAATGTATAATGGATAATTCATTAGAAAATCAGCAAATTACCATTATTATTTAAGGAGGTACTGTGTTAATATGTCTTTAACTAATTCGTATTATAGAAATGTAAAGAATGCGGGTTTAAAGGATACGTAGGTTAGAAATACATTATGTATATCTAAAGAAGAAAGCACAGGGCGATTTTCATAACCTCTTTTATACTGATTGAGTATAATGTTCTGTGAGTTATGTTTCTTTTAACATTTCCGTCGTGGAGAACGAAAAATATCCACAAAGAAGTTTATTTGATTTTAATATTTCAAAATTCTCATTAAAGTTAAGATCTCCCACTATGAATATTTTTATATCAGTTTTACACGAAATTCGGACGAAAAATTTCGCGGCTGTGGTGAGTATGAGGCTTCAGCTGGCTTCAGAGAATGATGTCACGTGATTATTTTCTTTCAATGAAATTCGATATGCCCCTCTGTTGATTAGTAGAGTCAGAATTTTTTCACAAGCAACACTCGCAATGTTTGCATCATAACCTGTGACGTGCCTATGACTAAAAAGTAGTAAATAATAGTGGACGAAAAAACAATAAAACAAATTAAAATAATGTGGTGGGGGGAATGTTACCAGCAACACTACGCGGTTCTCTGAAGCTGGCTTTAATGGTAAACTTTGAGTACTAGATGTACTTTCTGAACGCAGTCCAGGCAGGGAATGTTAACGTCCATGTTCAATGCTAAAACAGTATTGTAGCGTTGCTATCGTGGTACTAAAATCACATACAAGCGAAATTGATATTAAATATAGAAATATAACTGTTTTAAATGATTTCTTTTAGTCAAATAAATGATAAGACCTTTGTGACACGTTCTCCCTCCCTGTCACATCCGCTCCTGGATAAGTGGTTCAAGCCCTTCCCTACCCGGGGGTGCAAATATTCGCAATTTAAAAAGTAAGTAAAATAATTTGACGACTATATCGCGCCTTCTGCAGCGGCATACGTTGTCAAAGTTTACAGAAATTCTGTAAATTTTGGGGCTGTCAAATTGAAAAGGTCAGGGACAATGTCCAAGATTGATGTGACGTCGCACGGAGGGCTAGATTTTAAAAAAACGCAATCGAATTGCGATTTGTTATGTTTTAATTGTTTTTCATTAACTTAAAAAATTGTCACTGTTGTAATAAATCACCATTAATTTTTAACCTTGTATTATGTGAAAAGATTTTCGAGCACTTCAAAGTAGAAGAAAACCAGGAAATTTTGTGACCATGCAATTTTCTTTAAAAACACACATTTATTCCTACTTAGTGCTTTTACATATAGATAAGGGCTGAAATTGTTTGAAATATCTTGTAAGACACTGTTTAGACTACGGGATAAGCATATTTTATATTCCCTATTATGTGTATAAGGTCCCTAAAAATGGCCGCAATACAATAACCCCGTTAACATAATATGTAATTTCTGGAATATTACCTGATCTACAAATTGAAGGAATTACCAGGAATTCATAAACTTGACACCAGCTGATTAAATGGGGTCTATAGAAGGCATAAATGCAAAAATTAGTTGCTAACTGCTACTTTGTATATAGTAAGCGCGGTGAACTATTTTTGTAGTGCTACATAAACAGTATTTCTGCGGATTGTTTATGTGATAAAAATTGTCTGAACGTTTTGTTTGTTGTTTCATGTTAATAAAATGTTTGATACAAATAAAACTTGTTTAATGTTACATAAAAAAATTATGGTGCATAGGAGTGCCACAACGGAAGTGAAAAAAAATCGTGTTTTGAATTATTTAAATAATTATTTTAAAGGGAGCGTCGCGTCGCATATTTGCAAATGTTGCAGCAACATGCGGTTTGGACGGATAGTTGCACAGCCGTCCATCCAAACTGGGTGTTGCTGCAATATTTGCAGATGTGTGGCGCGGTTATGAATATTACGATCATGTTCATATGTCGAATACTTATTAAAATATGATTCAGAAACCCCAAAAATATTATAAACGATTATTGTGTTGCGTTATAATGTTTTCTACTTGACTTTTACACGAATATTGCCCTCTAAGGTGGGGTAGTTAACGTGGGGTAGTTTTAACTGTAATTTTGACAATTTTACAATAAATGTTTTTCTATCATCGTTACCTGTGGTAAAAATTAACAGATAATATATTTCTCTCATTTTTTTATTTCGCCCTTTTCCTAGGTGTACTTTTAATTCGGAGCACTAAAATCACTTAAATAAGTATTAGATTCAGCGTCCTAAAAAACTTGTAGCAACACAACTTCATGAATATTAAATTATTAACTAAGAAAGTATGAATTTCAATCGCGTTTTTTTTTAATCTGGCCCACTGTGATTTGGCCGCATCAAAGGATGTGCCGCTCAAAGTCTCAAAGGAGTACTTGACGTTTGTCGCGCGCGCGTGCACATGTTATTAGATCTACTAACAACAACTAGATGTTGGAACTTTTCTTTTAGTATAATTTCAGTATTTGGCACTCTGTACTAAGGCTGGGAATTTTCCAGATTTTAGTATTCGATTATTCGTTCGAAAAAATATTCGAATATTCGAACTATTCGGATATTCGAATATTCGGATTATTCGAATTATTCGAATAGGTATTCGAATTATTCGAGTATTCGGATATTCGAATAATTCGAATTATTCGAATACCTATTCGAATATTCGAATAATTCGAATATTCGAATACTCGAATAATCCGAATTATTCGAATAGGTATCCGAATAACCCGGATCCTCGAATATTCATTATTAATAGGTATAGCACTGAATACTAGTGAATAGTGAATACTCTATTTGAGTATTTGGTTGGATAGACCACAATAATCGTCGTGACGTAATCCACTAAGCAGGCAATTTGATTTGCTTTCCATATCCACAATAGGGTATGTCTCCTGTACATGTGCTTTAAGGGTCAGAATTATTTAGTTAGTATTTTATTTTAGGATTGAGGCGCTATTGTTCACATTTAACTATTGAAGCTTAAATAAAACGAAAATAGAGCTAGTTTATTACTTCTGTCATAACTATTTTTCCTTTTCGAAAAAAATAAAAGTGCTCTAAAATTAGAATGTTTTTAAGAAAGACGCAGATTGTGAAGGTAAAACAAATACATGAAAAGTCAATAGTTAAATATTTACAGGTTTTCTAAAATTTAAAATTTAATTTTAACCCCTGCCTTAGTACAGTAAGAATAAGGTCGAGGCGAGAAAGAGATGGAATAGTTTGACTGGATGTAAAACGTGCCATTAATGTGGTCTATTTATATATTTGGATTTTCTATACCTACTATCTACCTACTTCTACCTACTTCTAATATTCGAATATATTCGAGTATTAGAATATTTGGAATATTCGATTATTCGAATAAGTTCCCATTAGAATAATTCGTATTTGAATACTTGAATATTCGAATGCTCGAATTATTCGTATTCGATTCCCAGCCTTACTCTGTACCGTTCTTGGTCCCTGACCCGTAAAGCGTTAAGAAGAATTAATGCTTTTATTTATTTAAATTTTGTGATTTTTATTTTTTGATTTTGCGTAATATATTTATAAATTGCTTTTATATTTTTATAAAAATATGCTGATTTTTTCCTGTTGCCCTAATTATTTTTCATTCCCAAACTGGATGCAAAAATATGTTTTTTAGTTGGTAAAGGATAGGCAGAAAATTACTTTTCCCACTCCAGCGGCGCAATAGCTATGGACGGCCCTGAGTGGTTTGTCTATCTATTGTGGTACAAAGAGCGCATATTATTGAATATTAACTATGGATGACAGATACTTCAGTGAAGTTATTTTTAATTAAGCATAAAATTTTTTAAGAACCAATTTGTTTGTTCGTTATAAATTAAATACAGTTTTGAAGCAAATTGTGTGGATCCGAGTACGGTCTATTTTCCATTAAGATCTCGAAAATTGTATGAGATACAAAGTTGGTTAATATAGGAAAAACTTTGATAATTTAATACTTGTTAGAAATCCGCAAAGAAGTTTGGGATATTCGGTTCGTTCTGGAGTTATGACGGAGAAACTGAGGATATGTTTTTTATATTTATAACTTTTTGTACTGAAGTAGAAATTTGAAACTTGCTGCTAATATAACAGTTTTCAATTGCAACATTGAAAATTTTGTAGACCTACTAGCTTTGTAGTAACGAAAATTAACTTTTTTCTTATGAGTACCATATTAAAAATATAATGATTTTTACTTTCTTATACCTAATATAAGGGTATAGGAATCATGATTCTTTTCGACCTTGAGATTTTGATTGATATATACGTTCTGAAACCTCGTGAATCCATTCTGACCATTTTTCGAATGATGTCTATGTGTGTGCGTGCGTGCGTGCCCGTGCGTCTGTGTGTGTATCCGCGATAACTCAAAAAATACTAATGGGAGAATTCCCAAATTTGGCAATTAAGATTTTCAGATTTTTCGACTTCGAGAATTTGACCCATTTTGAATCCTTCTAAATCCATTTTGACTATTTTCAATGATGTCTGTCGGTTCGTGTGTGTGTGTGTATGGATGTGTGTGTGGGTGTGTGTGTGTGTGTATGTATTATAATTTAAAAGGGTTTAAATTATAATCGTTAAGGAAAAAAGAGTTAAATTGTGTTGTCGATGAAGGCAAAAGATAGACAACCCCAATTATAACCCACCACGGCTAGTCAGCTATTCTAGGAGGCAAGAGTGGTGGGTAAGAGTTCAGGCACTGCTAAATTTGAGAATTAGTTATTAAAATTCGGTGTTGTTATAGCAAAATATTACTTAAGAATGGGAACTATTTCAAAGGGCTGTGGGCGCCATGAGTTAAAGAAACTCAAGAAAAAAAACAGAATAAAATTGAAACTAGTTTAATTAAAACTACGTGTAGCAAAAATTTACAAAATATCACGACGCTACTAGCCCAAAAGATAGGCTTAGTAGCAGCAGCTAGACTAATAAGATATGCAAAAAGTTAAGCATAATAAATCAAAATACTAACTAAAGTAGCAGCTCAAGCGCTGACAGCAATAAGATAAAACAAAAAAATATATACAAGGTACAAAATGGGTTAAAAATATTCAAGAATATATCTAATTACTAACTTACTCTACTCTCTACAAGCGGTAAGCATATGCTAAAATTGCACAAAAAGCAAACATCCAAAGCCCGATAAGCGTAGGTAATAACCTGCAAAGTTACATACCCCTACGTGAGGTAAAAAAAATGGTAAAGCGACCGTACTACAGATTCATGGCAAAAGGCCACCTAAATCAACCGTAATAAGCAAAAAGTACTAGCACACACGCGCCAAATTGTAAGCAAAAGGCAATTACAACGGCTGTGCTAGCGATTTTAGGCAAAAGGCAACTAAAATCAGGTAACTGTGGTTAACATAACCTAGTAAGTACTAAATATAGTTTGTAAGCAAAAACATATCCTGCAACCAGTAAATTACAACTATATAAGGTTCTATGCCTTACGCATTTAAACAGACACTAACACTGGACTGAAGGCCATAGAAATACAAAAAAAAAAAGGTACAGGCATGTCCGCTTAAATGCACACGGGCACAAAACAACACATCTTAAAATAACATCAACGGCTACAAGCAGACTACAAGCATAAAAAAAGCAAAAAAGGCAAAAAAAGGCAAAGTAAGGCCGGCTACAGGCCCTAACTGTAAGCAATCTATATCCTGACTGGCAGAAAAATGTAAAAGGTACTTATCTTAAGCAATGGGGCTGACCAGCAGCTCCTTCGGGAATCCGCATACGTTGGCCAGATCGGCATCAGCTGTCGGTATCATCTCATAGTTAAGGTGATCTCACAAGCTTAAGAATTCAGTAATACGTCCAAGGCACAGTTAACCACGTGCGTAGTTTTCCAAGTAAACCAGTTAGTGCTCAAAAAAACTCCTTGGCCGACATAAAGTTAGGAAAATATCGCTATCCCAGTTAAAGGGTAGTAATTACGGTGGTATTCCCATAAAAAACGTAAAACTCCAGTACCAAAAAAGATGCCTCAAGAGGAATGCATAAAAAAATGCCTCCAAAAAAAATTACAGTGATCGTAATAAAAAAGATCGAAAAGTAATAAAATAAAATCGAAGACTAACAAAATAATCAATCAGGAAAATCTGCAACTAACATCCAATAAAGCGATTGAATTATTCGAGCCACAAGAAAGTGTAAAAGCCGACCGCTGCTTGTAGTTGCCTCGTTGGAAAATGCTGAGTCGGAAACGAGATTAATCTAAATTCCCCACCGCGACCGCGCAAAGGGTACCCGCAATTGTTGAGTAGTTAAATTAAATGAATTGTCACCATGGACTAATATTGTACCGATCAAAAAGGTATGTATATTAAGTTTCAGACTTTACTGATAATCATTTTCAAATTCAACAGCCTGGACGTATTACGTGAATTAACAGGTGGTTAACAATTTGTCAGTTGACTAGCCTCGTGCCGCCGTAATTCTGGAAACAGGAACGTCGAGAGGGTGTTCCGAAATGAAAATAGGTAGTAAACTTAGTTGTGACAGAAATTGAAAATTTACTGTTACAGTATGTGGCCACGACAACTCAAAAAATACTAATTGGACACTTCCCAAATTTGGCTATTAAGATTTTCAGTAACGTTTTAGGTGACACATTAAATTTGGTGAATGTGGTACCACCAGAAGAAAAGAGGTACAAATCCGGGAAAAAGATGAAAAATTTTTATTGCATACCTGGACGAATCTCAACGAATTATAATGAAAAATCATAACTTTATGGAAAAATATCTGTCTGCATATCTGTAGTATCGCCAATACGCCAATGACGACCAATAACCGGCTCAGTTATTGATCGTCAAGGGATGGCAAAGGTTAAAAGATAATCTTTCTATCGTAGCTGCGGGTTTAAATCTTGCCACCGGCATTGGCAATGGTGGTAGAAATGGTTGTGTGTTCGTATTTTTTCATCAGTGTATCTCCTGCCCGTGCAGCTTCGGCTTTGAATTCAGGGTTTGTCTAATATCTATGGTACTTATTTATTATTATTTATAAGTACAAAAAAGATGTCATTGTGACGGTACCATATTACCTGAAAGGAATCACTGTCTAGTGAAATAACCTACGGTTCACTCAAGCTTTTCATATTTTATAAACATTTCTTTGGAATAAAATTATACAATATACTGTCACCTGATGTCAGACAAGTTAAATATTACATAAATATAAAACAAAAACTTACAGCTACATACGTATAAACATTAAACAATTTAGAAACATATTAGAACTATAATTTTAGCTTAATAATTAGTATAATGATGTAAATAAGTATTATAGAAAAAAGAATTTCTTTGATACAATAAATAATGATATGCACACTAATACTTCCTTGCTTGTTATTTAAATTCTATTACATAAGCCAACATATTACATATTTGCACAACATGAGTTCCTCTAGAGTATAGGTGGTTTTATGTACCTATTCGAATACGAATAATTCGAGTATTCGAATAGGTACTCGAATAATCGAATATATTCGAGTATTCGAATATTCGATTATATCTGAGTAAATTTTAATATTAAAATATATTATTGAATTATGTACGAATAGGTATGCAGTATGCATCCAAGAAAAGTAGGTAGATAGTAGGTATAGGTAGGTACCTATTCTAAAATCCAAATATATAAATAGACCACATTAGTGGCACATTTTACTCCCAGTCAAACTATTCCATCTCTTTCTCGCCTCGACCTTATTCTTACTGTACTAAGGCAGGGGTTAAAATTAAATTTTAAATTTTAGAAAACTTGTAAATATTTAACTATTGACTTTTCATGTATTTGTTTTACCTTCACAATCTGCGTCTTTTTTAAAAACTTTCTAATTTTTTTACAAAAGGAAAAATAGTTATGACACAGAAGTATAATAAACTAGCTCTATTTTTGTTTTATTTAAGCTTCAATAGTTAAATGTGAACAATAGCGCCTCAATCCTAAAATAAAATACTAACTGAATAATTCTGATCCTTAAAGCACATGTACAGGAGACATTGTGGGTATGGAAAACAAATCAAATTGCCTGCTTAGTGGTTTACGTCACGACTATTATTGTGGTCTATCCAACCAAATACTCAAATAGAGTATTCACTATTCACTAGTATTCAGTGCTATACCTATTAATAATGAATATTCGAGGATCCGGATTAATCGGATACCTATTCGAATAATTCGGATTATTCGAGTATTCGAATAATCGAATAGGTATTCGAATAAATCGAATTATTCGAATAATTCGAATATTCGAATATTTTTTCGAACGAATATTCGAATACTAAAATCTGGAAAATTCCCAGCCTTAGTTTATGGCATATATTGTCATTTGTCACAAGCATATTGTGTAATATTATTGTAAACTTAAAAATAAATATATTATTTATTTTATTATTTTTAGAATTTTGAAAGAGACCTCTTTTGTCATTTCCAATATAAACATCTCACATGGATTATTTGCTGGCCGAGGTCACCTGGCCGACAGAGCCGTCATATGACTCATATGTTTACATCATATCATAATACTTGAATAAGTACAATAAATGGAAATAAATTTTAACAATAATGTTACATTTTATAAAAATTTTTATGAAACTCACCCTTTTAAGCAGATTTATGAAGTAGTTTGGTTGTTGTCATCACAAAGTGGGTAAGATCTATAGTATAATAGCATCAGGTATGTTTCTACAGATTTCTCCGTCAGCGATGTTCGCTTTGGTGAAAAAATATGTTTGTATTTTGAAAATGACCGTTCGACATCTACGGATGTAATACAGGCATAAGTAAAACAATCTGTGAACTCACTTAACAAAGTTGTAGATGCACCATCACAAATTTGTCTTAATTTGCTAAAATCAGGATCTTTCTGTAATACACTCTTGAATTTTTCACTAACACGATTATTTTTTGCGTCATTTATAGCCTGTAGCTGTGTATTTACGTCGTCCACTATTTGCAGCGATTCCACTAACGACAACGAACTATTTTGCAATTTTTCTATTGCGTCGTGTAGTCCTTTATAATTGTTATTAATAGTTTTTAAATCTGTTTCAAGGGAAACGTCTTGAAAGCTTGTCTGGCTTTCCCTAATAGCTGCAGCCTCGTTAGGGTTGAACTGTAGTATCACAGCTTTTATTTGTTGAAAATATTCAGCATAATAAAAAGCCGCTTTCAACCACGTTCCCCAACGTGTAAGAATCGGCTCTGGTGGTTCAGGGATACCAGGACACTGTCTGTGAAATGCTCGAAGCCGTTTAGGAGATTTGAGAAATACTTTTTTTGTATTTGCTATTAATGCATCTACCTCTGGAAAACATTTTTGAATCGTTTCTGCCACAAGATGTAACGCATGCACTTTACACGTAACATGTAAAAACCTACAATTGTCTCTTTGAAGAGAACAGCCTACCACGCGCATTGTCGCAGCACCATCAGTCACAAACATCAATACTTGACTTGTTGAAAGTTCAAATTTTTCGAATGTCTCCAACACCACACGCGTAATTATTTCGCCAGTACACGCAGTTAGTCTTTTACTAGCTAGTAAAAGTGGAAATGTTGGTTTAAGAGGGTTTAGTACACGTACTATAATATTTAAAATTGAATTTTTTTTACAATCTGTCGTCTCGTCAATACATAACCAGAGCCGTGTATTTTTTAATCCTCATTTAATCCTGTTTACAATGTCTTCACGAATAACTGGAATATATCTACGTAACGATGTACGACTTGATAAGTTCACCTGGGGATTGTATTTATTCCAAAACTCCCGAAATGGTTGTTTATCCAGTATGTGTAGCGGAATATTACAGGCTATTAACATTAACAATAAATCAAACATAAACCGAGTTGTCAAAGGCATGCCATTTTTTTTTGATGTTGCACGGTATTGATATGACGACGACAATTTGTTTTGTGCCAGGACATTAAGTCTTGATTGCAAACTTTACAAATTATTTTGCATCCGTCATAGAATAAATCCGGAAATTCACCTATAAATTTATTCACTGTGTCCGCGTACGGTCGTTTTTTACCGTTTGGCGCGTTTGACATTATGTATAATTTATAGGTACAACCTCACGCATTAACCTTTCAAATAAGACTGCAGCGTAAATCACTTCTAAATCGGCACGTGTGACGCCAGCGCAAGACCGTGGCTATACTCCAGCCACCTCGGCCAGCTTTATTTATTATTTACTTATATTATTGCTGTCGTGACAATCCTGTGACTTAGTTTTTGAAGAAAACAAGTAGACCCACATCTTCTACTAATCCATTTGCACCACAAGCACGTAAAATTATATGCCTTTTTAAGTGGAACACCCAATACATAGGGTGTATCGGAAAGGAAAGATAACACTAATGGTGTTTAGTCTCAATTCCGAAGAGGAAGTAAAACATTTCTTCTTCTATAACCCTTTCAACCTTTAGTATACGTGAATAGTATTAAAGCGGTCTAACGTTTGTGAGTGCCTTCTAGTCACTCTATATAAACATTGTTAAAGGGTAACCTATTAATGGATAGAATAATCAAAAATTTTAGACCTTGACATTCTAATTCGACAAAAAAATTCTCAGAGGACAATATCAAATTCAGAAATTGTTTCAACAACACATGGAAACAGGAACGAGTAGCTTGCAGTTTTTATAAAACTTTAAACCTAATTGGCGGGAGAACAATTTCAATTAGTCCAGAGATGTTGCTTGAGGCTAGAATATTTCCTGCGAGGCTTGTTATGGGAATAACAGCAGAAAGAAATTCCGCCATGCACAATAAACGACAAGGAACATTTTTCAGCTTGAAACACGACCTAAGTGTTGTTCACTTCAGGCTGAAATATTGCCGCCAAGGAAGATGTACGAGGAAAAATGATATTCGTAACCCAGATTTCAACAGAAATATGCTTAATTTGTGTACGCACTGTCTAAACAATATTTTCAGACATGCACATCTGAATTCTATAAAAGTATAGCTGGAGGAAGATGTCCATGAGTCAATAATAATAATAAAAATGAGAGTAGCTACATATCAAAACTGGAAAATAAAAAATATTTATCTAGTTTCATTATTCAAAAAGAACTAATTGTTTTTTTCCAGTATCAATATACGGGGCGATTATGTTTTTAATTCATAAATGGGAAGGATGGATTCAAGTCCTAAGAATGAGTAAAAAAGTCCATATAAACTTTTGTCACAAGGAGTTTAAAACTTATTTTTCTTTTTTTATATTTGATTAATAGCAGCTTTAATTTTCTTTTTAGTATTGTATTTGCATTGAAGCAGATGAATGGCATTTTGAGCGACTTTTATAATAATCTATTTTCGTAGTAGAAATGAAAAAATACCAAGAAAAAATTTAAAAACTCGTCATTTAAATTTACATGTCTTCTAACATTTAAATTTCAATCAAATTTAAACTTCTAATCCTACATATATTTTTAAAGAATCATTTCTTTTGGAAACAGAATGTAAAATATAAAAACTCAACATACCATTGTTTTCGAGAATATTCTGATATTATTTGCCTGTAAGACGTACAGGTAAAAAGGCCCAATGATAAAGTCACCAATAGGTTTTTCCCACTTCTTTTATTGCAATTTATGGGAAGTTCTCTTCAAAATAACATAACGTATCTTTCCTCAAATAGAATATTTGTATCCGTATATACATATTAGTTAATAAGTAGTCGGTATAATCGGATAAAAATAAAAGACGGTTATTTTCACTTTGTCGACGTTTCGATTAATTTTTTAATCTTATTCAGGACTTAAGTGAAACAAACCTCCAATAATCACATTTCACAGATGAAAGTGTCGTAATCATAAAATCAACAGAGTTATAATATCCAATGTAAACAATCGGAATGTAACAATTATTGATAGTAAATTTCAATGCGAATGTCACAATATCATTTAAGACATTGTCTTAAGTCCGTGGACACAGCTGGCCAATTTTGCTCATCACCGAATTTTTCATTGTCCTTGGCCTTTAGAAAAAATGTACCAAATTTGAAAACTATATTTCAAAAACTGTGGCTGCTATCGCGATACTACAGACATACGGACAGATTTTTTCATAAAGTTATGTTTTTTCATTATAATTCGTCGAAATTCGTCCAGAAATGCAATAATTTTCTTTTTTTTTTTAATCATAATCATATTCTCTAGCATGAATAACGACAAAGTAAATATAAAAGATGACAAATTTACGATACTTTTCAACTATCTATACACTGCTGAAAACAATTTTCCAAAATTATTAAGAGAAAAACTAGTTCACTGAAATTCGGCGTGCATCAAATGAACATCAGTTAAATACCAACGTTTGAGTTACAGAGATTCCGCCCGAGGGACCGTTTGCAAAGTGATATATATTCAGCAAATGTAAAGAGAAACTCTAGTTATTATGTTACACTAAACGTTCAATATTATTGTTCAGTTCATAGTTCACGAACTTTTTTTTTTATTAATTAAATTATACTTTTACTATCAGAAGTTTTTGTCAATATAACAAACGATTTCTTCTTATTTAAATAGACCAGAAAACTTGGATAATTTAAAACGCAAATACGACTAGAAACAAAATCACATGCCGGAATAATTTACAGAAAAAAGTTGTTTAAGAAATGTAAATTTAAGGACACGTATCGAAATTATTCGATTTCTCAAAATAAAAAAAAACTGAATTTATATCATTTGAGTGAATTTAATCATCCATCAAGAAATTACAACTTTTAGGTAATCCAGTGAATAAAATTAGAATAAACAGTCGTAAATTTTCTAATGAGTTGTAAGAACTATAATCGTATATTGGACAAACGGAAGAATCAATTCGAATTCGGTTTAAAGGCCATAATTCATGTAATGTCCCATCTAAATACAAGATCATATATAATGTTACCCAGCTTGTAGAAAATAATCATGCGCCAGATATTAACAGCTTAAAGTTAATAAGTAAAACTGACGAAAAGCGCGTATTTTGCAGTGTTCTGAAAAATGAAGAAATTACTGGTCATTTTAGACAGTACGTTTTAAATTTTTTCAGATCTTCCAATGGTAATTGTACGGAATGGGAGAGAGCACCTTAAGAGCTATAGTATGAGGTGTAATAGCACATGGAAGCAGGTCCAATATAGCCTTCCTAGAAGGGAGCTGGTTTCGTTACTGTGGATTCATATGTTGGAAAACCGTAATTTCCAGCGGAATAATGCTGAACCCTTACTGCTATCGTAACCAGAAGATACTTACAAGATGCTGATGTGAACGTTCTTCCAGAGCCAGCAAAATCACCTGATCTTTCGCCAATCAGACATTTATTAGACATGATAGATAAACCACTGGGTCGATTACCGATCCCACTAATAGTCCTTCAGCACTTAAGACAAGATTCAAGTCAAGTAGCTTGATGTTTTTGTAATTTACTTGACAGCTTGAAAATCAAGCTTTTCAAAAATTCACTGCTTAACTTAACTTGTTTTTCTATTGTGACTACTTGAATTGATATAAAGCGGTTTCGAGCTGTTCGGCATTATTTGATAACGAACCGTTTCTATTGCATGTAAACCCTTGATTTATATACAAGATGCGGGTTACCCCGAGCTGACTGAAATGACTGTATAGAATAGATCAATGTAAATAGTAGTATGATGTGTGAATGTTGAAACCTGTACGCTATGAAAAATCAATGAATAATTCATCGGAAACAGAACCATTTAAGAGCAACAGATCAGAATACATATTAGAAGAAAGTTCATCCGAACATTCCGAGCTCATCCAAGAACCGACACTAAAAGATAGTAAATGTGATAAAAATAAAACGTTACAGATTATTTCATAGCCGAGCAAGATCTAAAGAGTACGATTAAGGCTGACACTTTATGTGCAAATAAACCCACCACTATAAAAATGGCAAATTGTGAAATATTTTCATTAGAACAGCATTTGCAATCCAAATACACTAATATGATATTCCATCGGCAAGCGACAAACTCAACAACCATTATAAGAAAAGCAACTGGATGTACTACGTGTTGCTTTAAGCTTAAATTCGCAACATAATGTGGAAACATTTTCCAATACCAATTAGGGAAAAGATTTGCAGGTGAATGCAGCCAAACATTTCAAGAAATTTTCAAAATAAAGTACTCGCATCGTCTTCAAAAGTGGATGAAAATAGTGGGTGTAGCGAGTTTGATATTGATCTATAAAGTTTATATAAGAAATCTCCTGTTAATCGGAAATATGAAATGGCTTGTCATTATAAAATAGATACATACCTAATTGATCCACGAGCTGACAGTTCAGAATATTTCTGGAATAGTGGAAAAGACACGAAAGCGTTGTTCCAAACTTAGCCTTAATAGCAAAAGATTTTTCAGCGCCAGCAAATTCAGCTTCTGTTAAAAGACAGTATTCCAGGGAGAGCTGCACTAACTGTTACAAAAATCCGTAACAGATTAGACGACAAATATATCAGAAGTTTCATGTGTCTTAACTCTTAGATTGTGAACTATAACTTTAAAGACTGCTTAAATGTAATGTGTTACTGAAGATATGCACTAGAAAATCGATTTTATTATTTCATTTAGTATTTAAAGATAGTATCACATTACGCTATTATGCACTATAAATAGTTTATTTGTATGTTTTACTTTTATATTATTTCTTGTTTTAAAATCTCAGATTAAAATATAGGATTCGGATTTGAAAATAAGTCTTTATTACAATTGCTTACTTGAAATAAAGAACTATTTCAAGTAAGCAATTACTTCTCTATAGAATGTTATTGTAATTTTAAACGTTTTAAGGTTCGAATAATACCGGCATGATCAGTCCAGTCAAAAATTAAGTAGTCTTAAGGAACTACTTGCGATTTCAAGTATTTGACTTAACTTGGCATTCGGCTACTATTACTTGAATTGAACTTGACTTGATTTCAAATCAAATCAAGTCAAATAAGTTGAATATCAAGTCAGTCGTGAATTATTAGACAAGAGATTTACATAACTTGGGACATATACATCAAGAAGAAATCCACCACCTAATTCGGTGCATGTCCCCTGGAGTTGGAAAGTGTGTGAGATTGCGTATTAATTTTAAAGTAGATGTCGTGAAATATTAATGATTTTATTCACGACTGTTAAATAATATATCCATTATGTATGTGTTCCCTCAAGGATAATGCTATCCACTATCAAAGTTTGTCAGCATTTTTATTGCGATATTTTACCAAAAATTGTTATTATTTAATAGTTGTGGATAAACTATAGTATTCTGCTCGTATGTAATGGTTATTATTCACTAGGCAATTGGTGCAATTGCTCCCCCCCCCCACTTGAGCTGCCAAAAAAACTTTTTGAAGAAATGACATTACTTTTCGAAATTTCATGTAGATCTTATTTCGAAAATATAAATACTTTTGATAATGTTATATTAGAGAATGTCTGATTTTTGAATTTTCCTAGTATACTCGTTTTTGCCTGCTGAACATGATTTTCGAGTAAAGAATCTCTGCTCGGCTATACTTTTCGAGATATTGGGGCGCAAAGTGTCAAAATTTTTATGTTTTTCTATTGCCTATTACAGTATTTATTCACAGTTTATTTAGTTTGTTAATATCACTAGAGATTCTTTAAATAGTTTTTATGTACAACCGGTCCTAATTGATCATTTTATACGCTTGGTTTGAGGGCCTAAAGTATTACTTTACAGCCCTCTGGGTCGTAAAACACTTTACGGCTTGCCTAGGACTTTTGCTTTATTTTTCATACAACATTATCGACTTTTGAGGCAACAAGTCCAACGTTACAGATTCTGCCGCTTCGGTAATTTCTGGTGGAGTACAGGAACATAAATTTTCATCCTCTTCCATTTCCAGTTCAATTGAAAAATACAAAATACTTTGACAAAACGGTTTTAAAACTGAGAACAATTATTGCCACAAAATTAGAATATGGCCACTTTTATTTACGTTGTTGCATGGTTATTTGCATTTATTTTTAATTTAAATTCAATATCAAATTACTATCTGTCATTGTGACAATAGGACTTTTTCTTTATGAAATGTCAACATTTTAACAGATTGACAATTATTATCAAGTATTTGCAAGATAGCTGACATATATTTATATATTATGTATTAATTAAGACTGATCGCACATAAAATTTTATATTCACCTCGGGCACTACCAATATTTATGGGAATTTATCATGTTAGAGCCGTCGGCTAATACCTCTGGCTCTAATTTTCACGTGACAGGCCATAAACGCTTCTTTGTGCTCTTTGTGAATAAATAATTATAATTAATCCAACACATTCACTTTAATAATATTTGCCTGCTATATTCGTTGAAAGATACACCAAAATATAACACAATATTCCAAATTGTTTTGTAGGTTATCAGGTGAACCTAGAGAGTTTTTTTACCACCATATTGGTAGCTTAGGAAAAGGAGTTTGTTGTAGGTATGGGCAGTAAAACCGGCATGTTCCATCTTTTACGGCCCTCATCCTGGTAATGCATACGGGCCGTAGATTACTTCAATAAAATTTGAATATCTAGTTAGCCAGTATTGCCAACTGTCTAAAGTTACTACAAGTTGATCAACAGTTTCATAAGAAAAGAGGACGTTTTATTAAGTTTCATATTTCATAGCTTGCTTGTTTGTTCAAATTAACAGATATTTATGAAAAGTTAGGTAATATTTTGGTACATTTTTGAACGAATATAACAGAATTGTTAATGTAAATGCGTTGGGGTGTTTAAAAGTAATCAATTTCCTACGGATATTGATAGATAGTCGAGAGCCGAGCGCACTTAGCTCTCTCCAAAATTTTCCGGTTTCGATCCCCGGTCATGGCGGAATTAACTGTGAGAGAGATTATTCATGAATATTGGGTGTGTGTCTATTGTTTTCAAATGTGTACCCTCTCCCGCGTAACGATAGTTTAGGGATACAGGGGATTGTATTATACGTGTTATTTTTTTTTTTTTTTTTTCGGTTGCCCGACGCTGGACAGTCCTCCCGTGGCCTCCGACGCCTCACGGGAGTCGCGCCAGCACATTAACCTCAGCCACTCCCCACATCCCGCAGGGTTAGTGACTGTAGGTTCCGGAATCGTGTGCCCTAAGCAGACGGAGAGAACCCAGAATGACCGCCTTCTGCATTTGACCTGCCAGCCACTCGGCTGGTTTTTGGCAGGCTGGTATGATCTTCAGTTCCGAGAGCAGCGTAGGCTTTATCCCTCCGAGTACACCGATAATAAGGACGACCATTTTTACCGAGTAGCCTGGGTACAGCACTTGGAGCTCGTACAGGAGATCGCGATATTTGGTCCGTTTCTCCTCCTCCTTCAAGGTTATGTTTTTCTCTGCAGGTGCCGAGAACTCGATGACATACATCACCTTGAGTTGATGATCGAGGAGGACTATGTCAGGCTTGTTGGCTTGGATTAGCCTGACAGTCGGGAACGAGTAATTCCAGTAAATCCGGCATTTCTCGTTCTCGACAACGGACTCAATATCTCCGGGGACGTAAGGCAGCACTGGTGTCTGGTCTACCCCGTACGAGTGCCTTAGATGGTAGTATAGCACTCGTAACGCCGCATTATGCCGGTGGATGTAGGCCGAAATCGCATATATAGGGCATGCAGATAGTAAGTGCATGAGCGATTCCGGCGCCTGATGGCAGGTCCTGCAGTTGATATCAGGAACCTCTACACGCCACACGCGGCTACGGTAGACCAAGGTGTTGATAACACCATCTTGACAGGCCATAATGAATCCCTCGGTCTCCGACTTAAGCCCTGCTGACCTTAGAAAGGCGAAGGTCAGCCTGGTCGATAAACCCAGTGTTTCTATGTTCTTATAGAAGACACCATGCTGGGGTTTATCGACGTGCTGCCGAAACAGATTTTCCTGTTCGGCAGCTCTGATTCGGGCTTTCAGACGATTTGGCTGAAGTTCGGTGACTGACTCAACATCAGCATCACGCCGGCCTCCTCGCCTGATGTCAAATGCGAGACCGAGTTCATCTGCGGCTCTTTTTGCTGCCTTGAACAATCCTGCTCCCACTCCTACAGTTTCGTGATGTTTTACGAACATACGTGTTATTATTATTATTATTATTATTATTATTTTTATTAATAATCTAAACAATTTGTGAATAAATACTGCAGTAGGTAGTGGGAAAATGTGAAATTTTTGCACTTTAAGCCCCAATATTTTGAATAGTAGGAGAAAATTTTGACTCGAAATTCGTGTTCAGCAGGCAAAAATGAGTATTTATAGAAATTACCATAAAAAAAGTTCTTAAAATGCCTGTATTTTTTCCATTACACGCTTACAGGTCTTTTTTCAATATTTGTACCAAGTGCCTCCCCCATTAGGGAGCTCTTGGATCCGCTCTTGTCCTGAATAATAGCCATCATAATATGCTCGTTGAATAATAGAATAATATACTGTTATTCTCTTCCTGTTCTCAATTGTTTAGGAAGAGATCATTAAAAACATTTAACGACTACTAGATGTTGCATGTTCTGTGCCATATAGTACAGGTAAGACCAAAATGCACTGATAGTTTATGGTATGGAATATTTTTTTATTTGTAGTCAGATTTTGAATCTGTTTGAAGATTCTAATAAAGATGGCATTGAAGTTAGTTTGGCATTAAATATCATGAACAATTACATGGGACAGCAGCGTGTGTTTTGTGTTACGTATTATTTGCGTACAAATTGAGTTGTTGTGACTCAACGTTCAATAAATAAAAGGTCCACCGGAAAACCGTAAGTGTAGTGACTGCTGAAAATATTGAGAGTGTAAGAGTTTCTTTTACGAGGAGTCCACACCGCTCAATTGGACAACATGAAAGGGTCTTAAATTTAGATAAAATCTGTGTTAAGGCAATACTTGGACGTCTTAAATACCACACCCATAAATTGGCACTTGTTCAAGAACTAAGTCCAGTAGATAAACAAAATCGACTTAAATTTTATAGACATACATAAGTAGGCATACGATATTGTCACATGATCGATACTTTTTTCCTGCCAAGTTATGAACAACTTTATGGTAATCACTAGTTTCAGCAGAATGGGGCAACGAGCCACATGGACAGAATCAATATTAATATGCTGCATGATATGTTTCCCAATCGATTAGTTTCTCAATAAGGGGACATCATCTGGCCAGCCGGGTCGCTTGAATTAGCAGCGCCCGACTTTTTTTATGTGGGGATTCATAAAAAGTCGTGTATACAATATTAGACTTCGTAATCTTCAACAGCTCAAATAAAACATTGCAAACGAAATTGAAGCAATTCTACTGGAGATGCTGAGTAGAGTGGTAAAGTGATGGATGATTTTATGCGACGGCTAGAAGAATATTTAGCAGAAGAAGATGGCCACTTACGTGAATCAATTTTTAAGTAAACAAACTTCTAGAGTTATAGATTAAGATTTTGTCTTTGTAATTTTTTATGTTCAACCAATAAAAAGTTATTCCATACCGAAAACAGGCATTTGGAACATCCCTGTATACTTCAGTCCAACATAATTTTTTTGTATAACGAACTATGTTGCTTCACGCTCTTGATTGAATACTACTTATGTATGTTAAACGTAAACGACTACTGTGCTTGACTAAATAAGGGCCCTTCTGCAACCAGTAGTGTGTGTCTAACTTCTCTACCATTTTTGTATACAAAATACAATAGCATTTAAATTTAAATTCTACTGTAATTGCAATGAATCCAATCTACAAACGTCACCGTAAGTGGAATATGTTGAGATACAATTGTTTTCAACGAATGTATATCCCCGTAATATTATCAAGAACGAATTCAACAGATTTTAAAAAGGATTTATTTTACTATTCTGACAAACACTAAATATTTTTTTTCGGTTAGATGCACCTTAAAAGTTCTTTCTCATCATCTTATTCAATTTGGTATAAATGAAATAATTAGTTTTTTTTTTTTAATTTATTATATTGCTTTATCTCTAAAGTGCTAGTATCCATCCCATGGCCTTAAAAGTATTTTTTCTGAGCTATGTCGTTTAGTTAAACAAAAGTAACAACAAACTGTGTATTAAAATTTTTCAAAATTGTTTTTTTCAAAAAGAGATGGTAAATATACTTACAGAGGTTGTTTCGGTAAATAACATATCAGCAGGGTCCGGATTTGTATTCCATTTTTCAGAGCCGGCACTTAAAAAAACAAATAGAGATATTAATAAACATGCCACATAAAAATTCATCTGGTGTGTTTATTTACATACCTACAACATATAACATATGGAACCAGTGAAACCAGAATAGAGACAGAGAGTTGCCCTATTGTGCAGGAATGAAGGACTATTAATCGTATACAATTATACTCAGCTTGACAGTTTGTCCGTTGGTGTCCTAAGTAGTTTAGTAATCGTAGCAATCTGAAAGTATATGGATGCGTGCGTGATGGTTTCCTATCGCATAAAACTTTCTTAGCAATGGCACTGTCATTACCTTGGGCATAAACTACAAGAAATGATTGAAACGATGACAATAACACATATTTCTAGAATTGAGTTGGGGTGAAACTCAATTTGCCGCAAGGTCAAGTGTTATAAAATATATTGCCCTCCTAAGGAAAAGCGTCCTAATTTCTAATTTTGAGATATTTAAAGTTTCACTGTTTTAATTAAGCCAATTTTGTTTGTTAATGAAATAATGTGGAATTTTAGATATCTCCATATTAATTCTGTCCAATTTTAAACTTGATTGATTTAAAAAAAAAAAACGAAAATTTCAGAAAGACTGCAGATGGGAAAATATTTTGTATCAATATCAGTAAAAATTAACAGATAGGATATTTTAAATAACGAAACATATTTATAATTATTTTTTACTCTAAAATTGAACAAGGTATAATAATAATACTAATCCTTACTACGCTAATATAAAATAAATTCTAGTTGTATCATTCACTATCAAGCCCGGTTTCTTGGGCACAAACTGAGATATCCTCCTAAAACTAATTATGGTTTAGTGAAATTTTGACGACAACTTAGCTATTAAGTTATTTTTTTGTTCGGTATGTATATCTCTAAGTACGGTGAGCACATTTTATTTTTTAAGCCAGTCTTTTGACATTTGGCACACAAAAAGTTAAGTTCTGAAAATGAGTTATCATGGTATTGATTTTTGCAAAATAATAGTTTCTGGCCTCTTTTAAAATAAAAGTGAACCATATTCTGGAGGTATACCCTGGGTTAAATTGTTTTAAGTTTAAATTTAGAGGTAAAGTCTTCCCATTTAAAAAAATTCTCAATTTTCATATCGACAAGATGTACTTTCGATGAATTTGCATTAGACACCGCATCTTTATAATGATCAAAATCCCAGACTTCTCCCAATTTTTGCAAAGATTGTTCCACCTGGTGGTGGAATGAAGGCATGACCGGGCTGAAAGGACTTAATTTCCAGTTGGGACAAAAGGACTTCTGGACAGTTTATGATATAAATAAAAAACTAAATAATGTCCTTTTATTTTTGGACGAGCAATTGTCCAACCAAATTACAATTTGTTGTTTGTCCTTGTATTTTTTAAAAAAGCATAAAAAGCTGATATTATATTTTCTTTTTTTCCGCCCACTCACATCTTCATGCCAAATAACTGCTAAAAGTTGTTCAGAATGTTCGCTGTACTTTCCAAGGTACAAATGACTCGTTAAAGCAGATAATTCTTGGGATAAAAATTACTTCCTTAAACATATCTGCATGGGATAGCATCACAACCTAAGAAATATTTATTTTTCTTAAGATTTAGTTTTAATTAAAATGTAAATATATTGTTACCTTTTGAAGATCTGCAGATACACAAAACATTTCACCCCCTTTAACACTCTTGTCATCATTCTGATATTCTTTTCGCAGTGGTGTAATTTATTTTGTGCTCTTTCCATGTTATGCATACATTACAGCCTTCAGTTTCTCCATCTTTGTCGTGTCCTTCATTTTTATAATGTAAATTGAAGCGCTCACAGTCAAAACACTGCTCATTTTCTAACTGGGCCAAAGATATAGTCATGTTTGCTACTTCTTTCCTGTAGAGTTCATATGAAAAAACTATTTCTGGAAATTTGTTTTTAAAGTCGCTATACATCAAGGTAACTGAAACATCGCTAGGAAGATAGAGCCTTTTAGGAGAATGATCTCTGCGATAATGAGATATATTAGGATTAAATGATTTTATGTGAGATATAATGGCGTTTCGGTGGATTTTTTGCTGTTTGACTTTTTTTTTTTTTTTTGGGTGTTATATCCGAAGTATACCTTACACTTTTTAAAATTCGATCGTTTTTTTATTATATCCAAGAGTAGCAAGAAAAAACAATTTACACACATTTACCTCAGAGCCATCCTCCAGCTTCAAATAGTACTTAAAACTATTTTTTCTCTTAGAATTTTCAGCTGTGCCTCCTTTTTTATTAAATCGTTTTATACATCCAAGAACAAAATTATTTCTTTCTTCTTTACTTAGATTCCAAAATTGTGTCTATTTCTTTTTGCCCTTGAAAAGACATATTTTTGGTCCAATTTAGGTGGCACATTTCTGTGCAAGGGACTTTAACTTTATGGTCTTCTATCATTTTAGAAATTTTACATTTTTGCTCTCCAAAACTTATTCCTCGTACAGCTTCCGTTTACGTAGAGTCCTTTTCTTAGTATAATTTTTTCGTTTATCTATTTTAAGTATATTGTGAACGATATCACGTAGCAATATATTTATAACAGTAAAATCGTCATTTATGCCAAGATAATTTAATGATATTGTTTAATTTTCACTGGTTGATGATGAATGATTATTGTTATCACTATTACTACTATTTCCATTTATAGATTCGGGTTCAGGTTGAACGTAATCCGGATCATTAGGGGTATTTTCTGTACCACGTTTTCTAACTTGTCTTACATTAATTATTTTTTCTTGCAAACTCTTATTCAGGGCCAAGGACACAATATGTTTTGATCGAAAAGACATTCTGAAAAAAGAATTCTTATAAAAATTAACCAGCATCTTATTGTTCCACTAGCTGTGACGTGCAATTTAGTTTATTTATTTAATTGAAACTAATACACAGCCAACAGTCAATTTAAAGAATAAACTAGAGTAAACATTATACTCTTCGCCGATTTATGGCAACTTTTATATAATTTAAAAACAAATTAAGTTCCTCTTCTTGGTAAAAGTTTAAAATATAGAGTGGAATGAAAAATAATAACTGAACATTTTTTTGGTAATTATTATTTACTAACTTTTACAAATCTTATCACAGATAAGTATAACATATATCTTTTTAAACAATTCTTTTCCCGGCTATTTGCCAAAAACGCTGAAACTTAAATTACAAAATAGATAATATGCACATTATGTTCAGTACAACTGACTCAATAATGTTTTTAATTTCAACTATTTTGTTTAGTAAAACCAAAAATAAATAAAACAAAAGGTACTCACCAGTTGAACACTCACTTTAAAAACTTTAAAATATCTACCGACACGTGTTTCTGCTTTCGTAGCGTTATCAGGGTAGCTAGCTCATTTAAAGAATCCAAAGCAACAAAACTTGTAAACCTTAATATAATAAAGGCAAATAGCCAGGAAAATAATTGTTTAAAAAGATATATGTTATACTTATCTGTGATAAGATTTGTAAAAGTTAGTAAATAATAATTAGCAAAAAAATTTTCAGTTATTATTTTTCATTCCACTCTATATTTTATATAATTGCTGCACATTCTATAGAATACTCTTCGCATTTTTCTAAAAATAAAATTAGTCTAGATTATTTTAATTTTATTCGTCTCCCGATGATGCCAACTTGGTGGGCCAGACTCACATTATACTATTCAATATTGTAGTATTTGTTACATCCGAGGTTAAATCTTATCAAAGGTTATACAACTTTCTTGAGGTTCATATTTTTCGTTAAAATGTTTAATAACTTCTTTATTTACAAACTGATTTTTTTTCAAATTCAATAGAGTTCTTCCTCTAATTAACACTAAATTATTGCCTAAATTTCATTACGATTGGACTTTCTGTTCTTAAATTATCGTGGTTACAAGAACGACTAACACAATGAATTTTTTTTCTGTACGAATAATAATTTACGGTTTTAGAAATGTGCTGAGTAAATTCAATATACTCTTCGTTTTCGCATTTACAAAGAGTATAATAATAAATTAGATTAAAATATAATTTACTTACCTGAACTAAAGATACAATAAAGAGTTGAAATACACGTGTAACATTAATTTTACATGTTTGATGCAAGAATAACGTACTTGAGGTTTATGAATATTCGCGCTCAATGCTTTAATAATATCTCCGTCTTGTTTTAAACTGTTTAGAAGAGACGAAAACAGAGATAGAAGTAGAAACGGACTTTTCATAAATACGTCCTAAACGAACTAAACTTGTTGTAATAAACATGTGAAATATATATATATATATATATATATATATATATATATATATATATATATATATATATATATATATATATATATATATATATATATATATATATATATATATATATATATATATATATATATATATATATATATATATATATATATATATATATATATTTCACATGTTTATTACAACAAGTTTAGTTCGTTTAGGACGTATTTATGAAAAGTCCGTTTCTACTTCATCTCTGTTTTCGTCTCTTCTAAACAGTTTAAAACAAGACGGAGATATTATTAAAGCATTGAGCGCGAATATTCATAAACCTCAAGTACGTTATTCTTGCATCAAACATGTAAAATTAATGTTACACGTGTATTTCAACTCTTTATTGTATCTTTAGTTCAGGTAAGCAAATTATATTTTAATCTAATTTATTATTATACTCTTTGTAAATGCGAAAACGAAGAGTATATTGAATTTACTCAGCACATTTCTAAAACCGTAAATTATTATTCGTACAGAAAAAAAATTCATTGTGTTAGTCGTTCTTGTAACCACGATAATTTAAGAACAGAAAGTCCAATCGTAATGAAATTTAGGCAATAATTTAGTGTTAATTAGAGGAAGAACTCTATTGAATTTGAAAAAAATCAGTTTGTAAATAAAGAAGTTATTAAACATTTTAACGAAAAATATGAACCTCAAAAAAGTTGTATAACCTTTGATAAGATTTAACCTCGGATGTAACAAATACTACAATATTGAATAGTATAATGTGAGTCTGGCCCACCAAGTTGGCATCATCGGGAGACGAATAAAATTAAAATAATCTAGACTAATTTTATTTTTAGAAAAATGCGAAGAGTATTCTATAGAATGTGCAGCAATTATATAAAATATAGAGTGGAATGAAAAAATAATAACTGAAAATTTTTTGCTAATTATTATTTACTAACTTTTACAAATCTTATCACAGATAAGTATAACATATATCTTTTTAAACAATTATTTTCCCGGCTATTTGCCTTTATTATATTAAGGTTTACAAGTTTTGTTGCTTTGGATTCTTTAAATGAGCTAGCTACCCTGATGACGCTACGAAAGCAGAAACACGTGTCGGTAGATATTTTAAAGTTTTTAAAGTGAGTGTTCAACTGGTGAGTACCTTTTGTTTTATTTATTTTTGGTTTTACTAAACAAAATAGTTGAAATTAAAAACATTATTGAGTCAGTTGTACTGAACATAATGTGCATATTATCTATTTTGTAATTTAAGTTTCAGCGTTTTTGGCAAATAGCCGGGAAAAGAATTGTTTAAAAAGATATATGTTATACTTATCTGTGATAAGATTTGTAAAAGTTAGTAAATAATAATTACCAAAAAATGTTCAGTTATTATTTTTCATTCCACTCTATATTTTAAACTTTTACCAAGAAGAGGAACTTAATTTGTTTTTAAATTATATAAAAGTTGCCATAAATCGGCGAAGAGTATAATGTTTACTCTAGTTTATTCTTTAAATTGACTGTTGGCTGTGTATTAGTTTCAATTAAATAAATAAACTAAATTGCACGTCACAGCTAGTGGAACAATAAGATGTTGGTTAATTTTTATAAGAATTCTTTTTTCAGAATGTCTTTTCGATCAAAACATATTGTGTCCTTGGCCCTGAATAAGAGTTTGCAAGAAAAAATAATTAATGTAAGACAAGTTAAAAAACGTGGTACAGAAAATACCCCTAATGATCCGGATTACGTTCAACCTGAACCCTAATCTATAAATGGAAATAGTAGTAATAGTGATAACAATAATCATTCATCATCAACCAGTGAAAATTAAACAATATCATTAAATTATCTTGGCATAAATGACGATTTTACTGTTATAAATATATTGCTACGTAATATCGTTCACAATATACTTAAAATAGATAAACGAAAAAATCCTTGTTTGTAACATCCGATCTGCATTCTCGGAACAGATAATACAGTTTATCTGTCGATGATGCTAACCTAAATAGTCCTATCTTGAAAATTAAAGGCAGATAGGACTTATTTTCTTGCATAATGCAATTAGGACATTATCAGTTGTAATTGTAATATTACGTGCACTTAGGACAAACAAAACAAGAGTATTTTAGCCTCTCCTTGCTGCATATCGGATATTTTTAACTAGCAAAAGTTAGAATACATGCATATAAGACAGAAAATGTAAGAACCTGAAAAAAATCTATTTTTGCAGATAGGACGCTTTTTCTTAGGACGGCAGTATATAGATCTTCCTAGTTTGTCTACGATATTAGGATATCAGTGATGTTAGGTATCGAATATCGATCTTCTACCGTTTTTTAATTTAATCGGCAATAGTCAATAACAGCGCCATTTATGAATATTACTTGTGTCGCGTTTCTTGGGAACTATCCAGATCTGGGAACTCCAAGGCAAACTTGTTGGTCTTATTACACCATCATCCAACATTTTATTAATTTGTTTGTTTACCTCATCTTTATGCACATGAGGGTAGCGATATGTTTTGGAATAAATTGGTATAAATTTATGCTAGTGTTGTGTAAGTTGGGGATACCTAGGTGGTATCTCTCTGCAAAATTTGTCGATATTGATTACTATTAGTTTGTTAATTTTGTCTTAACATATATCTAACGCTGTGATCTTCCGTTAAATATTTAAGAGCTTCGGCTAAATTATTAGGTTTTTGGTTTTTGAGATCTTAACATAGATTGAGCAGATTGTTTTAATCCGACAATACGAGTTCTAAGTGCTTGACAATTATAAGTATTAATTTTATTTATTTTTACACAGATATTTCCCTCTTGTAAATTAATGTAGTTAGTTAGATGATTAAGAGTAGAAATCACTCTATAATAATAAGTAATTAAATCTTCGTTTGGCTCAGACACAGAAATTGGAAACAACCAAACTCAACTCTCCATTCATAGAAAATTCATCTATAAATGAAATGATATTATCAGTCCACATACTCTGAAACTAAACGTCAAATTCTTGACGAGATAGAAAATTTTCTGGGAATAATGCTTGTATGCATAGTAAGGATACATCAATTGTTCATGCGGTAAGAAAAGTCGCTTAGGTTTTGAGTCCGTTAGTATTTTTTGCGTAAAATGTATGACCTCGCCAGAGTTCTTGCTTGTGCCCTACAGATTCCAAATTCATTTGTAAAAAATCTTCGGGACATAAGGGTACAAATTAAAATTTTCTAACTAGCCATACCATACCTTCATGAAGCATGTCTTTTTGTAGTTTTTTAAAGAATCATAGCGATATCATTTTTTAATTAAGGTTGGATTGTAAAGAATTTTATGAAAAAGTTTTTTGAATTCATGTTACTTCGATATAATAAAAAAGTAATTTATAGATTGTGTATTTTCGAATTGCCTTGTATAATCTTTTAACAAAAATATCCTCAAATACATCAAGATATATTTCTAATATTACTCAAAACGTATACGGGTATTTGAAGGTAGGTAATAAAATATATGTATTTCTCGATTACTTTCCTTTCACACGTTACACCACCTATACAAAATTATTCTTGTAAGATACTTGATAAGATGTCAGGTAATACCGTTTGCGTGTATGTCTTATTACTAAGGCTCGTATCATGATGGCAGCTCAGCATATTCCATACCTACGTATCCCTCTCCAAGCTTGACAGCTGTTTCTAGTTTATACGGCTGTGCGGTTATTTGCACGTGTCGTTGGATGTTAATATATAATGCAAACATGGCTACTGTTTGCACTCTCTTGCTGTCCTTCCAGCTATTTACACCAACCTGCTGGACCTTTTTCCACGGCGCTCTTGTATTTTTAATGATTATTAATACTGCATAATGATTCTTAAGCCGAGTATTGAAACTACCGTGAACGCATTCCGCTCTTATATTTTATTATCTTTTAGTCTAGCTTAGTGCTGTTAATTTAATCTAAATTTATTGACGTATGAGATAATAATAATAATAACAATAATAATGTCTGTTGGGCTCCGCCAAACCCGCGGATATCAATGCGGGCCACCCAGCGACCGGAGGCATAAGGTCACCCATCTATTTTATATGGATGACCTTAAACTTTATGCCTCCGGAGAGCGCGAACTACAAAACGCTCTTAGGGTGGTCGAAGAATATACGCGGGCAATTGGTATGGAGTTCGGGTTGGATAAATGTGCAGTCGTCCACCTCAAGAGAGGACGATGCAGGGAATTTCCTGAAGATGCGCAGCTCGCAGACGGAAGCATCCTAAGACATCTGGATGCAGGAGAGACCTATACATATCTGGGTGTGCAACAAAGGCATATCCAGGATGTATCACAAATAAAAGATTCTCTCCGCGGCAAGTACAGACACCGCCTCCGAAAGATTTGGTCTTCCGAACTTTCGGGGAAGAACAAGGTGTCTGCAACTAATATGCTTGCCGTTCCGATTCTGCTCTACTCCTTCGGAGTAGTAAAGTGGAGGGTAGATGAGCTGCTTCAATTAGACAGAGATACCCGTAAGATGATGAATATTCACAGAAGTATTCATCCTAGATCGTCCGTTCCTCGTGTGTACCTCCCACGTCAACGGGGGGGCCGAGGACTCTTGAGCCTGGAGTGTACGCATGGCAGAGTAGTACTGAGTATGGCATGTAACATACTCAGGAGCTCAGATCCCCTCTTGCGTTTCGTAAAACATCACGAAACTGTAGGAGTGGGAGCAGGATTGTTCAAGGCAGCAAAAAGAGCCGCAGATGAACTCGGTCTCGCATTTGACATCAGGCGAGGAGGCCGGCGAGGTGCTGATGTTGAGTCAGTCACCGAACTTCAGCCAAATCGTCTGAAAGCCCGAATTAGAGCTGCCGAACAGAAAAATCTGTTTCGGCAGCACGTTGATAAACCCCAGCATGGTGTCTTCTATAAGAACATCGAAACACTGGGTTTATCGACCAGGCTGACCTTCGCCTTTCTAAGGTCAGCAGGGCTTAAGTCGGAGACCGAGGGATTCATTATGGCCTGTCAAGATGGTGTTATCAACACCTTGGTCTACCGTAGCCGCGTGTGGCGTGTAGAGGTTCCTGATATCAACTGCAGGACCTACCATCAGGCGCCGGAATCGCTCATGCACTTACTATCTGCATGCCCTATATATGCGATTTCGGCCTACATCCACCGGCATAATGCTGCGTTACGAGTGCTATACTACCATCTAAGGCACTCGTACGGGGTAGACCAGACACCAGTGCTGCCTTACGTCCCCGGAGATATTGAGTCCGTTGTCGAGAACGAGAAATGCCGGATTTACTGTTCCCGACTGTCAGGCTAATCCAAGCCAACAAGCCTGACATAGTCCTCCTCGACCATCAACTCAAGGTGATGTATGTCATCGAGTTCTCGGCACCTGCAGAAAAAAACATCACCTTGAAGGAGGAGGAGAAACGGACCAAATATCGCGATCTCCGGTACGAGCTCCAAGTGCTGTATCCAGGCTACTCGGTAAAAATGGTCGTCCTTATAATCGGTGTACTCGGAGGGATAAAGCCTACGCTACTTTCGGAACTAAAGATCATACCGGCCTGCCAAAAATCGGCTGAGTGGCTGGCAGGCCAAATGCAGAAGGCGGTCATTCTGGGTTCTCCCGTCCGCTTAGGGCACACGATTCCGGAGCCTACAGTCACTAACCCTGCGGGATATGGGGAGTGGCTGAGGTTAATGTGCTGGCGCGACTCCCGTGAGGCATCGGAGGCCACGGGAGGACTGTCCAGCGTCGGGCAACAGAAAAAAAAATAATAATAATAATAATAACGAGCTCCAAATGCTGTACCCAGGCTACTCGGTAAAAATGGTCGTCCTAATAATCGGTGCACTCGGAGGGATAAAGCCTACGCTGCTCTCGGAACTAAAGATCATACCGGCCTGCCTAAAATCAACCGAGTGGTTGGTAAGCCAAATGCAGAAGGCGATCATTCTGGGTTCTCTTCGTCTGCTTAGGGCACACGATTCTAGTATCTACAGTCACTAACCCCGCGGGATGTGGGGAGTGTCTTTTGGCCTTTACAGTATTTTATTAAATTAAACTATTGCCGACGTTACCAAGAAAAAATATCTAGACGTCGCGTCGTCGACAACAGTTTTAACGTACTGATAATTTTAGTTCCTTTTTATTGCAATTTGACAAATTTGAATCAGTTCAGTATCATCATTTAAGTTCTAAGCACCTTCAGAAATGTCCAGAATTCGTAGAAACGCCAATTTCCTTCAGTTCAGTGACTTTCAAAGAGGCTGATAAATCGGTATGAGGGAAGCCAGGGAAGCCTACCCGTTACTTCACACAGCATCGAGCCCTCAGGTTGATATGGTGTAATGAAAGAGTAAATTGGAGACAGTAATATCATCAGCGTTCAGTGATAAGTCCTGATTTTGTTTGTGGGCCCATGATGTACGTAGGAGAGAGAGACGTTGACGTGCAGAACGCCAAAATTTGAAATTCGCTGTTGAATGTCAGACAGCCCTTATCCAAGGTGTAATGGTTTGAAGTGAGATATATTATGGCAGTAAATCACTGTTAGTCTTCATTCGGGGTAACTTGAATGTTACCGATTACATACAGCATTGCTGTACCTACAAGATTTGATAATCCAATTTTCCAACAGGATAATGCCCGTCCTCATACGGTAAATGTTACAACAAACTCCCAGAAGAAGCTAATGTGGTGGTGCTTCCATGACCAGCACGGCCATTCGATCTGTCTCTGATTGAACGTGTCTGGGATATCATAGGCAGAAGAGTGGGACATATACCCCATCTCCGGATAATTTGAACGATCCTTGGCTTCCCATCCAAAAGACTTAAGATACCGTAAATCAACATTGATCATTTCATTGTCAGCATGCCTAACATTGTGAATGGAGTGCATTCGAGATCACGGTGGACTCACTCATTACTAAATAACTCTTTTATTCCGCGTCTTACAATGATGAAATTTCAATCAACTCGATCGTTAATTTGGTCCGCTCTTTGTACAAAACAAAATACTATTTTTATTATCATTTCTTTATATTTTCTGAAATTATCGTTGACGCGCACATTGTGATCCTTTAATAAACAGCATAGTGGAATCACAGAATTAAAGAACTAAAAGTGATAAACATTACACCTAATTTACGAGAGATGGAACCCTTAACATGGCTACGAGAACCGACCGTAGGCATGCGCATTTTAACATGTAATTTGACAGTGAAAATAAACAGGCTTGGGCGTCGCCAATGAGGAGCAGAGACGGGCAGCTGACCCTCCCTGGCATTTGGCAGATAATGAATATTTTTTATGTATATATGGATATAGGTAGGTCCTATAATGAAAACCAATCAATTATAATGGTAAATAATTTTTAAAAAATTGCTAAATATTTACAAATAAATTTTATTGCAATTTTTCCGTCATTTACATATACATAGTACCTGCAACAATATTCTTCATTTAATTAACAATTCGGTACCTTTTATTTTGTATCAAGAATCGCAGCCAGCTTTAAAAAAGGTACCAAAACAGCGCCTCGTTTGGTTTGGACAAGACCGTATTATTAAGGCCGCAGCTAGGGTGCTTGCCACCCGTGTGCAGATTTAACTTTGGCGCCCCTCTGTATCTTTCACATCCATACTTTGCCACAATATTTAATGTTCATTAAAAATTAATACAGACATAAATAACAAAACTGACAAAAATAAAATAAATATTTGTACATTCTTAAAAACTTAATTAACTAGGTAGGTACTTTATACAATTAGGTGGATGATGTGCTAGTAGAGTCGTAGAAGTGTTAATTCAATTAAATGTTTTTAAACATTTTTCAAATAAAATAAAATAGATTATTAAAATAGCATTTTCGCGCTTTGGTTTCTGAAATATTTTTCATAACATTGCTCAAATTGATTGTTTCACACATTTCATGTTCTATGGATAGAATAAGGGCCGATAGCCTTTCTTGACTCATGGAGGACCGTGGACAATCCTAATCCGCTTAATTATTAGGTATTAAAAGTAAAGGAATAAATCAACGCATACAAAGGGTAGCAATAAAATAATTATCTTATATCTAATGCGGGTACATTGTACATGTGTCGCGCTCTTACATATACAAAGAGAGTGTACGCTTTCTTGGAAATTAAATTAAATGCCAATACAGATACATGCAGCAATGGCAACACAACAAATATTTCTGTATTACGTGTTTTCAGATAATTTGTTTTTTTATACTACAGAGTGAAAAATATTTGCTAATATTAGAAACGTTCAGATGCATTTCTAAAAAATTTTGCTTCCCCCTCTCAAAATTTTGGAGGCGACGCCCACGATTGTTTCTGTACAAAGAATTTAAACACGTTTCTTTAATAAATTCGACTGCGCAAACTCACTACCGGGTTTCTAACGGCATTTCCGACCTTCAAAAAGCACAGACTTTTAACATACTTTTTCACTTCTAGATTTTTTAATTCTGTGAGTGGATAAAGGAAACATATCCTACGCAGGCAACTGAAAATATTCAAAACGCATTTTAAACACCGACACTGAAAAACGACTGCTTACACAGTAAACCTTCACATTTCCACTTCCCGAAATTCAGAATATAAGCATTGCGTTATCGTAGAAATTATTTCGGTTTCGGTTCTGCTTAGTGCAAAATCTGCTTACTCCTGTAAAGTTATATTTCCGATACTTAAAGGATGAAAAGAGTTAATTATCGTTTTACTAATTGTAGGTAATTAATGTTTTACACAAAGTAACATCATTGACACTAGGTACAAACTAAATGTTTCACTCAAGTACATTGTTGTTACTTGTAGATAAACGAAAAAGTGGAAATTAATTTTATCTCAAATTAATAAATTTAGTATATTAATAAGTAATTACATTAACAAATAGTTTAAATAATTTCATGAATGTAGTTATTTTAAATTCGATTAATTCAGTTAAATTAATTAACTAATTTAATTTTATTAAGTAAATTAATTTAAATTTAATAATGAAATTAATTTAATATTATTAACTAAATTAATTTAATTTTATTAATTAAGTTAATTTAATGTTATTAATTAAATTAATGTAATTAACTGAATTAATTAATTTAACTAAGAATCACTTCTTGGTACATTAATTGAATTATTAAATTAAATTAATTTATTCAATTAACTAGTTTAAATTATTGAAATGAATTAAATTAATTAAGTCAATGAAATATTAAACTTCGTTCGACCAATTAACCGAAGTAAATTAATTGAGCTAATTAAACTAATTATATGAAATGAATCAAATAAATTAATTAAATTTACTAAATCAAATAATTTAAATTAATTAAATGGTTCAATTTAATTACTTGTATTTATGCAATGAATTAAATTAATTTAATTGGTTAATTATTTTAATTAATTTCCTTCAATTAATTTTCTTAACTCAATTATTTTAATGATTTAAATAATTCCGTTAATATAATTAATTTAATTAATCTAATTAGATTAATTTAATTCTTTGGTTAATTTAATTCACCTAAGTAGTTTAATTAATTTATTTAATTAAATTAATTTAATTCAGTTAATTCATTTCAATTATCTCTTATTTTGATCGGCAACACCTATATTATTAATTATTAAGAATACAGTAAGTTTAATTACAAAGCGAAATTAATTTAAATTCTGTTAATTAACGTATTTTTTCCAAACATGCTATACACAACAAAATTGTCCCTCGCACAAGGAAGGTGTTAATTTAATACATTTTTATTTCGAGGTCGGCTTGCTTAATCACATGTCCATTGTGTTGCATATTGAAGTAATAAACTTTAAATGGTTACTTAGAGTTTGTTCTTTATCGTCTTATTGCCATAACGATGGGAATTCTAGTTTTATGACTCTAAAGTATAATTTTTTCGCAGAAAAATGTGAAGGAACGAAATGAACTAGCGTGTCGCCATGCATTTAATACTAAAACTGATTTAATTAGAAAGCACTCGTTTTTGTTTGCGTTACTTCATAAAGTTAATAGCATATTATCACCTTATATAGATAGTAAACAAAAGGTCTCAAAAATATGTAATTTCTTGGGATTAAAATTGCAGTTTTTGTATAAACCATTTCAGTTAAACGTTCTCTAATTACTTACCTTTATTTCTATTTTACCAAAATTTTTATTAAACAAAAATTTTTTTTATTTCAAAAATATTAAATAAAAAAATGTTAATTCTAAGCGGTTGTTTCTATTATTTGATCTAAAACCATAATCTATGATTTCAGAGCATATTTATAAAACTGTATTGTAGAATCATCCCTACTGAAATTGGACAGTTATCATCCATCTCTGTTAATTTTAACGTTTTAAGTAAACTATAATAACGTTCTAAGGCAAAAAGTTTTTATGTACAACTCTGGCATACCTATTGGCAGGTGATTCGATTAAAACAAAATTGTTACAATACGTTAAAGATGGTAAAGATAATAAAGGTAGTGATTCTGACCCCTATGTGTCCTCCGATTGTAGCTAGTGCTAGCAGGCGTTTTGGAAGCTCTTTATCTTGAGGCGCATATAGTTATTTTTATAGATAGAGTTTATACAAAAACCAACTTTTGAAACCTGTTTTCGATAAAACTAGTTTACGTAACATTTTAAAATGAAATAAAATTCACTTCGTGATGTATAAATTTTTGTTTCTGTTTTTTTCATTGTTTGGGACTGTTTCAGTTTCTAGCTACAATATAATATTATGTCTACATTAAAAGCCGTCACTGGGAACCGATACCTCCGTCCGAGCTGTAAACATAATGATTGTGGATTTTCATATCAAACATTCGCCTGACTTATTAAGAACCTGTTTTCAAACTCGGTATAAAAATTGACAAACCCTATTTATAATTGTTGATATTTGAGTTACCGTTAAATTTTTGATATATCTGATCTATTCTATTTTAAAGTATATCTAGCAATATTATGTAACGGAAACGTAACTACCTTGGTTTAAATTGTTTATAGTTCAGAGTTTCGGAAAGAAACATTAAAAAAAAAATTATCACGTGAAAAAGCTACGTAACCGTATTCAAACTGTGCAAAAACGTTTTGTTGTTATCTTTGAATCTAGATATGTGTTCCGTATGGGTTCATCTAAGAGCAGAAAGCTCAAAATTTCGTAGGAAGATTTTATTCACTGATGATTAAAATGAAAGGTATAACGAACATATTTACGCTGACGAAAATTCATTTGAAACTAAAGTAACAATTTTCAACCTGAATTTTGGATTGATGTGTGGGCAGGAATCACTGACAATTTTATTATTAGCCCCATCATTGTACCACCGACTAAATGGTGAATATTATTTATAATTTCTTCAAAATACGTTACATGGCTTATTGAATAATTTATCAGACTTATTTCACCACGATATGCTGTTCGTGAATAGGTTTTTCTACAAAATTCAAATTCTTTATTTTTTTTTTAAATTTGGTATTGATCAGAAGAATACCTCAATTAACCCTGAAGGCAAATATAGAATCTGTAGGTTTTGAGTGATGGAATCAGAATTAAATATATTTTTTATTTATTTTCATTGAGCTCTACCAGTTTTATTAATTTAAACAACAATAATAATAACTTGATACTATTAAGCAAAACCATAAAGTATATCCCATGCTAAAACTGGAAAAGCGATGGGGTTAGTTTTTAAACTGAGACGATCTATTTTATTCGTACTTTCTACATAAATATCAATGTACTAAAAGTAGGCTACATAATATTTACTTATACTTATTTTGAGTTCATGTAAATTTCTGTTTACCACATACTGACTTCAAAAATAGAACACAGCTTCATAACATTAATTTACTAATATTCACCTAACTCTGGTTCTTGCAATCATAAAAGATAAACAGTCTATCTATATCAATGGAAATATAACTAAAATCTAAATATAACACAGCAAAGTGGAATGTTTCATAATATCCAAGTTATAAATAAAATCTACTAAAAACGTAAACACTGCCAATGGCTGCACTAAATTGTAAACTAGACGAAACGTTAAGCCAAACAAAATAAATTTTATAGTCATGGTGAAAACACCGCTACTCACACATGTACAAGAGCACACACTCCTGTCATATGTGAGATTAAATACAGTTCTCTGTTAATAGCTCCTTTGTGGAAAACTTCGGCGCTGAAATAAAAATGAGAATAAATTTATTTGTCACCATAATAAATATTTGTCATCAAACGAATTCCTCTGATTATGAAATTCAATCACAGAAATTATTTTTTATCTCACATTAACATAAGCGTCTCCAAACATGTCTATCCAAATTTATAACAGTTTGTATCCAAAATAAACAAATAATCATCGTAACTTATGTCCAATGAATCTGTTTTATGTTCGGACTAATAACTATGTTCTTAAAATAATAGATCTATCACCAAATAAAATGTTTCAGAACCTTATTACGATGTATATTTTAATCTTTTTTACCCGCTTGAGGCAAAAAATGTGCCAAGAAGGGAAAAGAAGGTGCCCCACAAAATCAAAACCAGCTCTTATTATTCAGTGAGTTCTTTCGCATAACTGTATTTTTTGTTCGATTATTATTTTTAGGTTTACCATTAGTTTACTATTAGTTATGTCCATACATAACGTACGTAGTTTTCATAATATTTATTTTTAATAAATACAAGAGTCTTTAAGAAATTTGTATATTTATTTAACTTCCAGTTAGGACAGACATACCTGTTTATCACAACAATTATAGATCATCATCTGATTGCCATACATTTATAGACAATCGTTTTGAAATAGTTTGGTGTTAACAAGTTGGTAATAGATCTATCATTCTGAGAATAAATCTAATTATTTGGTGACTAATTACGTTTTCGGGTGATTTGCCATAAATTTATAGATAATCGTTTTGAAATAGTTTGGTGTTAACAAGTTGGTGACAGATCGATCATTCTGAGAACAAATCAAATTATTTGATAAATAAAATCACATTAAATTGGTGACCGATAAAATAACACCCAATAAAAATGGCGATAATTACAGTTACAGGTGTCTATGCACTTTAGCCCTCACCACAAGAGAGAAATTTTACCGGCGTAGAACCAAAATTAACACCACTGAACGTATCATATCGCACACTATACAACTCTAAACAATATTGATTTTACATTAATCAATAATCAATTATTTTCATGAATAAATTAAATCAGCACACTCATACTTTAACCCACGTGGCCCACTCAGACCAATGCGTCAGGTTCTCTTCTTTAAACCATTTCACAACCTCTAGCAATTTCGCGCCCTCTAGCTATCGAGATATTTGTAATGAATCATACATATGTTCATTACTTATAGTAGCGGTAGCACAACCACTCACTTCCTATTAAAAAATATTGGTAGCACAACCATTCACTTCCTATCTGCCTAACAGAAATCCTGGATTAATTCTTCCAACCAGCTATCCGAAAGCAAACACCGTTTTAATTATGCAGGTTTTGCATCACTAACAGAGTCAAAAATAAGTTAAAATTTTCTTTTATACAAAATAGAAGGCGATCAAAAAGTGGCCCGTTAGAGTGAATAACGAGGCAGCTGCACATTTCTCCTTAAATGCTCGTCAACATTTAAATTAAATAGTCAATCGTGCCATATAAAAGCAAAATATTAGTAGAATATGCACTGACATTCGGCAACGTCCGATTGTAATTTTTATTGAGTTTCCTGTGACGTGTGGTAAATTACGTTATCCTGCGGCTGCCATTGTTATTAATTTATATAATTCCACAAAACAAATTGCATACTCTCATAAGATGCGAAAATAGATTTCATGCACAACCTTCTTTCTAATGTTTTGCTTTTAAGTTATCTCTCTACCCCTAAAAGCATCCACTTATACACCACTGACAAGTTTTAAAAAGAACAGATGCAGCAAGTGGAGAGATGTTGTTTATCACGGTAATAAAATTGAAAACATGGAAATAATTCTTCTCTGAAATAAAGTTTGAACTTTTACGATTATAATGTAGCATTGATGTCCGTTTAAAGTGTTTCCCCAAATTTATGGAAAATCTATTCCAGTTGGTTGCTGTAGTAGTTCTATTTTTACGTAACTGACATTTAAAATATTGTTTAGTCTTCCTGCTAATTATTTTTATTGTCTTGCTGAGACCAGCAGACAACTCACTATTGTACTAGATAAATGACTAAAAAATAAATTTCATTTTGTGTCAGTACACGCTGCAGCTGTAACCAAAATGATTAATTTAAATTGTTCAACATTTCATTAAAAGAATTGTTAGTATACCAAGAAATTCTTGCTGCTTGTGTGAAAATTATATGTCCTGAGCTAGATAGAAACATAAAATAAAATATGAAATTTAGTTTTACCGCTTAACCTTTAACAAAATGTTGTACAGAATGATACATATTTCACAGTCCTGGAATGGGTTGGAACCTTTGATGTGAAATAACACTGATGTAGTTTTCCACGAAACACCAAAACACTATATACTGCACTCGATGCGCGTTTCACCAAACAAGTTGGCATCATCTGGAGATGATTAAAACTGTTTTAATCATCTCCAGATTATGCCAACTTGGTTGGTGAAACGCGCGTCGAGTGCAGTATATAGTGTTTCGTGAAAAACTACATCAGCGTTGACATATTTCACACTCGTGACCGATTTTTAGAAAAGGATAAAAGTATAGTCCACCAATAAAATCTTTAGAAATTGTTTAGAGACCACGATTTTCTTGCTCCTTTTTTGGTACCTTTTCATGAGAGAATTGACTAAGCAAAAAATCCAACAAAATCTCTGAATTACTTCAGCCACCATATTAAAAAATGGCCGAAACATACCGGGAAATACAACGCCCGTTACTCGGAAACTACTTCATGGATTTGAAATGTCTTTTTTATAAATTTATAGATTTATAAAAGAGTGCACAAAAAATTAGCTTTGAATGTTCCATAAGAAATTACAACTAAGACCGCTGCGCCATATTGAAAAAATGGTTCGAACTATACTTCTTAAAAAGGTCTATAACGTCAGAGTAATTCGTAAAGTGCATAACTACAATTTTTCCAAAATATTACACTGCCATCTGACGTAGAATTTGTCAACTCTAGCAGTAGAACAGTTTCCATATCGATAATATTAACCATCTCTTAGCTAAGAGTGAAACAGAAACCTGCTTAACTTCAATCTGTGTTTCTTTGCCAGTCAAATTGCGTAACTTGAGCCAATCGCACTTTGTGAAACATGCTATGGTATACCGCTGGTTGTTTTATGTGTTTGTAATAAAAAACAGCTTGTATCATTTAGTGTGAAATTGATCTAATAATTACAAAATAAGAGCTAGATTATAAACAATTTTACTAGTTTCATGAAATATACATTTTGCGCTTATTAAAAACTATTATTTACAGATGATATTTTACACAAGTTATTGGCTGTTAAGGTAGAAATTATTTCTTCAATAAAAAACAGAAAAACTTTATTTCCTATTTTTATTACTAGAGGACTTCCAGCCAAGTACATGAACAATTTGTCCTACGTTTCGTCCGCCTCGTGGACAGGGCCATTTTACTATCGGATAAATTGTTTCACAAAGAAAACATAATTAAAATCAAAAACATTCTTTTAAATAACTTTTACCCGCCACCTTTTATGAATAAGTATATCCAAAACAGAATACATATAATAGATAACAAAAGCAATAAAAATCAAGTTGACATAGATTTACAACCTAACTGCTTTAGACCCATATTTAACAACACCAACCAGGACAGAAATCAAAACAATCCAAATAAAGACAAAATATACATATCGGCACCATACATACCACAAGCATCAGAAAAAGTTCAGAAAGAATTAGGTAAATATAACATACAATTAGCATACAGAAATGGTAATAGCATAAAAAATAAATTATATTCAAAACTAAAAGATCCAATAGAGAAATTAAATCAAACCCATGTTATTTATCAAATTGATTGCTCAGATTGTAATAGGTGTTACATTGGACAAACCCAACAATATTTAAATAAACGTATAAATCAACATAAATTATCAATTAGAAATTCCATAGCAACTCCTAATTCATGTAGCACAGCATTAACAGAACACGCCATAAATAATTCACACAGTTTTAACTTTCCGGATACAACCATACTGCATAAAGAAAGAAATACCAAAAAACGCATGTTTTTGGAAATTTTTTTCACCATATCCAAAATACAATACCAGGGTTTATTGTGATCAGTGATTTATTAGGTACGAAGTAACAGATAAAATATAAAATAAAAGAACCTCAATATAAGACGACAGGGATATCAAAAAAGTTAATATTAAAACTAAGTTTCCGCCCCACTCTCAAATTATATTGTTCGACAATTACTATTTGCAGCAATAGATCAGAGAGGATCAAAGTCGGAAATCATTTTCAGAACTTTGATGAGCAAAGAGCAATTCATTCATTACAATAAAAACGTTTGATGTTTCCGACACAATATGCGGGATAGTACCTATACTATTTGCAGAAGAGGATCAAAGTCAGAGATATTTTAGTATTGTACACTCCGCCGACGATTTATTACCGGCACTCATTTTCAGCGGTAGGTCTGCACGGATCAAAGTCAGAATAAAATCACTAGCTTGAAACCAAAAGCCGCCGGAAAACGTTTTGACAATAAAAGGAGTGATAAGTGCTTCGTCACCTTCAGCCATTTTTGATATCCCGGTATGAAACCGAGTATACAACTGTTGGTTTTGTTTATCAGCTGCGTTCTTTGTTAAACTTTAAAATTTTTGCAATCATATTGAGAATACCCATAGAACTGGTGCCCGAACATACTCCAAATTTAATACTTGTTGGATTAAGTCAAGATATTTTATTTGGACATAATCAACAAATTAAAATAAGTAGCAAACTTTAATTTTTCCCTTAAGGTTAGGCTGAGATCAGAATGGCACCAGAGTAGTATCTCTATCCTACATTAAAGCTAGTCGATGAAATAGTATATCTGTCTAATTATAAAGAGTCGTTATTCATGTCCTGTTATTATACAGATTGAGTCAACCTACTAGATATACGACTAGCTGTATGCGCAGTTTACAGTTGTCCGTCTGAATACGGACTTTAAACAAAAGTTAATGATTGCGTCAGAGCGCTTGCTGGGAGGAGCATACGAGACACAGTAGATATCAGTATCGCGAAAGCTGCGGTAGAGAATTTTGATCGTTAATCTAAAGAAATCTTTGCGTATTAATATATTTACTAAAATTATCTGAATGGTCACAATTTCAGTGTTTCTTTCGAGACGCCACAGATAGTAAAATACTTAAATTATGAAAGATATCAGAACAACACACAATCAGATAATGATTTTTTTCAAAAGTAATTCTAAAAACATAAATTCATATCCTCATAAATAATAAAAAAATAGTAATAAAAGCTCAAAAAAATAAAATACGTAAATAAGTAAATAAATAAATAATCTTATTAGATGCTCAAATACCTACTTCTTGAGCAAGGTAATATCCTAACCTACTGTACTAACCTCTTCTGTCATTCGCGCTGCGATCGCCTCTTCATGTCGACAACAGACGGGCGACTGTAAACTGCGCATACCGCTAATTGTGTATCTAGTGTATTGGCTCGATCTGTACATATATTCCAAGTTCATCGTTTATAAGAATTTATATCTTATTATGTCGATATATAAAATACTGATATCTCAAAAGGAAAATAGACATATTAAGAATCAATTACGTGCAAACTAATCGGCCGAAAAATTGATTGAATATTTCACATTTCGCCTTGAGCGGGAATATTTAGGATATTATATTGCTCAGGAGTGAGTAATATAAGGATTTACACGAATTTTACATATTTTCCGTTTACCTGGTTTAACATACATTTTATTACAAAGCTACGAAAAAACATACCAATATGCTTGACGCATTCTAAGAGCAATCGCAGGCAAGCCAGAAAAATTCTAAGACTTGAATTAATTACTGAAAACTAATATTCACTTTATTAAATATTACCTTCAAATACAAAGTTGTGTGGTCAATATTGATTTAAAATTTATAAAATATTTTAAAATTGAAATCCTGTATTTTATTGTGAATTAGCAAATATAATATGATGTTGTTATTTCAAAAAGATGTGCAAGTCTATCTATTCTACAGGGTGATCCAGTAAAAATTAACAGCTCTTCTTAATATTTCCTTCTCTTTTGACAATAAGTTGTGGTGCCTACAATCTAAATCGAATAATTTACCAGGAAGTGACATCTATCTCATAGGAACAAAATTAGGATTTTCGTTATTTTCAATAATCCATTTGCTTCCAAAAAGTATATTAGCTCCTCCTTGTGTAGTTTTTGAAAAAAAAAACTATTATATTCTATTTTACCAGTGGGAGAGTCATCATTGTTAATTTCTTATTTAAAAAATGTGTTAGATAATGTGTTGCTTCTTCACCTCGCCAGGTAAATTACAAAGATGCTATAAAAATATTTGTTTCTGCATACCTTCCGGTGTATCTTCGTCGAAACTTAGGACAATATTTGCAAAGTTTTCTTCAGTAATAGCTGCTGTACATTCAGTTTATGATTTCCTGCAAACATGATCTCTAGTTTTTTGCATTTTTTGGAATATTTTCCTAAATTTCTGCATCAATTTCACTTTCGGATGTGCCACCAAACCTTTTTAAATTGCTCTCCATATCAGAATTTATTTCGCTATTGATCATAAAAAAATTTACAAACATTTTTTAATTTTTTTCTTTATATCGCTATGGATATCAAATCATCCAGTACAGTCAAAATTTGGAAGTAACCATAATTATTGAACAAGAGTTCAATGATTTAAAAAAAATTATGAACACTTTTTATTACTTGTCTAATTTTCACTTTATTTGTTATTTTATCTAAGATTCGTCAATCTGTCCGATACTCATTTTAACAAAAGCAGATAGAGGCAATACTACAGTTATTCCCGAGGAAACAGAATATGTCGATAAAATTGGGAAATATCTAGATGAACATAATTTACAAAAATCAACCCAAGTCCTACGAACAAATTTGCAAAAGAAACGAAGTCCTTAATACAAAGCTATTAGGCCAGTAGTTTCCTACACATATGCACCGACACTTAAGTTATCTGAATTACTTAATAACGAGGTTAAATCTATTACAAAAATTTAAGCCCAAAAATACAATTAATAACTCCTTAGAATTAATAGTAAAATTAAACAGCTTAGATATTGACACCAACTCTATAAAATTAGTATCGTTTGATATGTCGAATATGTTTCCTAATATCCCCATTTTCGAATGTTTTCCTTTAATTTCAAATATACTAGAAAAATACAAAATTATCCCAAAATTAAAAAAATTAAATACTACAAACATTCAAGTTGTGTTTACCAAGGACATCTTTATACAAAAAACAGGGCCCTCTATGGGTTTCCACTTAGCCCCTTTTATCCGATATAATGGATAATCTTGAGAAACTATATTAGATTCTCCAATATCAAAAAATCATATTATCTTTTGGTACAGGTACGTTGATGATATTCTAATTGGTTTTTCAAGGGACAGGGAATTAAAAATACTCCTAGATTTTATCAATAACATACATAATAATATAACTTTTACATTAGAAACATATAACAATAATAAATCATTTTTCAACAACTATAAAAAGACATAAATATCATTTTCCTATAATACTTACTGCAAACCAACTTTTACATATGCCACTATCTCCTTTAATTCTTATAACCCTTTCTCCCACAATTTAGCCCCATATCAATCTATGACACACCGAGCCTTCAGCTTACATTTATCCGATAAAGATAGAGATTTAAAAGAAGAACTAGACACAATAATACTTTTAGCACATAATAACGGGTAGCCTCAAAATATAATCAACAATCTAATCTATAAAGAACACAATAAGTCCCTCTAAAAAGAACTTTTATCCCACTATTAACGAGAAAAAAATTCAAACATGTATTTCATTACCATATTCTGATCAAATCTCTTATTCAATTAGCAAAAATTTTTCCAAATTTAATATTAAAATATCATTTCGTTCTAACAAAAATATAGGTAGATATCTTTTCAATGCAAAACAAAAAACTGTAATCTCTAAAAAATGTGGTGTATATCGGTTATATTACCCAGAATGTAACGCCTTATATGTAGGTCAAACAAGTAGATCGTTTGGAGTAAGATATAGAGAACATATTCACAAACAAAATCCACACTCCAACTATTATAAACACCTAACAGATTCTGGTCATCTGATGAACATCAACCTAAAATATTACATTTGTGGGCAAAGTAAAAAACTTAATTTATTAAAAGCCCTAGAAAAATAACATATAAAGTGAAAATTAGACAAGAAATAAAAAGTGTTTATAATTTTTTTTTTTTTTAATCAAAATGGATTTTTACAAAGTAACTTCATCTTTGATCAACTATCTAAAAATTCAATGAATAATCATCATCCGAATGCCAATCGTAGTCAAGGTATTGTAAATTATTTTTGCAGTATTATAACTCATATTTCTTGTGCTTGCGAAATCACTCGTGCTGCCGCACTCATTTTTTTTTTAAATCATGATCAATAAACATTCATAATAGCAACAACATTTTACAACATTTCAGGTGTTATAGTATTGATTGCAGCCCTTATTCTATTTTCTATATTTTCAAATGTCAAAACTGGTATCCCGTATACTTTATCCTTAAAATATTCCCATAAATAAAAATACAATCAAATCCGGGGGCCTGGCAGGCCACCTTATGAGACCATTGGTTGCTATCACTTGTTCGCCATACGTGAGATGATCTAAAATAATTCAGCTATTGTGCGGAGGAGCACAATCTTGTTGAAAGTATAAATTTCTAAATTGAGCTAATGGTAGCTCCGCTACTTCATCCCATATCTCATTTTGTAGATGGTATCTTTCATTCGTTATGTTCCTTGAAACAAACTATGCGCTGTCCATAAATTTCAGCCCATACATTTATACCAAAACGTTCTTGAAAATTATTGGTTCTGACTAATCGCTGATTTTCTTGAGACCAGTATCTAGTGTTCTGTCGATTAAACATTCCACTATTCGTTATTCTAGATTCATCTGAGAATAACACATTTTCTAAAAATCTATTATCTTGTTTACATTTATTTCGTAATCACTCACATTATTGTACCCTTCGAACATTATCACCTTTATAAAGATACTGGTGTAAGTTGTATTTGAAAGAATGATAATTGTGTTTTTTTAATATGCGTCTTACAGTTTCCTAATTTGAACCCAATTCCTCTGCGATTTGTCTCGTAGTAGCAGTTTGACCATAGTTTACTATGGCTGTCACATTAATTTACATTTCCTCACTTACTACGAACTTTGGGTTGTGCAATGTGCACCCTTGGTTCCCACCGCACTTTCCTTTCCAGCTTCATAAAATAATGTCGGGACGGATGTGTTCTTTCCAGAATTCTTGCACCATAAATTTCTTGTGCACTCTCCATTTTTACGACATTTCCCGTAAATAAGAAGGATGTCAACTTTTACATTATTTGTGTACACCATTGTAACAATTAGAGAACTGTCATATCAATTATTTTGTTTTATAAAATGCAAAGGTAACTTGATGCGACCTTTGTTAATAGCCATATAATCATTGTAGATTTAAAATACTACAAATAGAATCTGTTTTTACAGTTTTTTTTAAATAAATATTTATAAAAACCCAACTATAGGGGTATCAATAGATTCGCAAAAGAATCCAATTTAATGGACACAAGTAGCCACTACCGTCCCATTTGACAAAAAAAAGAATTATTTCAAAAAAACTGTATTACTTGCATTAAAACGCCTGCAAAATGGTTAATAATAGTAACTATGCATGATAATTTTTTTCCATAGAAACTGAAATCACAAGGTACGTTTTATTTTATTCCATAGCAGTCTACATCAAAACTTATAATTGCTTATAAAAAAATAACAACTGGTCAGAAATTTGTAAAAATCACCACATTAGTTCAAAAGTTCATACTGAATTTAAAAATGTAATAATATACAGGGTGTTCTATTTGAAAATCAAAAGTTAGGGTCATTTCCAGCGAAACCGGATGTGGTGTAAAATTGCTTCATATGTCAAAAATGCAGTTTTCCGAATGGCTAGGGGGTCTACCCCTAGCTTTATTTTGATATGTTCAAAAATAAAAAAGTTAAAGGGGTGAGCCACTACTTTGTGGCACCCGGTATATAATTATTCATTTATTCATTTGAATGGCCAGAAGAGTCCTTGAAATATGTGTATGTATCTTATTCATTATTAAATGATGTAATGGCTATTAGGAATTTGAAATAGCAATTACATCACTAGCATCTATAATTGCCTAGTACACATTTGACATCGTCAAAATTACCATAATAATAAGAAGCAGCTTTTACCAAGCTTCCCATCGTGTTAAAGTACTTACCGCTACATTTAGATAACTACAAATACAAGTACTCACTAGCAAGTCACAATTAGTAATTTAAAAAGCGATCAAAACCGTCAATAGCACAAAAATCTTATTCTATAACAGTCGTTGTCCACTATGCATGAAAAACTGAGTATAATGGAACAACAATAAGTTCAAAATGTATATCGTTCTCATCTTGAGTTATATCCTCCTGGCCTAAGTTTTTGACCATTGCTGCAAATTTGCATTAGGAAAATTCATAACAATACATATTTTCCAATAGAAATTTCAATAATTAAGTAATTAAGTTTTTAATATTCAAATCTAAAAAAAAATGCAATTTCCAAAATTTAGATTCTACACATTTTACTTTTAATTAATTTAAGAAATATATAATAAGGTCGTCCCTGACCATAATCTAAAAAGTCCAATGCCTATATATATATTTATAAAGGTCACAACTGAAAGATTTTACCCATTAAACTTCCCACTTGATAGAAACATTTGTCTAGTGCAACGTTTGATGTGTTGTGTATAATAAATAATCCAATGTGCAAACAACATTATAATATTTAAATAAAAGTTAATTTCATTCAGTTACTTTAATATTTTGTTTGTTAGTTAAATGTATTTAATTAAAAGTATGTTTAAATATAATACATCAAAAAGTAAATACATTACGTATGTAATTAAATTTCATTCACAACACTCCACCATTTTAAATTAAATTTATCGACATTCACAAAAAAGCAGCAACACGAAAGTTTATTTATTGTATACTGAAATTCAAAATAAAGACCTGAAAACACTTTCTGCTAAGTTTTTAATATTTTTTTGTTGAATTCTTTACATTTAATCTAAAACGAAGTTTCAAATTTCTAATTTTATTTCCAAATAAGTTAATTTTTCGACGTTCGGACTACAAGAAAGCCTGTACAGTGGTTCAAAGACGATTAATTTTGGCCAAAAATAGAAAACGTTAGAGTTTTACTATTTTAACTAAAGAAAGATATTATTTTGGACGACAGTAAGACATTATATAATTATGTCGAATATTGATAAAATTATTAACATTTGTAGGTATGCGGAATACACACACTTTTTAATTTTTTTTTTGCAATTTTTAATAAATATTAAATACTAAAATGATTTTTAAAATGCTGTTTAATAATATACTCTGTATAATATTTATTTACGTAACAATACCGGAAAGTGATAGTTAAGGTGCCCGTCGGGAAAAATTTTGCTGATACATACTCTCTCCAAACTTCGTGTATTGCTTCATTGGACCTAGTCTGACAGCATTTTCTTCTATCATTTTTTTTGTTTTTGGGGCGTTTTCCCGATAGATTTTCCGAAACATGTCATTTTGACGGCATATAAAAAATGTATAGATACTGTTATTTTTCCAAGTAGAATAGCTTAAAAACGTGAATTCAAACGTGAAAAGATAATTGTCTGACAGTAAATGTGGGTCATTGGGCGTGTCCCCTATCCCGAACATGTCGGAAAAACGACTATAAGAAAATTTATTAATAACCAGCTGATTTTCGCTGTATTAATTTATTAAAACATACAAAAACAAGTTTTCATATTGTCTGACGAAAATTATTTTCCGATTTCCCAGTCTGACGCGTCAAAGTTGTCGGTTTCATGACAGCAAAAAATTTATTCATAACCTTCAGACATTGGAAAATTATATGCAGAAAATAGGTATTTAATTTGTAGTATAAGTGTCTGACAAATACAGTGGGGCATAACGAGAGTCTGACAAAAAAACATAATTTTCCAATAGCGGCCGTCGAAGTTAGGGCGATAAAAAATTAAATTTCGTTTAGTCGAGAAGACGGTTAAAAAAGATGCGGTATTTCAACTTATTTATTTTATAATCTTTATTTTGAATTTTTTTGAACTCTTTTAGACTATCTGAATTCGACTTACCCAAGTTTTAAGTTCGATAATATTGAAAAATACGTAAAACTTTTTGTAGAAAAAAGTAGCGAAAAATTGTCTTTTAGTACGTTTAAAATCGCTATATCTCCGGTACTACTAGTCCGAAAATTTTCATCCAGGGCCCAAATTAAAGGTCTTGAAACAAGCTATAAGATAACACTTTACAATATTAGTTATAACAAAGTACCTTTTATAAATGAAAAAACAATTAATCCATTTTCGGTAAATATATGAATTCAATTCAAGTGTGCAATTTTGCATCAAAAATATATGAAGTATGCAGGAAATAAAAAAAAATAAACATTATGCACCAAAAGAATTTTTAGGGCGATGCTAAAAATTATCATGACAATTTGAAGGAAATTACAACATTAAAAAATTGTATTTTCCAGGCGTCAGATTGAAAAACTGAAAACACCTTTTGTCAGACAGTTAAAAAATTGGATTTGATTTATTTTTATTAAGCTATATTGAAAAAATCAGCTTGTTATTTATAAATATAGCCTCAATATATACATATGAATGTAACATCCAAGCGTAGCTTGACAACCACATAGAAAAACCTTTTATTTAACATTTCCAGCTAAAAGGCTTTATTTCACCGTCAGACAATTTTTTAATCGTATTATAAATTTTATTTAAAAATCAAAAAAATTTGTAAAAAAATGTTATGAATAAATTTTTTGCTGTCATGAAACCGACAACTTTGACGCGTCAGACTGGGAAATCGGAAAATAATTTTCGTCAGACAATATGAAAACTTGTTTTTGTATGTTTTAATAAATTAATACAGCGAAAATCAGCTGGTTATTAATAAATTTTCTTATAGTCGTTTTTCCGACATGTTCGAGATAGCGAACACGCCCAATGACCCACATTTATTGTCAGACAATTATTTTTTCACGTTTCAATTCACGTTTTTAAGCTATTCTACTTGGAAAAATAACAGTATCTATACATTTTTTATATGCCGTCAAAATGACAATTTATAAAATTCAACCGACAGATTTCAGACGCTGTTGTCTAGAGTGGTTAATTAGATACCTACCCTATTTTTGTCAACCAAAAAAGACATGTGATCAGTAAAATTTTACCAATCTCTTATGTCACGTTACCGGGCTAGACTAGTAAACATGTATTTTCCACTCAAAAAACTGACCAAAAACAGTTAACTTTGTAGACGGTTGCAGAAAGAATATATAAATATACAGGGTGAGTTTTAAATGCGTAGTTATATTTTAACCCTCAATATATTTCGTCGTGTACAATTGATTGGCATTGTCAAAAAATTTTTTTGAAAAAAAAAAAAAATTTTTATTTCTAATAAATTTTTCGTCCTCCAGCCACTGGCATTTTGATAGTAACTGGATCACTTTGTAAACGCCGTTCACAGAAATGACGTAACTGAAGGCAGTGTTGCTACTGCCAGAGTTCGTCATCACAATTATCCTATAATTGCATGCATTGCATGAATTGCAAATTTTGAATTTTTAAAAAAGTTATTACCCTTTTGTCACGGGCATTTTGTGAGACGACATTAGACTTATTTAATATCAGTGTAGACGCCGCACCAAAACAAATATAATAGTTTATAAAACATTGAGCTCTTTTTAAGAAAGCATGATATCTGTACACACTGGCCGAAAATAAGAAATAAACTTCAAGGTGGCCACGGCGCGATTGATTAGTCCTTTGTGGAAAGCGACACTTGTCACTTGTAGCTTGCTCTTAAAATAATAGGTGTTAAAAGTATCTGTTTATCTATTTTTCCTTGTAAAATTAGGTAATCCTAACACTTTTTTTATAAATAAACACCAAATATTAAAAATATGCAATACTTTTTCTGTGTATTTTAAATTATTATTATTGTCTCTAATTTATAGTTTAAGTTTAATATGGGTTCATTTCTAAAAATGAATCAAAGTTGAGAATAATCATTTTAAAAAAACGCATTTACTTTAAAAGAACGATAAAGCAGATTTGTAGTATGGAAAACATCACAATAGAATGAGCTGACTTTATTACAGATCTGGGTGTAAAATTTGACTCTAAGCTATCCTTTAATGATCACGTATATTTCCAATAAGGCCTATAGGAATCTCGAATTTATAGTACGAAACTCTACATCTTTAAAATCCAAAGAAACTCTGCTAATGCTATATAATCGTTCCAGATTAGACATGAAGTTCTTATTACACTAAATATATTCAATCACTATAAATTGTACAAAAAAATCATGAATCATACATTTTTTATTCGGTTTGGACGATATGCTAGTAATTCTGAGCATTTAGAAAACTTAAATAATTACAAACTAATGAATTTCTAATCGACGCATTTATTTCAGTATAATATATAAAATAATAAACAATTTATATTATGACTCTGTCACACTAGCTAAATGTTGTTTTTGTATTCCTAATTTAAAACTAGAAATTATTCAACTTTTTATTTTCTTACCTCTTTTAGAAATTATGAACTTAGGTCACCTGCCTTATTGACAAAAAAAATACAATTATTTCAACAGTACTGCAATATTTTTGGTGATTCGTTTAAAAAATTTACAAAGGAACTAAAAATTAAATTACTTAATTTACCAACTGCAATGTATGAAAATTAATATTATTTTTCATTTATAAAAATAGTCTTAAATAGTAAATTTTCATTAATAACTTTTATTTAGCTCAATATTTTAGTTTAGTATATCACTTTATATAAGCTAGGTTCACTTTCTCACTTCAAAGACTTTTGTTTTGAGGGGATAAGGCATATTATTTTAGGGATATTTAAATACTCTGTAATTGGGATTATGTCCCTGCAAAAATGTTAAATAAATAAATAAATAAAATAAACATAAAAAAGTAAAAAAAACGATTCGATTTTGTATTTCATCCAGCCACAACAGTGGATCCTTTTATGAAATATTATTTTCTACAACTATTTTTTGACATCCTGTATCATTGAAACGAAGTGTTTACCCTATGTATAACGCAAAGTGTGGCCAGTTAGGAAAAGAATACGAGCGATGGCAGCGAACTAGGATATGATAAGACACACCCAGCGAACGTAAGGACAAGCTCAGTCTGTGCCCCACCAGCCTCATACAATACACTTACATTATTACGTCAATTTCGCTTGTTCAATCGATATTTACTAACATTTGGCCGCATTAGGCGTTTTACAAACGGTATCTTTAAGAGATATTAATTGCTTTAAATAACTTTCCTATAATCTGTATGTTTTCATAAAACACCCTGTATGTTTATTAATATGTTTAAGAATTCATATCATTTATGCAAAATTTTATGCGGAACATGACACCAATTAATTGGACCCCTTGGAATAAGCATCGAAGGTAACTTTTACTAAAGTCGTGTAAAAGGATATTTGTAAATTTTAAATTACTATAGGATTTACATACCCTTGAAATTGAGTGTCTACTGTTCAAAAGAATTATACGCCTATCTGTTTTTCTCGTAACAGTTAATACATAACAGCTTAATAGTTGACGTCTTACGTAAAATCTAATTTATTTAACATAATAAAATACGATTTTATCCTTTATTCTCTTCTGGTACCTTATATTTTTAGTTATTTTCAAAATAAAAAAAGAGAACTGATTATAAAAAAATCGACAACCAGATTTTAAGGGACTCGGCGTTTTAAGTCGTACTGAATTCATAAAATCGGTTTTTAAAAACGTTTGTCAGTTTGTCTGTATTCATAATAACTTCATTAGTATATTTAATAACAATAGTATTAATAATAATAATAACTGACTTGTATTTGAAAAAATAATATAAGAATATTACAACTCAAAACGGCGAAATTTAATTGATAAAGATTATTCTTACACTTAATCGTATCTCATTGAAATTCTGTGGTATCGCATTTAACCTAACTTGATATGATAGGTAAACTAGTATTTTAAAGGTGGATGAAGATATATGCAAAAAAATTATATTTTATGTATTAACTTGTGAAATATTTATTTATTTTAAATATATGTATGTATGTATACAGATTGTGTACTGAATCATTAGACATGGTTCTCTTAAATGGCAATGTTACAATGTAAGCCAGAGGAAGGTAAGCCGTCGCTCCACCACGTAAGCGTTAGGATAGCACAGAATTAATTTTCCATCCAGCTGTCATGCGGTCAACAGTGCACACTGCCTGCATACGTTGCCAATTTTCAGTCTTCCTTCAATGTACTATATCTAATGATGATTTAGTACACAATTTGTATATTATCTAGTATAAGAAAAAGAGGGTTAAAGAAGACAAAACATATATAATAAAATCTAGATAAGTAAGTAGTAAAAATTATATAGAAAGTAACAATTAGAAATAATACCAAATTATTAACTCTCTATTACAATTTTCTAATAAATAAATTTTGACATTTTGAAGAAAATTGTGAATTGCTAGTGATTTAAATTTATAAGGAAGTGTAACAATTTGTATGCATTATACGAAAAAGAATCTCTGAAAAGATCGCAATCCTATAATGAGGCACTGTAAGAGAATATTGATGTCGGATATTCTTACCTTATATACAGAATTTCTCTAAATAAGTTTTTCTCTTAAGTAGTAAGTGATAGATGTCAATAATAGCTTACGCACAAAAGTAACGTAATGAAATTTTATAAAAGCTTCCATTTTAGCCATTTCAAATATTTAAAACTGACACATGATTAGTGGCAGCTCGTGATATTGTCCACAGAGGAGGCTTGAAATTTAAAAGGCAACTAAATTTTCACATGATTACAATTTGCACATTTCCCCACCACCCTTGAGGTACAACGGCGCGTTACATTTTTTGTCGTGGGTTGATCGCCAGAGTAGCTCTACTATCCCACTTTTAATTAAATTATAACTTCTAATAAAAATCAAAATAGTTTTGGAAAAAAACTGATAAACAAAAGAGTGTTTTTCTACAAACAAAAAATTGTATTCATTATCACTGCCAAAGTGTAGAATTATTACTTTTAATAAAAATTAAAATAGTTTTGATAAAGAAATTACATAAAAAATAACGTAAATAAATATTTCTTCTAAAATAATAACTAAATAACTATATTAATCTTTGGTGTAGTCTAAACATTTTTATAAATCAGTGGTAACCTGCGATTTTCAGAACTAGTAAACTAGTTGATTACTTCTTCATAAAATGAAAATAAATCATTTTTCTTCAACTCTGAGAAAAAACGTTTTTCTAGTGCAATAAGCAATATATTTGACATTTGAGTTATTGTGTTTGTGGTAAATGTTTTTATGCGTTTGAGTGCTGAAAACGATCATTCAACAGAAGCTGAGGTTACCGGAATTGTTGACAGTAAAGATAAAAGTTTACACAGTTCAGAGACAGCTTTTTAAATTATTATTATATATAAAAGTAAGCCTTTTGAATTTGCTTAAAGTTGCTGGTCAGAGTACAACACACATAGTTCATTACTTAACGAAATACGGTTAAAAAAGGGATACTGGTCCATTAAGAGGGCTAATCGAACCAGTGTTTGTAAGGTAATTTTTAAAACTTTATTTCTTCCATACGGTTTGGTCAAATTACACCAAATTTGGAGGATCAGTAGTTGAAAGTGTACTAGAGGGTACATGTATATCTATTTTAATTAATTTTCACTTTATGTAGGGAAAATTTATACTGTAAATATAAGCTAAATTTGGACGTGATTAGCTCCTGAATTATGATGTCAATCGGTAAAATTCGCGGTAAAATTCATACATGTCGTCTAGAATGAATCTTCATAATTATGCTCAGCAAGTTTCAAACTTTTATTCCGTACTATTTGGTTAAAAAGAATTTTCTAAATAAGTATCTTTGTCACTACAAATGGAGCAAGGAAGTGTTACCTCTATCGGGAATCGCACCTCAATGAAATCAGTGAATAAAACGTCCAGTGAAGGTATAGTCAAGAGCAAAATTATTCAGCGGCGCATGTATAAAAAACTTTCTAGAGAGTGACACAGCTATCCGAAGCTTTTTCCCGACTAGGCCCCTTAATTTGTCCATTAGACTGTTAGGAAATCATTTAAAAACATTATAAAATTATTAGGATTTACTAATCGAAACATTGCAAAGTATTTAAATCGGAAAATCTAATTTTAATTTGAACTATAATAGTGTCCAAAATTTCTGTGAAAATTTGTCTGTAATATATGTTTGTCCTGTCAAAGTTATATGTTGTCTTTCTTTTTTAACTATGGCTCATCATCTAATTCTTCAATATTTTCTAAAAAAATATTATATAAAGTATTGAAATGTATTTTGTTATTGTGAAATTATTTTAATTTAAATATAAGTGTTAATTTATTCTGGAAAATTGGAAAACATCAGTTTATTCAAAAATCATTTTAAAAACCTTTAGAAAAAATATGAAGTTTTTACAAATTTAATTTGTGTACGTAACAGTGAATGAAGTAAAGTTGACTAGCAATATCGTTTATTTTAGTTTGGAGTCCATTAAGATATCCTAACTAACCGTGTGCAACTAATTTACTTTCAAATCAAATTTACCAAATTCGTCGATTAATAATTTAAATAAACTGTCCACGTTTCTTCCACTACTCACATCAAAAAACCAACAAATCTATTAACAACTTCACAGTACATTACATATCTAAAAATTACGGAAAGTTGAGATTTACAAGTAATGTCCGTCATTTCATCAGTTTGCCACGAGGAAAATTCGCAATTATGTAGTTCTTCCTAAATTTTGCCTTTAACAATGAAGCTAACACTCTCAATTAGGTCCTTTTGAATTGATTTAGACGTCACGGAAAAAAACAATGGCGTTATTCAAAAATTGCTCTAATTTTGAATCATACATTTCTAAAAAATCTATTAGCCCCTTGAAATTTCCTTTATTATACGAATCGCGTTTTCGTCATGTCCTCAAAAAGAATTTTCTTGAGAAGATAAATATATAACGGCATCAATTAATCTCTTTAATATTTCCCTATTTTCACGGACTTTTTCATTAAAATTTTCTATTTCTCTTTTATGCGCAGAATCCAAGAACTTAACAATATTTTGTTTACCCAACATTTCGAATTTAATGCAAGATGAAATATACTCCTGAGATTTTTCATGCCTTTCTAAACCACGCGACAAATTTTGCAAATTATTAAACCCGGCCCGACCCCAAATTGAGGATTAATCATTTGTAAATAACAACCATTTTCAACAATATAATTTGTTTTTAAATGTTGATGCTGTTAACTACTGGCTTTTTTGATAATTGCTATGACTAAATCCTCTGTTTTGTTTACCACTTGTGAAAACTAATGACGGCATTGACGGAGTAGGTTTGACCATTTTTTTAATTCTTACCTTTTGATCCTAACTAAGAGAACTAAATCCATTTAACAACAAATAATCCACCACGTCTGGACAACAAGACATGTCGTTGGGAATATTTTCACCTAGAGCACCCATTTTTCAACCACCTGTTAAATATTTTATGTATGTTTATGTTCTCCCACGAAACCACAAATTGCCACTGTCTTTGTTCTATAACTGTTATTTTCTTGTGAGAGAGGAGATCAACGCTCAACTGAAGTATACATACACTAGAAAGAGATAGGATGCTAGAGGCTAGCTGCCATAACGCTAACAGATCCAGAATGTTTGCTGATACGCGCTAAAAATTCAAGATCACGAACAATGTATTGAAATAGGGGTTGGCTGGCCGCAAGCCTCAGTTCATCCAAGAAATACGAAAGTGCGTTGAGAGACCGGGATATATGCATTCGTGAAGTGGACTATCCGGACTACAACGTTACATGTTTATGGAAAGGAAATGCAAAAAATTTTTTTACACTGAAAATTAATTAATGAATTATAAACAACATTGAGAATTAAGATGTACCTAAGTAGAAATTTCTACTTGTGAAAAATATTAGTTTGGAGATATTCTGCTTCTCCCAAAATTGTAGACGTGGCTCAGCCTCCCATTCCTCCCCTGACCAGCCGCCACTGCACATGATCATTTTTTCTCATATTACACATGAAGCTGCAGAATATATTCTGTATCTTTTGGATGTGATTTTTAGTTATCTAATTATCTAAACATGAGTATTACACAAAATCGCAGTAGTTAAATATTAATATTAAATCACATAACTTTCTCGGATTCTAAAATTTAGTAAATGTTTATTAGCAAAATTTTAACCTAATCATATATATTTTGTAATAGTTTATTGACATGCTTGTTAAGCCTATTTACTTGTAAATATGTAGGTTACGAACTATTAGAAGCGTAGTTGGGCATAACGGTAGGTAAAGAAGGCTCAATTACCAAATATTCCAAAAAATCATCACAAAACGTGTAATAAAACACAATAAGTTTTTTTATATACATATTTTTTATTGATACATTTTTATGCAAGAAATCATTTTAAAAATAATCACTGCCCGGTATCGGTTAGGGAGTTTTTTTAAATAATCATAGAGGGAGCAACCAAGCATCTTGACTTCTGTCTGTCAAAATGCAAATTGAAACATTTAGAACACCGCATCGCTGTGATAAAAGAAATGGAGTCTTAACATTCCTAGAGGGGTTAACACAATTTCGTTGTAAAAAACGAGATACAGAACTAAATCAGGATTGGTAAATCACAGAATCCGTGAATTATTCCATCACTTTACGTCAGTCATGTTCTAAATTTGATAAAAGTCGTCTGGAAAAAAATATCGAATGCTAATGTAGTGAACCTCCCATCTAATCCACCATTGTGGTAAACTATCGCTGTCACCATTGTAATCAAATGTTTGTTTCTTAATCCTCCCTGTACCATTTTTATAATAAAATGTAATCAATATCCATCAAAATATAGGATAAGGGTTGCTGCCACCACCCCCTGAGACTGCAAGGGGAACAGACACTAGTAGCGCCAGCCCTTTCAAAGGCCGGATCCGTAGCCCTAGAAATGTCTAGGATAGAACTCTCGACAGAGAATTAGTAAGAAACACAGGTTTCATAAAATAATATGTATAAAAGAAAAATCAAAATTACCCACACTTCACAATAAATTTTCTAATACACAATATTAGAAACCCCTTAAAAAAATGATAAAATAGGAGAGAGCACTCGATACTCTGTAAAAGATTTCTCCAGCGACAAGTTACAAAAATAGTTTGATCTCACCAAATTCTGCCATCTGTACCATTGACACACACATAAATTATTATGACATTTATGCAATAATTTACCAACAAAATTTCTAGTTATAGCCGAAAATAAGCAAAATAATTTAAATTTCTACCCCAAGTATGTACTATGTAGTAGACCTAATTTTACGTCCGCCCTGACTCGTCCACGTTCAACGATCGACTCTCTAATAACGACTTTATAACCAAAATAAATAAAACAATTACAAATTTCAAAATTTAATTGAGAATTATACATCTCGACGTCCTCTTGGATCATATGTTCACCGGCCGACACTCCACTTTGGACTCTCTAATAGCCAAAATAATTAATTATAATAATTACAAATTTCATAATTTAATTCCGAATTCTACATCTCTATATCCTCTTGGATCGTATGTTCACCAGCCAACACTCCACTTTCGTCTCTTTCTTGCCGGCTTTAACAAAACCGTCCTCTTAAGAGTCAGCAAATTCATATATGATATAGATGGTGTGGCACAACAAGCTACTTATACAGGGTGCATTACAATAAGCCACTTGTACAGGGTGTATTACAGTAAGCTACTTGTACAGGGTGTATTACACTAAGAACAATTCAGATTATCACATTCACACAAGATACGCTGTGTGTTTGTGAAATTCAGGTGACTGATATATCAGTTGACTTATTACCAGGGTCCGGATTTGTATTCCATTTTTCAGAGTCGGCACCTAAAAAAATACAGATATTAATTAACACGCTACATAAAAATTCATCTAGTGTGTTTATTTATATACAAAATACTGGCGGTACAGTTACAAAAGAGGAATTTTTTTATGATTTGAGTGCCATGCTCTGTGTATGTAGTTTTCTTTTACCTAGAATCCATACATGGCGTAAACATATCTATCAAATGTAGATAAAAATGTTTTGGATTATAGATTACGTACGAAATATTTTTTGTGGATGGCAGTGGATGAAACAACTGGCTTTTGGTGTAAAAAGGTTGTTAATGCTATACGAAGAATTTTGAGTGTTTAAAATGCTTTGTCTCTATCAGACAGAAAAAATCTGGCTATAGACAGTAAACTAAAAAAATGTTTTACGAAGAAACCTGAGATACAAAACAATGTGTGTAAAATTTGTGAAAATTATCTGCGCGGCTTGTAAGTGCCTGCACATTTGAACTATTTAGAATTTGTATTCATTTATTTTCCTTGTACAAACGTAAATATAGACCAAATTGCTCAAGTTAAACAGCCACGATTGCAGAATGAATATTAGTTGTTAAGTGACCATGTGTGCTAATGCGCTAGCGGACCTCTGTCATTTTATACTTCTGCTTTTATTTATCTACGTATGCCCTGCTGTCAACCATATGAGGCAGTAGTAGCTACCGGTCCTGGACTCCGGTGTAGTATCCTGACCCTGCTTATTACACATGCGTTTCTAGGGAAAATGCCATTTTTTGCTTCTTCGTTGAAACAGAATTTCCAAAAAAAAAAAAAATAACCATAGTTATTTGAATATGATTCCAACAGCTTAAGAGGTACAGGGAAAAAGTTATTACAGTTTATAAGATTGTTTTTAAAAACAAGTGCCAATTTGTAAGTTACTACTCCGGTTCGATACTAATGCAAGCTCTTTTTAATAATAAAATAGACAATTTTAGTGCTCGAGTGGGTTGAAACCATTGATGTGAAGATAACACTGACACAGTTTTCCACGAAACACCAAAACACTATATACTGCACTCAGAGTGCAGTATATAATGTTTTGGTGTTCCGTGGAATACTAAGTCAGTGTTAATTTTAGTCATTAATTATTAATTAAATTATTTATTATATACCGTATGAAAGCTAATTTTGCGCCTCGATCCAAGTGAAGGATGGAACCATGAAATAGATATACGGTCAACGTAGTGGTGAGCGCTCAAGGACTTTTGCATAGCAGCGTTGTGTGATTTCGTCAGTAAGTCTCGAAGAGGAGTGTAGATTAAATTTTATTACCACAACCAATACGTTGCGTCGTATATATATATATATATATATATATATATATATATATATATATATATATATATATATATATATATATATATATATATATATATATATATATATATATATATATATATATATATATATATATATATATATATATATATATATATATATATATATATATATATATATATATATATTAATATATATATATATTATTAAATATGATTTGAAGGAAACAACTACTCAGCGGGCAAATACCCCGACCTGCATTGAATTACACCTTCAAATCATGATAGATCGATAGCCAATATCATTTGTCAATTCCTAACCAGACATAGATCGATTTCGAACTTATTTGTTCTCTTCAGTATGCCATAGGTTATGGAACAGACAAATGATAGTGGCCAACCTGCTAGTTATATACTAACTATGGTGAAGTGAATAGTGGTGAGAGGTATGAAACTTCTCATATGGTCTGAATGCTACTATCCGACCGACATCCTCGATGTCTCTGTGGCGGATAGCGACTTACCACAGCAAGTACCGAGAGCGGCGACCCCTAGCCCAGGTGGACTAAACTAATGTGATTAAATATGATTTGAAGGAAACAACTACTCAGCGGGCAAATACCCCGACCTGCATTGAATTACACCTTCAAATCATGATAGATCGATAGCCAATATCATTTGTCAATTCCCCGCTGAGTAGTTGTTTCCTTCAAATCATATTTAATCACATTAGTTTAGTCCACCTGGGCTAGGGGTCGCCGCTCTCGGTACTTGCTGTGATGTAAGTCGCTATCCGCCACAGAGACATCGAGGATGTCGGTCGGATAGTAGCATTCAGACCATATGAAAAGTTTCATACCTCTCACCACTATTCACTTCACCATAGTTAGTATATAACTAGCAGGTTGGCCACTATCATTTGTCTGTTCCATAACCTATGGCATACTGAAGAGAACAAATAAGTTCGAAATCGATCTATGTCTGGTTAGGAATTGACAAATGATATTGGCTATCGATCTATCATGATTTGAAGGTGTAATTCAATGCAGGTCGGGGTATTTGCCCGCTGAGTAGTTGTTTCCTTCAAATCATATTTAATCATATATATATATATATATATATATATATATATATATATATATATATATATATATATATATATATATATATATATATATATATACGACACAACGTATTGGTTGTGGTAATAATTTTTTTTTACAACTGTAAAGCGCTTTGTAACTGTCTTTAACCTCTTGAAAGGATATTGACAACAGCTTCCCTAATACGGTATTTCCACAGATCAGTGTTATTATCTAAAGGTCTACTGTACCCAATTTGTTTTAATCGACACCACAAATAAAAATCTATATCCGTTAAATCGGGGGACCTCGAAGTTCATGCATTTGGACCATACCGACCAATCCATCGGTTATGAAACTTATTTCGTAACCAGATTCTAACATTTGCCGCATAATAAGCTGAACAACCATCTTGATGAAAATAAAATGAATTGGGGTAAATTTTGTAATTAATCACTGAAAAAAGTTTGCAGCAGATTCAAATAACTATTGCTGTTACAAGTGTCCTCAAAAAAATATGGCCCTATAATTCCATGGTCAGATACTGCGCACTAAAACATTTATTTTTTTAAAGTATTGTCACCTACATTGTGTTCTAAAATTAGGATTAACATCACTCCAATAACACGACATGTAATGACAACCTCCTTTATCCCTGAATGTCTTATAGTTTGTCTCCAGAAAGCCATGGTAAATTAGTAAATACCTAATACAATATCTTAAATACCTTTTATGTAGTAATAAATATTTACCAATATGAACACTTAAGTATAAACTGAACCACCTTGATATTATAATAGGTATTTCTGCACTGCACTGGACAAATGTAATAAATAAATAGGTAACATCCGAGTCCACGTTGACTCCTGACTGATATAAACTCAAACACCCACCGACCAACCGGATTGACGAATATCCTAAACCCAGCCAATCGTCGCCCATCGTCCTCAAAACATAGCCAATGCCGGCACATCTCACAAGTTTCCGTAATTGCGGAGAAACGATTTAATGAGTTTTTTTTATACTAGTGGGCCTGTCCGTTTTATTATCTTTAAAACACGTGCAGTCGTAGATGGTTCGTTCAGGCTGATTACATTGCCAGTCTCGGACTCACCTGCACAATTTCAACTACCATTTGATTCTCGATACCATTGCTAAATACATAGGACAAAATATCAAGTTAAGTGCGCACAGTCCTGTGCTTTAACAATGACCAATTTCAATTGACTTCGTATAAACTATAAATGACATTGTGCGGGAGAGGGTTACACATTAAGAGACAACGGACATACATCCAATATCCGAGTATACTACGATTAATCTCTCTCACAGAAAAATGCCAGTGCCACGGCCGGAAATCGAACCCGGAAACCCGAGGTTTCGAGGCAAGTACGTTACCTCTAGACCACGGAGCCATAGTGATTATGTTGCGAAGATACAATCCTATTAGTCGAGAAGGTTAATTCATCTGTAAAGATAAATGAAAATTTCTACTCATGCTTCTAATCCACAAACAAAAATAAAGACGTTTTGCTTCATCGCCTGTCTTTAAGGTGTGGTTGAAAATTGGTTTGTAAGAATATATCTTATTGTTTTAAAATTTTTTGATCTGAGATTTCTTAACCGCTTCCAAATATTCCGCTCGTCTTCTTAATGACAGTCTGGGATGTTCCTCCACTGACTGTAATTCTAACAGAGTGCCATCATCTTCATCATATAATTTTTTTTAGGTCATAATATTTTCAACAACAATCCAGTTTTTAAAAATGTCTGTACTATTTTGTGGCAATGTGGCAAGTCGACTGTCATGCCTCGGTATTTTAAATTAAAATCTTCGATTGCTTTCCGACGGCAAGACTCACCAATTCCATAACACTGTATTAAATAAATTTGTTGTTGTAAAGTTAGCATTTTTACAATAATTATTAATAATGAAGTAGAGAATGATGTACAATAAAATGACAAATCGAAGATAAATAAATGTCACTGTCAACCACAAGCCAACTCCTCAGTGATACAGTTTTTAATTTTTATACCACTTGATTTTTTAAAAAAGTCGAATTAGGTAGATTTATCCACAAATTGGAATTCTGACATAAATTTTAATTCTAAAAAATTTTTCTTGGTGACAATTTTTCATATCGTTAAAATTGATCGTAGTTTACTCTTACATAATTTTCAGATTTTTTTAATTTTCTGGACACTGTACACGATATGTTAACTTATTTTATGGCAGTCATATTTTTAACAAAAATAAAACCTTCTTATTCACTCTATCTGTTGACATACTGTATATATATAACTCATTATTCCATCCTTTACTCAGACCGGTGGCAGAACTAAAGTTTATTTTGTACCCGGTATTTTTGATGTTTCTTTGAAAATTGTACAATTGTCTCTTATTTATAGGTTCGTATAGTTTATAATATTGTTTTGTCTTATGTATCTTCTGTTAGCGTATGTATATTTAAAATGCAAATGAAATTTTTCATATTTTTCTTATTTTTCATATTTTTCATATGCAAGAATAATTTTAATATGTAACGTTAATGTATTTTTGTATGTTCTATTGATCATTGTATAGCCATCTTTGATGTGTTGTTATTTGTATTGGAGTACCTTCTATTGACGAATGTAAATACTTCTATATTTTAACATGAAATACTTACTTACTTACTTACTTATTTACTAGCTTTCACACGTATATGCATTCTGTTTGCAACTATAAATCCTTTAAAAAATATGTTTTTACTCATTGTCTATTTCCTCTTCTGGAGTAATTATCGTTTTCCATTAATATTATTAGAAACTATTATATTTTGTCTTTATACATTTCATGCAAAGTTATTTCATGTATGATCCTATCTTCTCAGACTCGCTTAGCAATTTATTATTATTATAACTATTAATAAACCACATATTTAATTTTCCTATAAATGCAATAAAATTATTTTTTATCACGGAAATATTCCGATAAGGAATCACATAAAGTAACCTAATATAACGTAAATTAACCATTGGGAAAGAAAATAAACGAAAAACCTTCGAATTGGAATTGTAAAGTCGGCATGAAGAAAGTAAAATCAGAGAGCATCCAATTCGGGAACTTATCGTTTAAATGATATTACCCTGAGAAATTTACATAGATGATTTGATTTTTTGCATTTCGTATTTCAATTGCCGAGATGCGATGAATGATCGATAAAACGCCAATCCAAAATCCAAGGAGATTTTTATTTATTAAGATAAAGAAATAAGATGTAGAAATATATCTCAATTGAGACATTTCTATTTCCTTATTACCTTTTTAATTTAACGCAGAAAAACTACGATATTTAACTGGATATAGACCATTTATCAACACCTATCTAATTGACAATAACTAGAAAATACAGGGGTGTGCAAAAATAATTAATAATGACTATAACTTTGCCAGTAGACATTTTTTTGCAAAAATATTTCAAGGAGTATAATAATTTCTATATTTGCACACATACCGGGTGACACAGGATTAAGTATAGGGAAAACTTATGACGTACTAGAGACGAAGTTAACCCTCCTATTATATTCCATATTACTCGCGATATTCAGTGCGTAGCTGAAAATCTCGCCCCCCGCAAAACATATGATGAGGGCCCCCACAAAATAAATCACCTCCAATTTTGTTGAACAAAAATCGTTAGGTACATGAATATTTTATCACATTATACCTACTCCAATTCTTACAACTCAAATATATCGTTTAACACAATGAATATATATATATATATATATATATATATATATATATATATATATATATATATATATATATATATATATATATATATATATATATATATATATATATATATATATATATATATATATATATATATATATATATATATATATATATATATATATATATATATATATATATATATATATATATATATATATATATATATATATATATATATATGCTATCACTTACATTATAAAATTTTTCGGTAGTGGCGTATATTCTCTTTAGCAAAATCTTTAATGATGCGATCAGTATCTACATTCCTTGCTCTCCCTTGCTCAATGCTTAATATACTTATGCTGACAGTCTTCCTTGTGTCATTGAATTTCTTACAAATGTCTTAATAAGTTTTAATTTTGAAAATGATCTTTCAGCTGTAGCAACAGTAACTGGTAAAATTAAGAATAATTTTATGGCAAATAAAATTTGAAAACATTTGGAACATTTGACGGTAAAGTTTTGTAATTTTGTATGAGAAATTTAGAATTTAGATTTGCAAAATCTAAAACTGAAGAATCCACAATTTCTATTATTTGTGGCCTCAAAACATTTCTTAGTACCAGAAGTTCGCGGGGAAAATCTGCCGATAAATCTTCAGAATAATTTTCAGATACGTTGCTAGCTTCCAAATAATGCTGATCGTCATTCATCTCGGATAACGTTTTGGGATTTAAACAGGAAAATCTCTTTACCACCTCGCTCATCCCAGAAAATCCCTCAACAATCTGTTGAATGACAATATCAAGGTTGGCGTAAAATACCTCTATTTTAAAAGATGTTTCAGGATTTGTAAGTGGTTCATCATCTGATAATTCGTGAAAAAACTTTTTAACACGCCTTTTTCTCTTTTTTTTTTTAATTCTGGTTCTATACCCCATTTATTTAACATAATCGAGGCCTCTACTTTAACTTCATCAAAATTATTCCTCAATTTCTTAAATATTTCTGTGGCCTTCTCCAACATCTGCATAGCATATAATATATCGACATTTTGAGATTAGAGTAACTTAGAAATAAAATTTGTGGAATTCAAAATTTTTGTCTGAATAACGGTCGAGTGTAAATTCATGTCTCCATATATTTTCTTAATGAATTAGCTTCATTTTGTTTGTCTGATTTTGAAGAAATCAAAGATATCTTCACTAAAACTTTCATTAATGCACGGAAATTGAATCTTGCTGCAAAGAGAGCATCGTGTCTAGAAGAACACCTTGTAGGCCATAGTCTTTTAAGGGTTGGAGTGCGAACCTTTGACTCTTTTGATTTCTTTTCCATAATTTCTGTCAGAAGTTCCAATCGCTTTATACTTGCGCTAAAGAACACATATATCTTTCGATATAGTCGTAAAATATTTGAATAGATATTTGCACTCCTGAATAAATGCCATTAATCACACTAACGCCATCGTAACATTGTCCTCTGCACTTTTTTAAAGGATAGTTCCTTTTCTTCAATGGTCTTTATTATTTCATGCTCCAAATCTCCAGCAGTCTGATCCGATACTCAAATAAAATAATAAAATATAAAACTTAATTGATCATGTTCAGTAATGTCTAGTGTCGTGTCTAATATTATCGAGAAGAAAGAAGATTTTTTAGTAATCTGATTTAACACACTTGATGACAAATGATAGATCAGTTCATTTTGATTTTGTCGACTAATTAATTAATTTATGGAGTAATTAATTTTAAGTTTGATATTTTTGATAAAACACTATCGTATTTTGCTAAAAGCTCTATAATTGTTAGAAAATTTCCACTTGGTGGTTCTCTCTCTTTTTACGGTGACCACGAAAAGATAAATTACAGGACGCTAAGGTGAGGGTCACATCAGCAATTTTCCTCAGAATCTCCTTCCAGAAATTAAGCTTTTGTTTCCATTCACCGTCTAAAAGTACATCAACTGCTGATTTTTCCACGAGTCGTACACAATACAGAATTTCAAATGACTAGCTGATAACTGGTGTTTTTTTTATTTTCTTAGAAAGTCCTTACCAGTCTCTCACTCCATCAATCCAAACATGTTGCATATCCGTTTTAACACTCATATCTGCAAAAAGCCAGCACGAATGACAGTATATACAATTATGTTTCTTAAAATAGCACAGCCAAATTCGTGGAAATATTTGACCATCTGCAATTTTTTCTGTCTAATAACTGGTAGAAAAGGTCCTACTACTTCCTCACCCCTCAAAGTGAGGAAGTTGTATTCGTGAAACAAATTTTGAAAATTTTTATTGCATTTCTGGACGAATCTCGACGAATTATGACAATACACAAAATATCAGACAGAAAAAATTGTCTATCTGTGTGTCTGTGTCCGCGATAGCAGCGACAGTTTTTGAGATAAAGCTTTCAAATTTGGTACACACATTCTAGAGGTCGAGGAAGAGATTGAGTTCGTTGATGAGCATAATTGGTTTAAAAAAAATATTAGTGACATTCCACCAATGTTGGTTTTCTGAAACGTCAAAATGTGACTTTTTTTAAACGTCAAAAAATTTGACTTTTTTGAAACGTCAAAATGTGACTTTTTTTGAAACGTCAAAAATTATTTTTATTTTAAACTCCACCACAAGTCGAGTTTTACTACAGTGAGGAAGTTCTGATTCTCAGGTAATTAATAATAATAATAATAATAATAATAATATTTATTGGCAATACATATCATTATAATAATACTAACAAATTGTATTTAAATTTTAATTATGTCCTACAAAAGGGACTGAAAAACAATACAATTACTGATCTAGGTTTCAGCCCCATTCAAATATTTGATAAGTTTAAGGGTCTATATCAGATGCAAGTGAAATATAGTCTCGATTTTACCACACCCCGCGCAGGCCACGGTGCATATATACAGCCAAACCGAAATTATCGCGGCGAATGTCGAAGGTGGCCGATGTTCTAGTTACAGAACGGCATAGTGGAACATTTCAGATCGGAAGATGTTGAATTATCAGAGGCGGAGTACTAGAGGTTTCGTACAACATAAACCAACGAAAATGTTGTGTTGCGTCAAGCTTATAAGCTAAGCAGTAGCTAACCTTACCCTTCATGCGTCCAATAAAAAAAACCCGAAATTATTTTATTTACTTTGTTTAAAAATAGCTAAAGAACTAAACAACAAAACAATTAAATCGTTAATCTACAAAAAAATTTCCATTTTATCGTTTCTTATTAATGCATAGTATTATTTTAAAAATTTTTCCTATAAAATGGAAGTATCAATGTGTGTCATATCATTCAACGCAGAATGGAAAAGGCGATGAAATAATATGAAAAATATATTTGTGTTATTTTAAATTTAAACTCCAATATTTTTATCAAATATGAATGAAGATTATGATGATGTTACATATATTGCTGAATTCAGAAAGAAATTTTTTAAATTAAGCTGAATATACAGGATATATCATTTAGAATAAAAAAAATTAAGGCAATTTCCGGTCAAACCGGAAGTAAAAGAAATGTATGTGACGCACATATTTAATCAGTATTCGGAATGTCGTATGTCCATTTCCGCATATTAATGCGGGGTGTAATTTTTTTATTTTTCAAGTTTTTCGGCGTTTTCTTTTTATTTGACATTCAATTGTTTTTAATTTTCGGATTCCTTAGAAAAAAGCACATAAGTATAATTTTTGAAGTTTTTTTCCCTAGGTTAATAATACAGCAGAAAAATCGAGTATGGTGCACTTAAAATGATCACCCTGTACATGAGGTTACTGCGCTTAAAATAAATCAAAAATAAAAATTATCATATTCACCTTTCATTGAGCCTTTCATTCTCCATATCAATATTTACTTTCATTTATTTAGTCTCTCTACAGAAATTACCGGAAATAAAAGAAAATTATTACTTTTATTAATTTACGAAAAAATTCAATTTTCAGTAGTACTTTTTATATTTTCTCTTTTGGGCTAATGTTCGATTTTTCGGTTTTCTGCTAGGGTATTTACGCTTATGATATGTTTTTATTTTTCCCATTGTTCTTTCACTGCACTAATAATCACTTTCAATAACACGTCTACTTAGGTGTACACTTGATTTAAAAAAAAACTGGTACAACTCTTGTAATCGAAAATCTAAATAGTTCAGTTGTGTGCATATGTCTGTAAATAGGGCTGGCCAGGCATGTCGAGAGGGGGGTGGAGAAGAAGTGATTTACCCGGGACCTGGGTTCTTTGGAGGAGATCGGTTTTCTTTGTATTTTTAAACTTATTAAACCTTTCTCTTTTATTTTATTCAAATGGAATTTTAAAAAATAATTAGAAAATAACTTTTTCAAAACATTTTCAAGCCTGCCATATTATTGTTTAAAAAAATAATATTTGTTACGGATAATTCTACTAATGGTTGTAATTAAAATACTAACTGAATAATGATAATTCTATTTATAAAATAAGAACACAAAAATACCACTTGAGATTAAAAAAAATGTAAACAATGCAAACTGAACATAAAAATACAATAAAAAAATTAAATAAATGAACTTCAATTACGTAATACAGAATTATCTAATATTTTGTCATTGCTCCATTAGCGTCTAAAACTGCATGAAGTCTTGCAGACATGGACAAAATCAGATTTCTTGCAAGGTCAACTTCTTGCGACAAGTTCTCCCAAGCGTGTTCAATTATCCCTTCCAATTCTTGGGCATTATTTGGATGGTTATTTAATTTTCTTATATGTTTCACCATTAGTCCCCATACATTTTCAATTGGATTTAAATCCGGACTTTTAGATGGCCACGGAACAACTCTATGTTTCTATTAAGAAACCATTGCTTGATACGTTGGGCCGTATGTATGGAGCAGTTGTCTTGTTGGAAAATAAAATTATTTTCCGGAAACACCTCTATTATTGACGGCAACATAATATTGTCTAATATTTTAATATATTTAATGGAATTGAGATGACCACCACTGTTCCAACACACACCTAACCTATTTAGGTTCATCCAAGCCCAGACATTGACTGAAAACCTTCCTAATATTTGTGGATCGAAAGTATATTTTTTGTCGTATCTAGTGGAAGGAGGCCTATATACGCGAACATGTCCATCGTTACAGGATTTAAAAACCTTTTCGTCAGAAAAGACAACTTGTCCCCAGAAATTTTCATCATCGATTATATAGTTGAGTGCAAAAATAATCCTACCCTGCTTCTTTTCTTCTGAAAGTTTGTATTTTTTTAGCCGCTGAACAACTCTTCAAGTCGCTTTGTAGTTTTATTCTTCTGCAAGCAGTAGATACCGAAGCAGGGAAATTTGTCTCTGAAATTGCATTTACTGCAGTCTGAAAAGGGTTTTCTATCAGGTAATTTATAAGATTTTCATCTTCTTGATTATTGCTCTTTCTGGGCCTATCGGAACCAACTTTACGGGATACCGTTTGGTTGGTTTCCCATTGTTCTTTAACACTCATTATCGTGGTTTTACTCACATTGTATTCAGCAGCAAATCTTCTTATGGATCAACCATCTTCAATTTTAGAAACAATTCGAAATTTTTGAATATCTGTTAGATGTCGAACCATTTTTAATAATGACGCCACTGATTAACGTCAAAGTGACATTTGTAAGATTATTAATATCAATCAAAGAACGAATGATTTACATAGCTAAAAGAAAGTGTACCAGTTTTTATTGAAATCAAGTGTACCCACTTTATAACAAATAAGTAAATTTGAGATATCTCTAGAATACACACGCCACTGTTGTTTACGAAATCGCAACGTGGTTCCTAAGTGCCCGATTCCCCCTCCCGCAAACGAGTCCAGTGTATGCAAGTGCATCCGTGTTTCCGAAATATCATGCGAGATGGCAGCTATTATCGGAATACAGATATGCAGTTTTTAGTTTTCTAATAAATTTATTTTCAACTAATCCAAGAGTTGGGTCACATGAATATAAACGTTACAAACAATGACTAATGTCGGAATGTTAAAAAATTTGGATACAAAACATTTAAAATGCATGCGAAAATTTTTTTGACGACTCTAAAAAAAAAAAAATTGCATTCCGACATTTTATACATATTTTTGAAAAATCTTGTAAAAATCGCACTCAAATCGGATAAGTTTTAAACGAAATATTCGAGAATTATGATTTAATAGGGTATATAAGACTCTTAATTGTTATATTGTTGCCCGTTAGGAAAATACAATATCTGTACTACTACATAAAAAAGACAGTAAAAAGAGAAAAATAAAAAAATAAAATAACTGAATCAAAGGTCATAAAATACACAAAAAAAAAGGAAGAAAAAAAACAGATTCACTCTAGAATATGATCCCTATTACTAAGTAAGAATATAATATTCACTACACACTGTAGAATGTAAGGTACTATTATCTACATAATGACTCGTATAATGAAATCAAGAGGCTAGGAGAAATTTTTTGTAATTAAACTTAAAGCTAGGTAACCTAAGAATTTTATAATCAACTGGTACTTTATTGTACAGTAAAAATACATTGTAAGAGAAACACCTCCGATATAAAGTAGTTTTATAGGGTGGAGGTGATATGAGTCCTCGAAATCTTAAGTTTAAAGTATGAACGTCACTGCGATATTTAATTTTATTATATAAGTATGGAGGCGAGTTGTTTAAAATAATATTGTGAAATAAAGTAGTGCAGTGAAATTTTCGCCTTGTTTCCATATTTAGCCATTTTGCATCCTTGAGTTTATGTGAAACATGCTCGTACTTCTTTATGCCATAAATAAATCTTAAACATGCCTTTTGAATTTTTTCAATTTTGTTGATATCCATTTTATCCAAGCAAGGACCATATACAACATCACAGTAGTTGAAATGACTTAGCACCAGCGTATCAGTAAGTTTAATTTTGAGAGATTGTGATAGTAAATGTCGATTAGGATATAACATCTTTAAATTAGTATAAGCTCTTTGTGTACACTTACTTACATGTTTTTTAAATCGCAAATCTGTATCCATTTCAACTCCCAGATTTTTTGCTAGTTTGGTACATACTAAATCATTATCGCCTACTGCAATTTTTATGTCAGCTTGTACCAGATCTTTACACTTGCCAAATATGAGAACAGACGACTTTATTGGGTTCATAGTTAATTTATGACGCTCTGACATTGCAATTAATTTTCGTAAATCATCGTTAATAATATAATTAGCCTGAATCAAATTATCATGAAAAAAAGAGAAATATATGTGAGTGTCGTCCGCGTATAAATGTACCTTACAATTACTTAGACAGTTTGTTATATTACAAGTATATATACAAAATAGCAAAGGACCAAGGATAGACCCTTGTGGTACTCCACACAATATATTTCCGCAATTTGATTTGCCCTTGCTCGTTTCTACGAATTGCATTCTATTAACTAAATAACTTCTTATGAAATTAATTGCGCTGTCTCAGAATCGGACATAATGTAGAATAGAAAATAAAATTTCATGGCTGATCGTGTCGAACGCCTTTGAGTAGTCTAACAAAATGAGAGCTGTTGTTTTTCCAGAGTCTATATCCCCAATAATGTCGTCCATGACACCTAGCAAGGCGGTCGCACAGCTATGACCTGCTCGAAATCCCGATTGATAAAAAGGTAGAATACTATACATATTAATATGCTCACGGATTTGGAAATTCATAATTTTTTCTACCACTTTAGAAAACACTGGAAGAATGCTAATCGGTCGAAGGTCACCCAAGTCAAATATGTCAGCTTTTTTAGGCAGCGGAATTACCCGTGATATTTTCCAAGTATCCGGAAAGATGCATTCTAAAAGGCATGTATTTACAATATTAGTGATAAAAGGCAATATATAAGGACAACATAAAAGTAACATGTCTATATTAATTTGATCAGACCCGGTAGATTTTGATTTTATTTCTAACAGATATTTGTAAATAATCGTTTCTGATACGGCAGTAAATGAAAATAAGTCTTTAAAGTTAGTTTTTAAATTTTGATTATAAAATTGTAGAAGCTCATTGTCTGAAGGAGATAAGTTTGAAGAATATTGTAGAAAATGCGTATTAATTTCATCTGGTTTATTTAATATTTCAGGTAGTGTGATTGTTGCGGATCTTTTATAAATATTAAGTTCATTTAGTTTCTTCCAAATAGTTTTAGTATTGTTGCCGTTATTATTTACACAAAACTCAAGATAACTTTTTTTTTTCGTTAGCTATTGCAATGTTTGTTTGATTTTTTTATACTTTTATAATAATTCCAATGTTGATCATTTTTTGTTCTATTAAATTTTTTTAAGGCTTTTTCTTTTAAAGAGATCATTTCTTGTATATTATCAGTTAGCCAAGCTGGTTTTTGCTCTTTAATTACAATATCTTTTACAGGAGCAAAGGTATCAAAAATATTTAAAATCAGTAAATTAAAAATTTCGATTTTATCATTAACATTTTGTACATGTATTATATTTTCAAAAGGTGCCAACAATAAAAATTCTTGTAGTAATTCTACGTCGATGCGTTTTAAATTCCTGATTCTAAAAATTTTCTGATTGTTTTTGGGAGCATGAATTTTCAAATTAAAATATGGTACTAATAAATGATCTGATATATTGTACACCTCTTTTGTACCACAAACATAGTTATCTTTTTCACTTAAAATTAAAATGATATCTAAAAAAGTAGAGGAACTTTGTGTAATGTGGGTTGGCGTGTTAATAATTTGTTTTAAATTAAAGGACTCTATGCAGTCATTAAAAATAATAGATTTGCGATTTTCGGAATCTAGTAAGTCTATATTCACGTCCCCCCGCAAATTATATCATTACACGTAGGTACAAAATTGGATAAAGCGTCTTCAAATATATTAACAAAGTCTAACAAATTTTTATTTGGAGGTCTGTATATTGTACCAATAATATATGCTCTATTAAACAAATTAAGTTTTACCCACAGCTGCTTCAATACGTCCTGAGATTATTATTTAAAATTTCATACCTTAAACTTTTCTTGAGATACATTCCTACACCACCACCCCTTGAATCTCTATCATTTCTTATGAAATTATATCCATCAATATGTACTAAATTACTAGGTATATTATCAGATAACCATGTTTCAGAAATTCCAATGACATTATAATTTTCTGTTTCAACAAAAGCCTTAAAATCTGCAAAATTATGAGACAGAGACCTTACATTCAAAAAAGATACATTTAAATCTCTCATAGATTATTCTAACTTAAATAATAATAATAAAAACAATAATAATTAAAAATAAAATGTACACACATATATATATACACACATATATATATATATATTATAATAATTGAAACTTAATTATATTTTATGCGAAATTTTCCTTCAGCTACGTGATTAAACAAATTAATCAAATCAAATCAAATCCCGCATATTCAATTTATTTGGTTCAGATCTTCAATATTTCTTATATATTCGACATTTTTTTCCAATAATACTGGTGTAGATATTTCCGCCGCTAGTCCACACATTTTCTTTACCAATTTTATCCTTAGTCGAAATCAATAGATCATATCTTGTTTTAGTTAACTCTTCGGTTATAGCAATTTTACTACCTTTAAGTTTCTTTTTTATTATTAAAAATCAAGTTACGTTGTTGAGCGTCTATAAATGTTGCAAGTATTGGCCTGGGATATTTAGCCTCTTTGTTATATGGCCCTAACCGATAGCAATATTCCCGTTGACTGCTATTAACTTCCATTTTGTTTCCAAATATTCCTTGTAATATTTCCTTTAGGTTTCCATTATTTGACTCAGGAACTCCAAAGACTCTTAACTGATTGCGTTTTGAAAACTGTTCTAAATTGTCTACTTTCAAATGTAACTTTTCATTTTCACCCTGTATGTTGCTCATTTGTTTCTCTAGTGTATTTATTTTGGTTTCAAGTTTTTCAATATGAACCATAATTTTTTGTGAAACTATATCAGCAATTTTAATAGCGAAGGTCTCCATAAAATTCTTATCGCTAAAGAATTCGTTTATCACGCTTTTTAGTTCACTTTTTTGCCTCTCAGTAAAACCCATTTTATTGAATATATTAATTTAAATTATGAAAATTATTATCAAATAACTGTTACAACTATGCAAAACAGCAGTTAATGTTAGAAAAAAAATAGGCGTTTTCACACATTAAATTCACTTGCCAAATATTATCAGAAAATCACAACATTTGCACCAATAATACTACATTAATTTGCCGGAAAGATAAATATACGTCTACTCTATACGGACACACATCAAGACTGCGGTTTTTTTTCCTCTTTTGAAAATGGACCTCCAAGCTTACAAGGACTAATTCTGAGAATAGTCATTTTCACATGAGGATCTAAAATATCCCTAAGATAATGTCCACGGTCTGACGGGTGTGGATCCTTTAATTCCAATAATCAATTTGCTATATCATCCATTCTAACTTGAGAAGACTTTCCGGTTTTTCAAAATCACGTACTGGCCTAAACATGGTACATCCATGTTTAGGCCAGTATATTGTATATTTTTTTGGTCACCTCTTCCTTTTCCTTTTGAAATTTTCTTTTCTGGGCACCACTAAGATAAGCTTTTTCCTAGCCCAGACATTTTCACCACAAATTAAGAAGACAAAACAAATTAATTGTCGCAAGATGCAGGGTACAAATATGAAACTCGATGAACAAAAATGAAATTTATAAATCAATAACACTAATAAAAAATGCATTAAATAAAAATAATAAATGTTAAATGCACACTATTTAATGGTTCTTTGTTTGTATTCTTCAACCAATAAATATTTTATAAATATAACAGATTATCTACCGAACACCGAACTATTCTTAAAAAATATATTTATTTCAACCCAGAATTTAAAATACTAAAATATGCTTACATTGCTTACTCTAAGTTACTCTAGCCCCTAGCTCTCATAACTCACCAATGTAACAAGATGACGTAATGCAAATCGGAACGAATACAGGTCAGCTGACGTGAACAGTACAGGACTGACAGAAGCCAGTAGTGCCATTACGATGTTTACTTTAGTGCCGGGATTCTGCTTACTTGGATTTTTATTAAAATTAATTATGTACGAAAATGTACGAAATGACTTTCTTATCAATTATTATATTCTTAAAAAATATAGTTAATATCAAGGAAATATAATAAATTTATGTTTTTATAAAATTCATGCATCTTGACTATTGATGTTTAAGATGTGTGGAAGATTTCGTCATTTTTAATTTCGACGATATTTTCGTCATAAATTTCATATCTAGACTTGGGAGTCCCCAAGAGCTGGCGGCCCTCCCGCTTCACGGGCCCGTCCGCTACGCCACTGCACGATATACTCGTAATAGCAATAAAAATAAACTGTAATTTCTAACAGTGACCTTATACATTAAACTTTTTCACGTCAAAACAGCACCGATACGATGTGGAGTCGTTCGCTGCCGCAAAATATAAAGTAACAGATGAATAATTTTTGCGTCTATAAACATGTCATACTTTACATTTATAGTAGGTAAAAAGAATGCAAGTGAATGAAACTTTTTCACACAGATTTACTAAACAATAATGTGATTATGTATGTGTTAGAAGTAATTGAAACACTCTCCATATTGTATTTGAAAATTAATTTCCACAGAATTATTTCTGCTATTCTCTTGACGAACACAATATTTAAAAATCTGTTTGAATTTATATTCCGTGATCTGATTTACCATGTTTCTTAATTAATATCAACTTTAAAACAATATCATATATAGTATAAGGTAAACAATATCATAGCATAAATTTAAATCAATTTAAATTATATAGCTAAAATAGATGGACTGGAAGTTATGAAACAAAATCTAAAACATGACAAATGTAACTTAATCAACAAACACCGGTGATATAGTGAATTTTAATTGAAAGCATTATTAATTTAGGTTGTTAAAATGGTTAATTAGTTATTTGTGAAAATACAATATCTTAAGTGTTCATAGAAGGGGAAAAAATTCGAATACAGCAGGTTTTTTAACGTTTGGAAAATAATTTGAAAACATATGGGAGACAAAACCAACACCTAAAAATTAATACAATGAAGTAATGGAAAAATACGAAACTAACACAACAGATTATAAAACTGCACACCCAAAAAGCTCCAGCAGAAAAATAGAACGTGAAATAGTTATAAGTCAGATATAAGTTTTAAAAATATTGAACAAATACCAATATAAACCGTTTAAATACCATATACATATTACTTTTACTTTTTTTACTTTATCTACTTTATCTTACTACTTAATTTTTTTAATTTGAACTAACTTGATGATTTTTGTATTGCGAGATTGCCTATTTTCGATCTTTTTATACTTCACACTAATGTAGTCTATTACTTCCCGCGTAAGTGCATCTCAACGTTTTGATGTTTTTGCTTTGTTTTGTTTTTTTCACATTGAAGATAGAAACCGGTAAAATAGTTGAAATTAAAAGGCAAGACTATTCAGTACAAATTCTTCGTACTTCCAGTACGTCTTATTTCATAGTATTAATTTTGTTTATACCATTGTAAAGAAAATTTAACGGGCTTTAAAATGATATGCTACTTGATCCCCTTGACATTTAAAATTTTAGGGGTGGGTCCTACCACCGCTTAAGAGATGAAGTGACGCGATCAACATTACACAATAAAAGTGTGTCCCTTGATAATAAAATCGACTGATCCAAGCGTTTTTCGAAAAAAATGATACAAGCAGCAAATATGCCTATGTTTTCTTCTAGCTTTAGAACGCAATTTCTCGAAAACTATTGGTTCGAATTTAAAAAAGTAACACCGTTGAAAAGAAAATCTAATGGGCTTTAGAGCGATGTACTACTTGACCTCCCTTGCTATTTAAAATATTAGGTGTAGGTCCTGCCACCGCTTAAGTGTTGAAGTAGCGCGATCGACAATACCCAGTAATAGTGTCCCCCTTGTTAGTAAAATCGACGGGTTCGAACGTTTTTCGAAAAAAATAATCACACATGCAGAAAACAAGCCTAGTTCGTTTTCGGTGGGCCACTCTGTATCTCAACATTCGCAAAGAAAATGGTATTTTTATCAGTTCTATTTAGAAAAGTACAGTCAAAACAATTTGTTTTACAAAAATGTAATATGGACTGATGAGTAATGAGGCACGATTTACTAGTTAGTGGTTTGTTTAATAGGCGCAAGACGAAACGCTAATTACAGAAACATTGGCTCCTCCGGCATAATTTTAAATTGTAAAATCACTATTATACATTTCATGTTATCTGTTTCTTTCTAATTTGCTTACATTGCTTATAGGGATTGAACCACAAAACCAAGTAAGGAAAAGGCTTACTTATGCATAACTATTTGCTAAAATTGAAGCCTTCATTTATATGGAGTTTTAAAGCGCGAAAATCAAAAATGATATGGAAATGATCACGGAAAGTAGTTTTAGGCCCTTTTTAAAACAATGCATGCTTTTCGAAGAAATTCATAGATTAATATGTCCATGATAAACAAGAACTCGTTAAAACCAAGTATATTTTAAAAACACCACAAGTATATTTCAAAAACATAACTTTTACAAATGAGACGGGTCTGAAAATATTATAGATACAACAGAGGATAGCCTTAAAAAATAGATTTGTCTTGGTAGTAATGGAGTCTTAAAGCAACATTTGATACAGATTTTTTTAATGACTACAGATACAAATTATTTTGAAATTTTGCCGTTAGAGATATAAAAATATATTCCTTTTCAAACATTGTGGTGATAAAAATACGTTTTTTAATTGTGATCATTTTTAGAATGAGATCTGAAAAATCGTAAATAGTAAATCATCATAGAATGCATAGTTTCTGCAGAAATATTAAGCTATCAGGTTTCTGCGAAAGCGAAATGATATCCCATGCAGGAAATAATGCCTGCTCGTCCCATGTCCCTGGAGACTGGTTGCCTATTGACAAGTTATAATATAATATACAAAAGAATTAAACTACAATATCAAAATTTTATTTCATTTTATATATTTTATTGATGTTGAAACAAAATTAATGTGTTAAATTGTGTTGTAATGTGAGAGCCTTAAATACAGAGACTATATTTTTTTACCAAATTGTAAAACCGAATTTTACAATAACAAAAAATTGCACATTTCAATACATTTAATATATGGGTTTCCTCATCTTTAGATGGAAATATTTCGTATAGTTTACCAACAAGCTATTTGGTAAATATAAAACTATATGTGAAATTACTTCAATTGGAGGCAGTTTGTTCTCGGTGAGATACATCAATTTTCTAATATATGTTTCTGTTTCCTTACAGATTAATGCTAATCCTTTAGAAAGGAAACGAAAACAACTACGATTTTTCTTTAAAATTAAGAGATAATCGGTATCTGATATTTCGAATGAAGTATGTGATATTGCGTCAGAGCGTTGTTCGCATTTAGGAGTCCTCTGTAATATTTTTTACCATGTAACCTCCCATATAAGTAACAACATTGTTGCAAAGTTCTGGTAATAAAATTATATCTAATTCTTTGATAATATATATACATACATATATATAATATATATATATATATATATATATATATATATATATATATATATATATATATATATATATATATATATATATATATATATATATATATATATATATATATATATATATATATATATATATATATATATATATATATATATATATATATATATATATATATATATATATATATATATATATATATATATATATATATATATATATATATATATATATATATATATATGACATATATGTATATATATATATATATATGTATATATATATATATATATATATATATATATATATATATATATAAATATGTATATATATATATATATATATATATATATATATATATATATATATATATATATATATATATATATAATATATATATATATATATATATATATATATATATATATATATATATATATATATATATATATATATATATATATATATATATATATATATATATATATATATATATATATATATATATATATATATATATATATATATATATATATATATATATATATATATGACATATATATATATATATATATATATATATATATATATATAATATATATATATATATATATATATATATATATATATATATATATATATATATATGTATATATATATATATATATATATATATATATATATATATATATATATATATATATATATATATATATATATATATATATATATATAAGAGAAAAGATAATAATTTTGAGGATGCAGTCAAAAGGGTAAGATATCTAGGCCGAAGCAAAGAAAACTCTTTGTTACTTGTCAAGCTTTCGGAAAATTTTATTTCCTTCTTCAGGACATCTATAAAGTTAAAATACTTATATAGAAAATAATTACAAAAATTATTTATTAAAAACTACTTACTAACTTGAGGTTATTGTCTAAGAAACATCACAATTTTAAGAAATACAACGGCTTTCCCGTCGAAATGAAGAAAAACAAACATTTTCATAAACTTCTATGTTATAAACATTATGGAATAATATAATTAAAATGGACGGAAAAACAATTTGAACAAATCATCACGTTTAAAATTTAAAATGAAATCGCAGCCACATGTTATCGAGTTCGAAAACAATAGGCCTAAAAAAGAATTTCTTAGAAAAAAAGGAAAGATATAAAAACTTTTACATTTAATATTTCGTACAACGACTAGTTACTATAATTATTTTTAAACTGTATTGCCAACTTATTTTATGGTGGGAAAATTTGAATTAATTTATTTAAAAAAAAAAAATTGTTTAAAAAATTTTTTTGAAATTGGATAACTATCTATAATTATCTCTCTCCAATTTTAGAATATAAGTATAAATCTTGCTTAAATTTTCTATGTCTGATTTTTTATTTAAAAAATTTTCTTCTTTGTTTATATATAACATTTCAAGGAAAGTTCTCTTTTTTATAGTTTTTCTCAACCGTCAAAACTTTGGCATTTTCATAACTCATTTTATGTCCTGTATTGATGACATGTTCTGCTAAAGCACACGATTTAACATTTCTTTTGCAATCACTTATATGTGAGGTTACACGACCTTTTAGTGTCCTTGATGTCTGTCCTATGTATGCTCCATTGCAATTGTTGCATTCAATGCGGTATACTACATTAAATTTTTCATTTGCCTTAAGGGGAGTTTTAATTTTACTGTAAAGCGTTGATATGATTTTTTATGTTTTTACTTGCTATTTTGATATCTAAATCTTTGAATAAATTCATTAATTTTGGAGTTAAATTTTCAATATAAGGAAGTGAACGGAAAATATTACTATTATTGTTATTCTCATTATTATCTATAATAACGTTACTATTATTGTTATCATTTCTATTAAAGGTTATGTTAGTGTTATTGTGCAATACATTTGTACTTCTTAAATTTTGAGGAGTATTGAAAAGTAAACGATTTACTAACGATTGTGGGTAGGAATTCTCAATTAAAATATTTTTTTAATTTTTTTAAGGGAGATGTCTCGGTAATGAGGATGGGATACCTTAATTACTCTGTTTTTTAAAGCTAAAATTAGGTTGATTTTCATACGATGAGGATGATAAGAATGATAGTTTATATATCTATCACTGCTCATTGGTTTTCTATACCAACTTGTACGTAGAATGTTATTTTCAGTTCTGTGTACTCTCATATCCAAAAAAGGAATATTATTTTCCATTTCTTTTTCTACTGTGAACTGTATATTTTCGTCATAGCTATTAAATATGTTTAATATTGTATCAACACTGTTAGCTTTAACAGAAAGTAGAAGGTCATCAACATAACGTTTGATAAAAGGAATGTTAAGTGGAATTTTAATAAGACAATCCCTAACCAAATCATCCAATACAAAGTTTACTAAAATGGGTGAAATTTTGGAGCTCATAGGTGTCCCAAAAATTTGTTTATAGTAACAATTATTAAATTCTAAATAATTTGAATCAAACACGATTTTTAAAAGTGTAATGAAAGTATTTAAATCAAGGGTACAATATTGAGAAATTGTGTCCCAATTATTTGTTAAAGAAGAAATTACTAAGTTGAGTGGTAAATTGGTGAACAAAGAAATCACATCAAAGCTAACTATTATGTAATCTGGGGGAAGTTGAAAATCATTTATAAACTCACTAAAGGCAAAGGAATCTTTTATATAAAAATCATTATCAGTGTTATATGCGTTGGTTAATATTTCTGTCAAAAATTTTGCTAAATTGCCATTAGGACAATTAATCGAAGACACAATTGGTCTCATTGATAAAGTTGGTTTATGTATCTTGGGTAAAGCATAAAATCTAGGAGCTACTGAGTTATAAAAAAGTCAAAGTCTTGGCTGTAACTGTAACAGCATGTTTATAACATAGAAGTTTATGAAAATGTTTGTTTTCCTTCATTTCGACGGGGAAAAGCCGTTGTATTTCTTAAAATTGTGATGTTTCTTAGGCAATAACCTCAAGTTAGTAAGTAGTTTTTAATAAATAATTTTTGTAATTATTTTCTATATAAGTATTTTAACTTTATAGATGTCCTGAAGAAGGAAATAAAATTTTCCGAAAGCTTGACAAGTAACAAAGAGTTTTCTTTGCTTCGGCCTAGATATCTTACCCTTTTGACTGCATCCTCAAAATTATTATCTTTTCTTCTTTAACTAGTCAGTCAAGACTATCTTTCTGCTTTGTATATATATATATATAATATATATATATATATATATATATATATATATATATATATATATATATATATATATATATATATATATATATATATATATATATATCAGGTGGGCCAAAAGCAGGTAACCCATTTTAAGTGCTTCTACTTTTTGTCCTTATTCTTTAATTGTTTCAATTTTGTTTCAGAATTGTAAAGAAAACTTAGGAAATTCATAATGGAGCACCTATCAGTTCCCCAACGCACAAAAATTGTCGAATTTTATTTTCTAAATCAGAAATCAATAATTTTAACCCATCATCGATACCGTGCACATTTTAATACCAGAGATGCGCCCATTAAAAAAACAATTCGTGATGTTGTCGCTAAGTTTGGAGAAACGGGAAGCGTGAGAGATCGCTCTAAAACAGGTAGACCACGTTCAGCTAGAAATCCGGAGAATATCGAGCGAGTAAGAGAGTGTAAATGATGATTCCTCAATTTCAACCAAAAGACGATCAAATTAACTGAATTGATCAGGACTAGCCTGAGACGGCTATTGAAACTTGATTTGCACTTTTTCCCTTACAAAATACAGCTAGGTCATGAAATTAAGCCTCGCGATAAACAACAGCGTCTGCAGTATAGCGTAGCTCTTCAACAATTTGTTGCAGAAAATCCTAATTTTATTCATCAATTAATTATGAACGGACATGTTAATAAACAGAATATGCGAATCTGGGCCACTGAAAATCCTCGAATAATTCAAGAGAAAGAGCTGTATCCAATTCGCGTAACTGTTTGGTGTGGAATGACTTCAACTAGAGTGATCGGGCCATATTTTTTTGAGGATAATGAAGGCAACACAATGACGGTCAATGCGGAGAGGTACCAAATAATGCTTAGAGAATTTTTATTTCAAAACCCCGAGAATTTATGGTTTCAACAGGACGGTGCCACATGCCACACTGCTAGGCAGAGTCTTGCCCTTTTAAGAACTGTGTTTCCTAACAGAATAATTTCTCGAAATTGCGACCTGAACTGGCCTCCAAGATCGCCCGACTTAACGGCGCCCGATTTCTTTCTCTGGGGCTACCTAAAAGAAAGAGTATACAAAAATAAACCGCGGACACTTGAGGAACTGAAAGACAATATTAGAAACGAAATTCGGACAATGCCAATAGAAACTTTGACGTTAGTGATGGAAAATGTAGTGGTTAGAGCAAGGCTGTGTGAAAACGAAGAAGGCGGTCATCTACGAGACATTATTTTTCACAAATAAATCTCCAAGGAATATACTTTTTGTTATTGTTTGAAAAAATATTATACTGAACTTATTAAATACAATATTTGAAAAATAAATGGGTTACCTACTTTTGGCCCACCCGTATATATATATATATATATATATATATATATATATATATATATATATATATATATATATATATATATATATATATATATATATATATATATATATATATATATATATATATATATATATATATATATATATATATATATATATATATATATATATATATATATATATATATATATATATATATATATATATATATATATTATATATATATATATATTATATATATATATATATATATATATATATATATATATAATATATATATATATATATATATATATATATATATATATATATATATATATATATATATATATATATATATATATATATATATATATATATATAAACAGTGAAGAAGAATTTGACGCGGGTTTAATTACATTACAGTAACAAAGAATATGAGTTAACGGGTACGCCCGCATAAAGAAAAAATGAAGACCAATTAATCAGAAACACGGTCCACGGTTTGCATCTTTCTGCCATTTGCAATTTTTGCATTTTCCACCGTGCAATTTTTTTTCTTTATGCGGGCGTACCCGTTAACTCATATTGTTTGTTACTGTAATGTAATTAAACCCGCGTCAAATTCCTTCACTGTTCATAATTCTTTTCCTGGGTCCTGAATCCCACGCAGGTTGCTATAGTTGCCCGCGTGTGCGATGCTTGGACGATGCTCCCATACCGGAGTCATCCAAGTGGAAGCCACAAAGGTGCGACTGGCTCCCTGTCAGTGGTATTCCTTTAGTGTCTTTTTTTGAGTTTTGTCCATCTTTTTAACTCAGCTACACCGTGCTGATGAAGACCAATTAGTCAGAAACACGTGTCCACGGTTTGCATCTTTCTGCCATTTGCAATTTTTGCATTTTCCACCGTGCAATTTTTTTTCTTTATGCGGGCGTACCCGTTAACTCATATTGTTTGTTATATATATATATATATATATATATATATATATATATATATATATATATATATATATATATATATATATATATATATATATATTGTTTTTATATATATTTTTATTTTCGAATGATTTGCTATAAAGTTTGCCGAGTCATTTTATTTTGATTTCGAAACAATTAAAATGATGTTAAAACGTCATCAAGCCGCTAAAAATATTTTTAGCAGATTAATTTTGCGTACCATCCGATTAAATCGTCCCCATCTGAAAATACTACTTTTGTGCTTCTTGTAACATTCTGATTTTGTTTTGTTTCTATTATAAATGGTTATGTGGTGTGAAAATAGTGATTCGCTTCATATACTTTCTTATGCTATTGGAATGTCGGTTCTATTCGGAGCAACTTCGAGAATTGAGAATAGTGAAATTATGACAAGTGAGGGTCGGTAAAAGTAAACGGAAACATGAAAACAGCTAACTGCGATAAGAAAATAGGTCAGTTTAGAGATAACCGTGATTTATGGTATTCCGCCAGGATGCCTTTACACACCGACAAAAAAAATAATGAATGAATGAATTATTTATATACACATAAAAAAGCATGTCGAATAGAGTCTACACAATTTTACAATAATTTTATTTATTTTCTTGTTAAACTAAATAAATAACAATAAAAATAAAGATGAAGAACGAAAACTTGTTAATTTTTTTATATCTCGTATTTTAGCGAGAAAAAAATTGAAAAATGTCTTTATTTATTGATCAATTAAATGCAACAGAGGTCTTACAGCAATATGATCACAGTTTACATGCATACAAAGATTAATTCGGTATAAAAAGTTGAACTGCACTGTTCGTAACCATTCAGCATCATTTGTTAAGGCGTCTGAGGAAATATTATTTTATATTTACCGAGGTGGAATACACCATGGTTTTTAAAGCGTCCTATAAAAGCTAATCACATGTTATTTCTAGAGAACGTGGTGATATAAACTTTTAAAATTCCCTTACTTTATTTTATCGTACATACATATGCCCAACAAAATTTACATCCCATTTACATTGACTTATAAAATAACGGTCAGACAATGTTGACTTATTGTGTGTAAGAAAGTTGAATTTTAAACAATTATACGTGTTCGTTGTATATATTTATGTCGTATGCATAAAGCAAATTTAAGTAAATGATCATTTGTCTAGGCATATACTAAGGGCCATGGCAAAATCACCAAATGATTCAAAATGAACACGATTTTGCTATTTGCCTGGGAATTTAACATTTGCCGATATCTGCGTTGGTCAATAAATTTAGGCAAATGGTTATTTGACTAGGCAAGTAGCAAAGTTATTTTAAAACGAACACGATTTTGCTATTTGCCCGGGCATTTTACATTAGCTCGGCTGTAAGTTGGTCATTTAGCAAATGCCGATAGCAAGTTCAGCAAAAAATTTCAAATAAAAAAGTTTATCATGCATCATATAACGAACGCAAGTAATAAAATACTTGCATCTAAACATTTATTTTTTATTTAAAACACTAATTTCTTGAAAACTAAAACTTTATTAAAGATTTATTTCTGTCAGCGTTCTGACATAACTTATAGAAATAAAAAAACTCTCGAGCAGCAGATCTAAGCAAGAATAATATTAACAAATTATACTTATACTTGATATTGTACAAATCTACCCCCTGCATGAGCATGGGACAGTTTTGAATAGGTCAGGGGTAGCTTTGAACAAAGGATAAAATATTTAATGATTTAAAATATTTTAAAACTAAAATCTTTGTCAAATGATATTAATGCCATGATTCTTGATGTTCCTCCACAACTTGATGATTTGGATAGCTTTAAAACTATATCTTGTACTGTCCAACCGACGAGAAAAGGCCAGCAAGGAAAAGTATTGTCGATAAGCCGCCAGCTTTCTGCAAAACCATATACTACTCTCAATGAGTAGATGCGGATGCCAACGATCACAAAAATTTGCCATGCACTAATTCGTTTATTTCATTTAAGCTTAATTCTGAATGGAATGCAGAATCGCATCTTTCCGCAGGTCTTCTTTCTGCAACCAGACAGTAAGTTGACATCACTTATTTCAACAGGTTCAGGAAAAATAATTCGTTTTTTGGTAAATTTTCGCTCAAATTTTACTTAATATTCACTTACAGTTTTATAAATATTCTTCTCTGTTCCCACGAAATGTTTTACTGTTTTCTTGGAGTTGAATTTTATCTAGACATAATCACTTTCACTCAGGATCTGTGAATATCTTTCTGTTTCTTCATAGGAATCGAAGTCCTCAAATTTCAAATTATCTGAAGAGTCCAGAACAGAATAATCGCCTTCGCTGCCAGAATATTCAGTAATCTTCTGTTTTTTTTGTGTTTTTCTGTGCTTCTTTTCTTCAGTTTCTGGTGTACTATTTTCTTTTCCAATTCAGGAGCGGCTTTCTTTTCTTCGCTAATCGAATTAGTGTCTCGGCTTCGATGGTATTTTTCTCCGGAGTTTCTGTTAAAATTCTTGAATTCTTATTCTTGCTTCTAGTTTTTTTTCAGAACTAGGTCCAGCTTTCGGAAATAGTCGCACTATTTTTGACATGGGTGTAAGATCTAAATTATTATGTTGCATGAGAATCTCCTGGTTTCTCAAAAAGATTCGAAACTGTTGCTTTAAGAGGCTGGGGATGGCTTATTTCGATCATCCTCATTGAAAGGAACCAACTTCACAGACTGGATAGGTTCCATTCGTATTCACTAAGCTTTCGAATGGCCCTTAAAGTATCCTATTAGTTACAAATACTGCATCAAAATCGTCGTCGGTGAAGGCATTTCTTGAAAATGGCCATATGCTAAGTTTGGAAAATTCAGAAACCATATTTTTATTTTAACGTTAACTGGAATAAGCATTATTGGCTGCTAAATCATGGATTGTTAAGATCTTTTGAACACAAGCTGTTTTTACAGTGTTTAAACGTCCCCCACACCAATGTCAAAACTGCTTCAACTGATATGGACATAATATTCTTGTCGAATTTTGTTTTAGGTTATATCCGAGAAATTCTTTTTCACGGCAAATAATACTGCGTACTGTAACCAATCTAACTTTATGATACAAAGAAGTAATGATACTGCTAAAGAACTCTAGATAATATTCCTACAAATATTTCAACAAAAAATTACAAGTTAGCATTTAAAATGCAACTTATCTTGTAACATAAACGGACGAAGCACAACAAATACTCTCTTTATTGACATGTGAATGTACTAACGGCATTTCATAATCAAAGCCTGAACAATATCGTTGGCGTAATAGCGGAAGAATCGAATCCGTTTAAATATTTCCCAATATGTAAAATACATAACAAAATAAAAAAGTTTATTATATACCATACAAAAAAAGCAAATAATAAAATATTTGAAATTCTAAAAGTAGTAAACTATGTAAAATACTAAAGGATGATATACTATATACTGTAGTAGCAACTATATCTGCCCTTATGTCTTCGGATACAAATGAAGAAAACAATTCAACAAATTTTGCAGTGAAGAGAAATTACAAAAACTTCCAGTAGGTAGCCCTGTTGTAGTTAAGGTGCCAAACGTGGATCAAGGACCACTACATCATGTAATATTGCAGCTATTATAATGGATGAACGAGTTTATCAACTTGGCACCAAATGTGGAGTCATTAAAAGATGGTTTTCATGCAATGAAATTGAAGCAGCTGAAGACATAAACTGGACAGAAACAACGTTCCTAATAAAGTTATTTCGGTACAACAATCGTGACTCAACAGTCTTCAGTTAGGGGACAAGGTTTTAATAAATGCCACTGTAAACCAAGCAAGAACCAGTGCGATAATAAGAGATTATCTTATTTTAAAAATGGCAACATGTGCACCAGTAAATGTCATTAAAGCTTGACCTAACGACACAAGTAGTAAACTATGTAAATAGAATCATAATTATGATTCTATTTTACATATTTTACTACTTTTCAAATTTCCAATATTTTATTTACGTTTGTTATATGATACATGGATAAACTTTTTTCATTTTAAACTTTTACCCAACTTATTATCGAAATTTGACAAATGAACATAGATATTGGCAACTGCTAAATGCCCAGGCAAATAGCAAAATCGTGTTCATTTTGAGTCATTTTGCTTTTTGCCATGGCTCTTAGCATATGCCTTGGCAAATGATCATTTGCCTAAATTTACTTATAACTACGACATATGCACTCCAGGGAAAAACGAAGTATATTATAGTAAACTTTTTAATGCAATTCAAGAAAAACATTTGTTAAATGACACCAATGTGCTTATTTTAGATAATCTAAATATCTCTTGAATTAAATTATTTTTATAAAAATGATCTACGTTCTCCTTTAACAAATATTTGAAAATATTTTGAACATTACAGACTTGTCACAAATAAGTAAAACAGAAAATTTAAATAACTGAATATTAAAAATAGTGGTAACCAATATTGAACGCAGTATTGAAAAAAGAGAATAGCTAATGAAGAAATAACTTACTAATAAGTATCTCTGTTATTTGGAAACAAGATATTACAATTGCTATAAAAAAATTAAAGGTAAAACTTCCTCTAATCTAGATTGAGTTCCTGCTTATATAATAAAAGAATATAGGGATGTGTTAGTGAATCCTTTGTGTTATATATTTAATCTATCGCCTCAAAAATGTTATTACCCTAGTGTTGCAATGAAGTGATTTTTCCATAGATTGTTTTCTGTAATAAAAAAAACAAATTGTGTCGCTCTTTAACTTTGGTACACCCTGTATCCTATAACTTGTATTAATGTGTATTTCAAAAACCGCTTTGAACAAAGGATTAATTTATTTTATGTCAAATACTTGGAAGAACACTTAGTTCTCACGATAATTGTTTCAATCCAGTTTCTTTTTTTTTTCAGGGTAACAATAGTTGTTTTATTATTGTGCTTATGTACGATAAGTACGAGGAAAGAATATTTAGTTTTAGGTAATCCATTTAGGGCCAAGCTTAATATTAGACATTTAGTTAATATAATTATCTGGATAGATAACCGTTATTTTGCATTCACCCGGTATATTTGAAAAAGATGCAAGTGAGTAGCATAATAGTTGGTACTAGAAAAGAAGGCATTTGTTAAAAACAAATCCATTTCCATTTTTAAAATAATTTACAATATGAGAAATTCAGTAATTTAGTTTGAATAGTAATTCATGACCGTTTTGATTTCTTTATGGAACCATAATTTTAAATTATGAGAATGCGATTCCCAGCCTCAGAATATTAGATAAAAACATTTGTTTATATTAGATAACGCAATTTGTTTAACCGTATTTCGCTAAACCTGCTTAAAGAATTTTTGCCCCTCCACATCAATCGAGATTTCTGTTACTTGCGCACGTGACACCTCGCGTTATTCGTGAGAACAAAATTGCAACAGAGATTCACTTCTCAAGTGAGAGTTCCCAGGGTGAAGTACGACCAGTAAGCAGCTCCAGTGTCCGCGGTAGTGGTAAGAATCGTTTTGACCTTTTTATTGTGTTTTTTTTTTGCATGTATCGTTTGTACCATTTTTGCTGTGTTATTTGCACTTACCGTTTATACCATTATGATGATGATTATATATTTATGCACCGATGGAATTCTAGCAACTTGACTTTTGAGTAGAATCCGATCTCAGTGTCATAGTGAAGGCCCAAATCGTTAGTCTTTGGAGAGGGACTTCGCCAACGCGAAGAGACACGACAGATAATTTGTAATAAAAGTATGCTCGAAATTGATGCGATAACCTCTAACCGTCACTTGTATTTTGGCTGCCCGCTATTAATGTCATCCCAATTCACGCATATCTCTGGCTTAATCAACTTAAGGAACAGTTTGTATTCCAATACCAGTTACTAAAACTGTATCAAACGTGCTATATATGTAGATACCTCTCGGGAATATTCAGTTGTTATTCTTTGATGGTTATATATGGTAAAGACTCCGATCCCTAGTATTTGGAGAGGGACTTCACCAGAAAACCGTAAAAGGTACACGTGAGTTCCCAGCAACTAGACTTTTGAGTGGGATCCGACGAAGTGTCCCGGGTTCGAGATAACGTGCGATCCAGTTGGCCCTGAGAAAGGACGAAAGAGGTAAATCTAAGATATAGCACATCTGCGATTATTACGGATCATCAACCATCTGTCCCTAGGTTGACATCCTACTGTAGTGTCACGATAGTAAACCGGAACCACTTATACCTGGACATTTTTGCACAGACTGTTTTCCATAATACCGTTTTAAACACTAGCCACTACAAAGTCGCTAGCTGCTTGACGTAGCTAACAGTAGTAATAGATACCGAAACTTAGCTTGTCTTGATTCACCGCATTTTTGCTTGCGTACCTGCTTGTAGTCCCGGCGGGAATACCTGTAACGCTAACCGGGCGCGTCCCCAGATGGCGAATATGGGAATGCCCTAAGTAACACTGGTGTCGCCGGGTAGGTGTGAAATAAAACAATACCCGTAGACCAACAGGCTTGCACAGAGGAAAACAACGTATTCAACAAAAAAGTTTCCTGGTGCTTAGTGACGCGGGCCCAGGACCGTAGCCAAAAAACAACAAAATAGAAATGGACACGAGTAAGGAAAAGTTTACGGAGCAGGGGAGGGATACCCCAGTTCCGGTCAGGGAAGAGAGTAGGAAAGTAGGCTCCACCCGACCATTAGCAAACGACTATTCAGTACCCACAGTGGGATGTCAGGTTGTGGAGGATACTAGTACTACTGACAACCTCAATGAGAGGAAGCAAGCTCTCGATCTCCAGAAAACTGGAGAACACATGGAGATTGGGATCAATCCTACTCGATCAGAAATCTCAATTTTATTGGACCAGGAGTGGGAGCTGTTAAAGTCTCCGTCTCTAAGTGCTGGAGAATTGAGAACATCAGGGGACGAGGTATCCAAGGAATTGGATGGACACCTTTAAGAGGAAATGAAGGGGGTGCTGCAAGAAGATGCTTTGGTAGTTTACTTAGGAGTGAAATACCATACGAAACCGCCTTAAGCAAAGTGTTGGAGCAACGTCCAACCGAACAGCAGCCAGAGCGAGGGCAGCAAACCTCCTCTGAGCAGGCTGTAACCGGTAAGCGTCTGCGCTCCAACGACAGTTGCCCGGGAAGATGGATCTATAAAACCTCTTTTTTAGGGAAGCTGTTGAGGGGGTCAGAGTGAGCATAATCTATTTCAACTACAAAACGGCTACCCTAACTAGCACACAGATGGGAGCACTACAGCAGGCAATAATGCAAGCTGTAGAGGCAATCCCAGACGAGAGTTCTCAGGTGAGGTTCCTAGGCTGCACATAACGGCCTGGGTGGCTTCTCATTACCTGTGCGGATGGGACGAACGCCTCGTGGATAAAGAGTGTCACAGAACACCTCCATCAATGGGAGTGGATCCTACTACACCGGAAGGAATCGGGGACTGATCAAACATGGACGTTCTCAGTAGATGTAGCGTCCATGATTACACTGGAGGGACTGAATTTCAGACCCATCTGCGGACTTGGACAAATCCAATTCCACGCAAAAGTCAGAGCAGGTAAAGACCCCTCTGACAAGAGAGTGGTGGCAGGAATGCCCTCAGGGAAAATCGAACTACAATCGCTTCCCAAGAGGAGCGAATATCCCTGACAGGGAACTTCTGGGAAAGGAAAATCCCTCCCGAATAACCCCCTTTTGAAGAAGAGTGGAATGAAACCACCCTCGAAGAAGAAAACGGCAGAGAAACCTAACCCAGACACCCCCAGGAAGAGTGAGAAACATTCACCTTCCAGGAGGGGCAAGAAAATCCCACCCCCCTTAACTTCCTTTTAAACCTACAACCTAACCCTACCTAACCAACCATTTCTCAACACTTCCTCTAATCAACTACCCAATGACATCTTATATTAGGTGTCTACAGGCGAATCTACATTAAGTCTGGGAGGCCATATCGTCCTCAGCAAAAGATTTAAGTAAGAGCAAATCGACATCGCTCTCCTCCAGGAACCCTGGAGAAGTAGCACAGGCCGAGCAAGCGGCCTGGGAAATACTTCTGGCAAGGTAATAGAAATCGGCCCTGATGAACGACCCAGAGCATGTATAACTATAACTAATAACTATTTTGTACTTACAGATTACTGCAACCAGGACGTTGTAGCCGTCCAGGTATCGATCTCGGACGGAGGAAGCAAAATGGAAATAATCGTCTGCTCAGCCAACTTCCCGCGTGAGAGATTTAGTCGCCTACAGCAAAAGGCACATAATTCACCTGGTTATTGGATGTGATGCGAATGCCCATCATAGAGCGTGGGGCAGCACGAACATTAACCAAAGAGGTGAGTCACTTTTTGAATACTTATTAGGTAAAGGACTACCTGTGAATAATATTGATTCCGACTCAACCTTTGTCACCAGAAGTAGGAACGAGGTATTAGATATCACAATCAGCTCAAACTACTTGAGCAACAAGATAACCGATTGGAACGTCTCATCTGAACCCTCGTGTTCAGATCACAGACATATTCTATTCAAAATAGAAGCTGGTCCAAGACCTATGGTGACATATCGGGATCCGAAGTGCACAGACTCGGAAGAGTACAAACATTGCCTCCAGTCTCACCTTCAATCTACTATCACCACAATAAGGAATCGTGATGAGCCTTAAATTGCGGCGGAATTGTCTCAGCTTATAACAAAAACCGTCCACTGAAGACATAAAAGGAATTGTCCTTTTATGTCATCAGTGCGTTTTGGTGGAATTAGTATTTGGATAAAATAAGAAAAGAAGTTCGACGCCTGGTTAATCGAGATAAAAATTCGGGCGACTGGGAGCAATATAGATCCACTCTAACAGACTATAACAAAGAAATAAGGAAAGCAAAAAGGGCATCTTGGAGGAAATTCTGTGAAAGTATAACTGACCTACCTCACAGTACTAGAATCCACAAGATTCTTTCTAGAGAGCCGACATGGGAAATCGGCTCGTAAGGCAATATCATCAAATCCTTCCAACCATTCAAATCGCCAGTAGAGGATGGAGTTTTTCCAGCTCTACAACAAAATGGATTGGAAATATTGCTCCCATTCTTCATTAAATTATTCAAGCTAGTCTGGTATGAACCTATATCCCAATTGGTCGGCGGCGGTTAAGGTAGTATATATACCAAAAATGAGTAGGAAAGAACCAAGTCCTAAATCGCTTAGACCGATTAGCCAGACATCTTTTCTGTTGAAAAAACCTGGAGAAAGTGCTCGACGGATATATCAAGGGGAACATCCTGAATCATCACTCCCTCAATACCCATCAGTATGCCTATCAGACAGGAAAATCAACAGAACTAACACTCAACAACCTAGTCGAAAAAATCACCCAATCCCTTCAAATGAAGGAAATTGCGGTAGAAGCCTTTCTCGATATTGAAGGAGCATTTAATAATGTACTGCCCGACTCCTTATATGCAGCAGCGGCTGCCAGAGGAATTGAACCTACTATAGGCGACTGGATTCGTGCTTGCTATCAAACAGAACCATAACAACGTTTCTACAGGGAGACACAATTAGGCTTAGAGCTATAAGAGGATGCCCGCAGGGTGGGGTTCTCTCCCCCCTTTTGTGGTTACTTCTTGTGTACGACCTACTGGCTATTCTCACACTGTGGTAAGTTGAGGTTCTAGAGATGATCTAGCCATACTAGTCAGAGGAAACTCTGAAGGAGTAATATTGAATACCCTTCAAGAGACACTGGATGCAGTGAGTAACTGGTGTGACAGATGTCACACAGATGTCTGCAAACCTTCAAAAAACAGTAATAGTATCATTCGCCCGGAAAAGGAAGCTGGCGGACTTAAGACCTCCCTCCTTAATTGGTGAAACTACTACATTTGCGGAGGAGGTGAAATATTTAATAATCACTCTAGATAAATCACTTAATTGGAACTCCCATCTGGAAAAGGTAATCCACAAAGCAAAGCTGTCCTAATGGACATGCCGTCGTATTTGTGATAAATCCTGGGGCATGGGTTCCCAACAAATTTACTGGATCTATATCACTGTCATCAGAATGATAACATACGGATCCATTGTTTGGTGGCCGAAAAGATCACAACGGACGGCCAAAGCCAAACTCTCTGGACTCCAGAGATTAGCATGCATGACCGTAAGGGAGTAATTAGTATCACACCGTCAGCTGCAATGGAAATCCTCCTGGATATATATATTTGGAGAGAGTGGCCAGGTGGGCAACCTACAGACTGTAACAAGCGGCCATTAATATGCCGCTGACTAGTATCATGGAGCGGAACATATTGCTGGATGACATAGAGAATCACAGAATCCTGCAAATGCCCTCGGATACTATGCCTATCATGACCAATTACGAGCTGACCTTCAACATCCTTTCTCCGGAAAGAGATTAGTGGGATCGAAATAAAGCCAACCTACTGAGGACAGACAGTTGCTGGTTTACAAACGACTCCAAAACTCCCGAGGAGACAGGAGCCGGAGTACATAGCTACAGACCAAGGGTGAGGATATCCTCAAGCCTAGGTACACATGCAACTGTTTTTCAGGCTGAGGTTTATGCCATTGAACTGTGTGTGCGAAGGCTGGAATATATGCATCTTACACGCAGATCAATACAAATTTTCTCAGATAGCCAACAGCTATAAAAGCTGTTGGCTACTACCGGTGTAACTCCAAAACGGTATGGAATTGTCAGAAGGCTCTAAATCATTTGAACAAAACAATAAAGTGTCTCTGGTCTGGAAACCCGGCCACTATGGTATGGAAGGTAACGAAATAGCCGACTCCTTGGCCAGAAAAGGAGCGGGATCATGAATCAACGGACCAGAACCGATACCTGGGCTGAAAGGAAAATTCTCCAGTATTGGCAAGAGTTACCTGGATTAGTTCATTCGAAGGCGTTTATAAAATACCCTTTGAAATCAAGAGCTAAGAGACTTTTAGTGTTAAACAGGGTAAACCTGAAAACTCTAAGATACCTATATACCGGGCACTGCCGACTAAACTATAATCTGCATAAACTCGACCTAGCGGAAAACGCCAAGTGCCGTCTATGCCTGGAAGATGATGAGAAGGCAGACCACATCCTATGTACCTGTTCCGCTGTGGAGAGGATCCGATTCTCAATATTTCGCAAAGGGCAAATACTGCCAGAGGATCTGGACGCATTCTCACCCAATAAAGTTATCAGTTTCGTTAAGAGACTGAACTTATTGAGTGAAATATAACTAGGTGTGAGCCACAATAGGCCTGCTGAAGGCCGCAGTGGAGGGTCCACAGGTATCCACTCACAGGAAACCTAACCTAACCCAACCTGCTTGTAGTAAACCTTTAAAACATTTCCTGCTGAGATTAATACAGTAGTAGTAGTTTCCGTAATTTAATTGTGCTTGATATAACTGATCACGCTTTATCATAACCTCTTCCTTGGTTTCCTTGGTTGATTATCTGTATAATATATTACTATTTATATGGTACAAATATGTATATTTCTCTTGTGTATTTTACTTTTTTATTATTATTATTATTCTACTACGAAACCAGTCTTAAATAAAATAGAATAAATAAGTTGACATTCTAAATTTTATTTAATGCAAAGATAACAAATCTGGTTGTACACCAAAATACAATTTCGACAGGTAAAAGTGAAGTTGTTCATTTCTACGAAACCGACAACCATACACATCGACCCCTGGACATTCCGTTTCTTCACTGAGTTATCCTAGCTTCTGTCATATCACTGATAGAATAAAGTGGTGTTTCTACACTTTAAAATAGAAACTGGCGCTCGAGACCGTACCGAAATAAAAAGTTCAAAGTACCGCTGTTGTACTGAAGGGTGCCAAAGTGACAACACATTACACAACAACAAAATACGACATTTTGTTTAGCAGATACGTCACAGTGTATTAAAATATACAAAAATTTTTCCACTTTTCAAAGCGGGAGATTAAACTAAAATTAACGTCTCTTTGCCATTTTATCTTGTATTAATAAAAATTTTTAATGCAATATAAAACACACCTAAAAAAATTAGACAACCCCCAAACCAAAGTCGGAGCTGCATGAACAAGGGCACAGCTTTTTTTACGTCTAAGAAGACTGTGACAAGGGTAACAGTTAAAAAAACGTGGACACACACAACCAATCCTTTTGATTTTATCGAGGCCGGGATTTGAACCCAGGAGTCGATAGGCAGTAAACCAGCTATATTTGTCACTTAACGGTCTGGCCCACTGTGTTACCGAGCTTGATAATTATATACAAACATATTTCTGATAATATTAAACTTAGCATGACAACACCAGCATGGCTTAAAAAATTGACAAGTAATTTATTAAATTTTATTGAACACACATTCCAAGCATTTTCAGGAAATGGTTATGTTCATGTTGTGTACATTGATTTTTAAAAAGCTTATAATCAGGTTAATCATAAAATTATAATCAATAAACTTTTTAAAGTTATATATGACGGATTTGCTGACCAGGAGCCATACCGTCACATTTATTTGTGGGAAAAAAACTCAAACTTCACTGTTACATTTTAATAACAATAACAGAATACATTTACTAAATATTTTCTATTTCTATAAATAAACAAGATAGAACATATTATAGTAGAGTCCACGGCAACTTTAAAGTCTTCTAGAAACGATTTCTGTTTGCACTTAAAAGTTAAAAGCTAAAACCTAGTTTAAATCATTGTTTATCCTTTGGGATTTCAAAATTTGTTGGTCGTCAAAATGTTGTCCTATAGGGGGTGAATGTAAAAATTACCCTTAAAATAATTTTGCATTATTTTAATCTACAGAGTATCGTCTACATTTTTGTTAAATAATAATACAATTTTTGAATGCACGCAGTTAAATACAGAAGATCAACGTTTAAAGCGTGCTCCTGAAATTTGCCGTTTTGATCAAGCTAACTTTTTGTTTAACACGCCTCTAACTACTTAACTGTTAATACAATCAAAAAATACTTGTAGACTGAAACTTCAGGATTCTAACCATTGTTTTATTTTTTAATCACGATGACTCCGTAATTAGTTATCGATTTTTTTATGAGCACTTGCATGATATCTTATAAGATCCATTGTCGTCTATCGGCGTATGCATCACATAGCATTTAATTGTATAACTTATTTATTATTAGTCATAAAATTATAAATCCTACACACTTTTGAAAAGATAAAATAAACTTTTCTTAAGAGTACAACATTTTGATTTGGGCTTTGCTTTGGGAGATAATGCGAGGTGAACGTAAACATTGTCTAAACCGAATTAAAATTTGAAGCATTTCAGTCCGAGATATTGCCATTTTAAGTTTTGTTTTCTCGCAAAATACAAGTTTTAAATGATTACAAAAAGAAATCTAATTAGCAAACGATAAAAGGTATCTTCTGGCATTGGAGGTCTGGTAGTGAGAACAGGAAAAATTTTTCATCCATTTTCCAACATATGTGGAATAATAATTATTTACTTATGACACAAGGACGAAAAATGTAGTTTTACGTACGATTACGGAAAATTGCCGAACGAGGCGAAGCCGAGTTCGAAAACCGTATGAGTACGAACAACAATTTCGTCCATGTATCATACACTAGTTTTTATTCGATTGTAGGAAGAAAATAATAAATGTTATTTATATTTATTTTACTTGACTGAAAAATCTTATCGTAAACGACTTCACGTCACTTTGATACAATCTAATAAGAATATCATGACATTTATTTATACTTATATTGAACATTATTTTGTTTATAACTATTTACCGCCCGAAATAATTATTTACCGCAAAGTGATTATTTACTGAGGGTGCTGGCAGTTTCGAGAGCAGGCGAGCTCAGTAAAGACACTTTTCGGGTATGCTGCGTACAATATTTTTTCTGCAACCATTTTTGCTACTCTCAAAACACTTTTTAACTTGAAATCTGTTGTCATCAAAATTCATAAAATTCAACTCAGATGTCAGGCGCTGTTATCTAGAGTGCTTAATTAAGTCCTTAATCTATTATTGTTAACCAAAAATGACATAAGGGATCGGTAAAGACATATGTCACTTTACTGGGCTAGACCAGTAAAGATGCATTTTCCACTCAAAAAATTTACCAAAAACAGTTAAGTTTCTAGACGGTTGCAGAAATAGTATATTATATACCTAGGTTGAGAAGTGAGCTATTATTTACCGAGCACTTTTATATAATGTGCAAGGTCTATAATGGCCTTCTCAACCGAAGTATATATAGAATTTTTTTTAGTACTAACATTGACATATTACCATATTTGATTTGATTAGATTTTGATATTAGTCATTCCCCATTTCTTTTCAAATATTTCGAAATATCAAGTAGTCTAGGAGTTTAGTTGTCAAACTGACAAAATGAAATTAATGGAATATTATTTTAGATGTCCTTTTCCAGAAAATGGACGATATCCAAAGGTTCTACGTAAAACGTGTGAATAAAATTGTAAAATGGGTGAAAATTTTAGTGACAGTGATTTAGAGATAGAAGTGTGTACCCCGCCTGAACTTAGAGAGGTGGCAACTAGTGAAAGTAGCTATTTGTTGCCAGAACACCACTTACCGGTGTTGAATTTCCGAGTTTATTTGTTTTTTGCTTAGAATTAAGTTAACAAGTTTCTATTCATTTCATTAATATAGAAAATTTTTCATTATTTACCTAGATGGTTTTTTATTATAATTGTTTACCTAGGGAGAGAAATACTACTTCTCATTAGAGGAGTGGAGTAAATAATGGTGATTTCTCAGGTTAGTAGTAAAGAAAAGTACTTTTTGACCTGGAAATGTAGTCGCCTAGTAACCAAAACAAAAAGTAATATCTGTTATAAAAAGGTGATCTTTTCGTCCAAATATTAGAACCAAAAAACGTCACTTTTCAACACAATCGAATAAAAATGAAATGCTGATAGAAAGAATAGACGTTGTTATGGTTCATTACGAGGAAATATCAATAAAAGATTGCATACGAATTAACATCGACCTTAAAGAAACCATAAATCAAATTATAGATAATCCTGATACACTTATGCCTTAAAATTGGGACTTATTTATTCATTCTGTTATTAATAAAAATAACTAAAAAATTGTTTGTCCTATCAGATACCACGTTTCCAAAAATACTTTTTTTAAAATACAAAATTATTGAATATAAAACAAACTATGTACAGGAAACTAATTTATTAAATTCCACTCACGAGTAAAAATTATACGCACTAAAGTATATTCTGTGGAGGTTTCGTTGTTACAAGCTGAATTTTATATAAAATGAATGCTTATGTACTTATGTTTCTAAATCCCGAGGCCGTCAAAAATCGTCTTGTGCAAAAGGTCATTAAAGTTAAAAGACGAGTTAAGCATGTAGTGGCAAAGAAAGACAAGTTGTGATTTTTTTTATATATTATTCAGAAAAGATTTTGTAGGACAATTTTTTTTATAATTTTCAAATATTATGTTATACATTGGGGTTTACAAGAGAACAAAACTTAAAACGGCAGTATCTTGATTTAAAATCATTCAATTTAGACATTTTTTGCGTTTCCCCTCATATTAACTCCGAAGCGAAAGCCCGAATGAAATTATAGTACCCATAAGAAAAGTTTACTTTATCCTTTCAACAAACTGTGTATAATTTATAATTATATAATTAATAATAAATAAGTTATAGATCTAAATGCATTGTGATGCAAACGCCGACAGACGAAATTTGTCGTGCACGCGCTCATAAAAAAATCGATAAATAATTATGGAGTCATCGTAATTAAAAAATAAAATAATATTTAGAACCCTGAAATTCCATTTTACAAGGCTATTAATAAGTATTTTTTTGATAATATTAACAATTAAGTAGTTAGAGGAGTGTTAAACAACGCTTTACTCTACTATTATAAAAGTAGCAATAGCGCCTAAACAACATAACCACCTGACAAAAGATAAAACTGAGGTTAGAGTCAGAGAGGAAATCAAACAAGAGTGGTAACTGTTATAATAAATGGCACCGTTTTGTGTTGTCTAGTTTCTATTGACAAAATTCCCCACCGGAGGTGCTGGTATATCACTTTAGACTAATTTTTGGAGAAATGGTAAAATTCTTTATGTAAAGTTCATATTTATCATCCAAATTTATCATGAGCTCAGTCTTATGTGTTATGAACATTGCTAATTTGATTAGTTCTTATAAATACTGTTTTCCTCCCAGTATATTAATTCAATCATTAAAATCATGCTGGTTCACGATTATGTGATGCATACGAGTAAAAAAAAATTTCTTTATACAACGTACTAATTTCTTTTATATTATTTTCCTTGAAAATAACAAGAAAAACAAATGTACACAATTCCTACTGTTCAGCCGGCGAAAAAAGGCCCAGGCAAGGAAGAATATTGCCGATAAGTCGCCAGCTTTCCTCGAAACCTGTAATGCTATGTGTCATAATGCTACGTTAGTCCACGTTGGGATGCCAAAATACTACACTATACGTCAATGAAACGTTAATTCATGTTGGGATGCCAAGTAAAACGTACCAAAATAAAACTGAACTCCTTACCAATCCTTGGCTAGCTCGTTATATCTCAGGTTGGGTTACCAGTGTCATACAGACAAAACTGGTGCCTTCAGCTTCTCAGTAGGTCCTCTAAATTCAATAAATAAATAATTAATATTTGACCAGAAAATTTGGTATACCTTACCACACTTTATATTTTGAATGAAACTTATTCTGAGAAATTAAACAACATAAGTTTAATAAAATGTTTAATTATATCAAGTCCAGTTAATCAGCCAGGTTTTAAATATAAAAGAAATATTTACAAATAGGTATGTGAAATTTTTAAATTCATAAACTATCCCCGAAACAATAGTATCTAATACCAGTAGGTTGATTTATACCAAATGCATGTAGTTTACAAAAAAAACACAAGAAAAATATTTATATCTAGATATCACTATTATTACATTTTTCGTAATCAAAGTTCAACGATCTAACACAGATCTAATTTTTACTGGACTATATTTACAACATGAGTACCAGTACTAATTTAAATTTGAATAAGTAAAATTGAAAAAAACATGCATAAAATAAATGATTAATTATTTACATCAAGGTCGAAATTTTTAATAAGTACATAAAAAAATATTAAAACTTAACTTAAGCTGGAAAATGGAGAGTATGTTCAATTTTTGTCCCTCAGTGCCAGACCAATATTGTTCCATTAACCAAACTGCAGCATTACAAAACTCGACGATGAAATTAATTGGCTCTTGACCATCACTTGTCGAAAACACAAATCGACCCTCTAATCCAGCTCTACTCGGTACATTAGCAATACTTGATTTAATTCAATTTTCCATGGCATCAAAAGTACATAAAAACCACATTTACAACATGAACAAATTACCTAGGTTATAACCTAGCGGAGTCATATAACATTCTTATTTTAAACAACAATTCACCAAGTCGAAACCTAGTAAAAGTCCAATGATAACTCCGTGATAGTCCCCTGATAGTTAATAAAAGCCAAGTGATAACCACCTTTCCTAAGAATCATTCACCGGAATTCCGTGTAAGTCTCTTGGTGGTCTAATAAAAGCCCAGTGAAAACCCCTCCACAGTTGCCTAAAATTTTAAAAAAGAAATACAAAATACAGAATACAAAATTTTAATTAACTTATCCTTCTATAAGGCAAAGTCCTACGTCCATACACATTTTTTTTTGTAGAAACAATCAAGCATTTAGCTGACAAAATACTAAGTAGCACCCCTTTCACCAGCTACAAGGCGCAAAATGTAGGTACGTCCTCTCACTAAGACGACTGACTATGAAAAGGGATGAAATTAACCGATGGAGTTATCACAGACACAGAATCACAGAAAGTCTCTCCAGAAAATATCAAGGTCGGTCACCTGTCGAATGAATGTGAGATTATGTAAACACATATCAATACTTATCAAGACAAATATAAAATGTAAAACGTTAATTATTACAAAAGTTAGAAAGATAAGAGAATTATATAAAGTAATATTTATGCAAGGTGATACATAAAATACCACGGCCTGAGATTCGGTTATTTGCAGAATCCATAAGGTTTGTCGACCCTAGTGCAAGTAGCTGAAGTGCGTTCCATTAATGTAATTCTTGTACTAACATACTTAGCTTAAACGGTCTAAGTAGTAAGAGTCTGGAATAATTTAGAAAACAACCCAACTATTATTCAAACTTTTGTTATTTTAGAGTTACTCATTTCACACACAAGGTAATGATCTTTATAACTGAATAGGTCTATAAAAAACAGATGAGCTCACGTGACCACAGATCAACTCGGTGTGCAATCCTGACAACAATTGAACCCTGCCAATATACCGAATAAGTGACATTTAACTGGTGACACAATTTAAATAAATTTACCCCCAATTAGAAATTATTATTCTAGAAAGAACACATAACGAGCAAAAGATAATCCATATAACCTATGGTAAGTAATACAATTCTACTAGCCATTACAAAGTTACATTGTTTGGGTTTATTTCAGACAGTCTGTCACTTCACAAGACAACCAGTTCAATGAAACATGTAAACAACGATGACCATGCAACATTAGGCAAGTCATAGGTAGGATATAACTTATTAATTTATTAATAAGAAACTAATGCTCGCTTGTCCTCTAGCTTAAATGTCATCCTATACTTCTATCAGAGATCAGAGATATAATGTTAAACAGAAACCATGACGTCTACGATATAACCTTGAGACGTGAGAATTTAATGCAAACAGATAAAATATTACAGATAATAATTTTTGTGAAATGAAATTAGACAATGTGAGGTTTAAAATGTAATCTGACAGGAATGGTGGAAAGTAAAATTGTCTGTTACTCGATGGATTTCAAAAAATTTCATTGTGAAGGAAGAAGAGAAATGTGATGTGTAAAATGTAATTTATAAACAAAGTTAATGAACTAGTTGATTTTTATGCTTAATATACATAAATATTTCTCACAATGATGAATTCAACCGTAACAAACTATACTAGGAATACAGTATCTCTCCGAATGAGCAGGTGCGGACGCAAACGATCACAAATATTTGCCATGCATTAATTCATTTATTTCATTTACGCTTAATTGTGAAGGAAATGCAGAAATCATGTTCTTTCCGCAGGTCTTTTTTTCCCAACCAGACAGTAATGCTGAAATTATACTAAAAACGAACTCATTGAACAGTGTTTTATGTTAAAACTTTAAATAAAAAAAACTTCTAAATCCTTTCGATGTCCAGGCGGTTACGAAGTTTCTGTTTTCCTCCTCTTCGGTGGCACCGTAATATCTCGTGTAGATAATTTTCGTCTGTTCGTTGATTTATTAAGGTACTTGGGATAAAATGGAAAATGGTCGGTATTTTATTCTCTTTTAAGTTCAAAAATGGTTTCGTCTGCGAGCTTGGTCGAGTCGAAACGTTCAATATCACTCAAGAAAATGTAATTCGCACACGGCGTCCTTTGAGGTTAGGCTTACATCTGCCCTCCTAATTACAATTTGCCAATTTCTAACCATTTCAGCCTTCAACAAAGAATGTATAATGTATTATAGTTTACAAAATAATGGTTTTAAATTCGAAACAAACTCTTTATAATCACATGGTTAAGTTAGATAATTAGATTCACTTACTGTACGAGAATAAACTTGGATTTTTCTGTGCATTTTTCACGTTTCCATTACCAATATTACAATCAGGCACAAAACAATTTTTCAACATTTTTCAGGCTTGGGTAGACGCGATGTTATAAAATACTTAAATTTTCACTTTATAAACACGGCAGCAAATTAGTTTTCAGCCACTAAAAGAATACTCACGCCGCTGTGTCAAATTTGTCTACTAACAACTTTCGACACAAAAATAGGACGTTTTCTGAACATATAATTATGTCTCCTCCCTCCTTTTACCTTCATGGGTAAACTGTTAAGCTTCAAAATATTTGAGATTTCTTGTAGATTGCCTATGCAGCCTAGTGGCTGAGAACATGTAGGTTGTTACAAATATAATTTTTATTATAGTTTCAGGTAAATTCTCGTTAGCGTACATCTTATAAACTTACTTATTTGCAACATAAAAAACATCGGCTTCTTTGGCGGCGGTAAAGGGATCAAAGAAGCCTACGTTTTTTATGTTGGAAATAAGTTTGAAATAAACTGTAAATGCTCATTGTGCAAACTTGTTGTGCCTCTCCTTGTAAAACGCATGCTATAACAATGAAAAAATCCTCATACAGAGTGAGATTCTTGGCTCTGTGGTCTTAAATGAACCGATAAAAACTTAAGGCATATCCAAAGTTAAATGATCTTGCACAGTTTGTTTATGATATGGATAAAGTTGTTGTTCTTTATGATTCTATGAGCACTATCTTCAGACACGCTTCTATTTCTAAGCGTTTGGTGCTTCATTTTAGACCTATCGCAAGTATTTACAAAATTTGTCAAAAATCGAATTATATAAGCCGTTACATTATGATATGTATTTTGTGTGTTTTCAAAATTTATTCTTCACGCTTAGAAATCTTAATCGTACTCCGATCGATGTCCATAATCAGCAGTTGCTGAAGCAAAGCACTCCTGTTCACGAAGACGTCTCTCAACAGCAGCAAAAGTTTGATGGCGTAGTAAACGGTGATTTATATATATTTTACTATTCCCTAACACTTTCACGGCAATTTCCTTGGAAATACCTTAAAACTAGTAACATACCAGTCTGTTCTGAGTAAGTTATTGTACGAGCAAAATCAGTTTAAAAAAATGAGCAAATCTATTACTACATATACTGGGATTTTCTTAAGGTATTGAAGCAAAAGAACTCATGCTGCATCAAACCATTTGTGTTTTTTCTTTTAATATAACAACAAAATTTAACAGAGGCAAAAAAAGTTGGAAATAAGGTTGAGAAACTATAAAAAAAAGTTTCTAAATATATTGTAAAAACTGTTGAAATAATTTAGAACTGGATAATTATCTTTTCATCTCTTGCATAATACTAACAAGCATGTATTTCCCATACAAATAAACACCTCAAATTTTATCGCAATAGCTGATAGCATTATTTTGCTATACACGGAAAGCAAACTATTATATATCAAAGTAATCGATTATTCTTGAATTTTTATACTTGTCACTAGAAAAATGTTACTTGGCATAATATATTATTATTGTTTCAATAACATAACAATAGGGAACTTGCCTATAATTTTAAAAATAAAAATAATACTAAAAAACATAGCGTAACGTTGTAATAAAACGTGTACTTCACAAAAAAATAAGTTTTCTAATTCCACGCGATCAGTATAAAGGATCTAAACAGCGATAAAATTGAAGTGGCCCGAAACGAGCTACTATTGACTGTGACGTCACACCATACCATATTCGGTAGTCGTCGCGCCGGGAAGCAATACAATCAGATGTTTACCGGTGTTATAAGACTGTGGTTGATTTGTTAGTGACTGTTCTGATATAAATATATAATTGTGTTTTATAGTACCGCTTATTGTAGTTGTACAGATATTTTAAAATGACTGATCAAGGTTTTTCAAAGGGCCAATCTGATAATTTGCCTAAAGTGGATATGTTTATGGTGGCATCTTTTATACAAAATAGTGAAAGTTTTTCCCTTGGAGAGGTCCGCGGGGTCAAGGCAGAGAAGTATGTATTTTTTTAGCTTTTAGTAATAATTTATAAACATAAAATAGTTATGACTTGATCACGGAATAAAAAGAAATAACTACAAAATGCTTAGTCGCAACTAAGCATTTTTAGCAGACTTAGTCTTATGTTTGAAAGAATTTAGGGTAATTCTTTACAACAGCCACTTCTATATTTTTCGTGTTTTTTTTGTACACACGCGTAAAGTGTCTCTATAGAAGACATTTACTGCAAAGGAAATGTTGCGCAAATGTATAATTACCTATCGTAGGTATTTTCGTACTATGTTTTGGGGCAAGGGAAATAAGTGATTGTGTCGTGTTATCATTCACATGATAGATAAATGTAAGATTTGAATAGAATAAATTAAAGGACAAGGGAAAGGTATTTGCAATATACTATATATACTAGAGGTAAACATTTTACTCTTCGCAGACAGTAGTGTTATTGAACTTTTATATAATTGTTGCACATTCTGTAGGATACTCTTCGTAGTTTTTTGAAAAGAATCTTGTGTTTGTCTTATAAACTTCATTCTTACAATACCTAATGTATTGACTACATATTTAATTTTCTCTCCCGATGGTGCCGACTGTATTGGCGAAACGCGTGGCAGTATATTTTATAGTATAAACTAAGATTCATTCTTACAATACCTAATATATTGATCACATATTTAATTTTCAATTTTTTTTTTCATCTCCCGATGATGCCGACTGCGTAGGCGAAATTTGTGGTAGTATATTTTACAGCATTTTGGTGTCTTTAGAAAATTACTTCAATTTTAGTAGCACATTGAAAAGTGCAACCCTCTGTAGATTCATATTTTTAAATAAAATGTGCTATAACTTTTTTATTTACTATTTGATTTTTTTTCAAAAACAATGGATTTCTTCCTCTAGCTAACACTAACTTATAGCCCAAATTTCAATTCGAACGGACTTTTTTTTCTTTAGTTATCGTGCTTACAAGAAACGTGACGGACAGACAGACGGACGGACAGATCAACAGACGGACATTTTGAAAGTTGTTCAGAATTCGATGACGAACGAAATGATTTTTTCTCTGCGAGCGATATTAACGATTTTAGAAATGTCCCGATCAAATGCAATATACTCTTCGTAATCGTATTTGCGAAGAGTATAATAATAAATAGCTGTTTACTTTCGCAGCAGGAAATTACCTTTACTTAGTATCACTAAATTACATTATATCTACTAATCTTATTTTGTAACATTGTATACACATTCTTTCTTTAATCCTACCCTAATTAAAATTCAATAATTCGGAATTCGGAATATTTTATTGCCCGCCTGCGAAAAACTAGTAGATAGACATATAGTATTTAATAATGTATTTACATTAAAATGATCTTCACACACATGTAGAGACCTACTGCTCTGTGAAATGTCTTTTTCATTTCTTCTACACGCTTTTAGCCATTTTGATCGACGAATCTTATCTTCTGGCAACATTATAAATATTTTATCTGGCACTTTTACTGTAGTATTCTTACACAACGGTACAATGCAATATTTAAAATAAGGAGTTTTTGTTTCCATTTTAAGTACCTATACACTTAAAATTTATGGCGATGCTGGTATTTTTACGGCTGAAATCAAGCAGTCGAGTGCTGGGATCTCCGTCGTGGTATGGTGTGATGTCACGACTACTCCCGCGCTTTTGAACCTGTTTGAAACGGTTCGCTCGCGCGCGAAACTTTAATAATTTATAACAAATTTATTATTGGGAATTAAGGCGTCATATTTTGCATATCTTATTTTTTAGTATTGTAGAACATTTTTATGAAGTAAAAAAAAATGTGCAAGTTCCCTATTGTAAACTAAAAACAGATATATTTTTGAGTTTCATTTGCGCAAGTCTTTAAGTCAATATAAGTTTGATTCTTTCGAAGTATAAGTATGTATTAAATATAAGTGTACTTCTTTCGAGTACTGTTAACCGTGAGAGTAAGTATAAGGGCATATTGAAGTAAATTCTTATTTAAAAGTTTTTCTTGACATGAGAATACTACTCATGGAATAAAACTGCAAACAACTGTGCTGGAAGAATTATACATACTATTAATCCAATAACTGTTATCCTTGAATAAATACTTGCAAATCTCAATGTGAAGTGTTCTTTATTGGGACAAGTAAATCGCGCAGTGGAGGGAGCTAGAATGCTATGCCTTTGCCAAACAAAGACGACATACCTTACACACTATATGTTGATTATTATGAAATAATTTATATTTATAAAGTTACACTTGAAAAAGAAGTATCTGAACAGTATGAACTGTGAAATAGAAGTTAATGAGTCTACGACGGAAGAGCTATTAGCAAGTTGGGAATTGGAGTTCTTAATTTCAATATTAGAAGGTAAGTTTAATAATTCTGGTTTTACTGCATGCAAGCTATTCTAATTATGTTATACTTTACAGGAAATGAATACACAACGTCACTATATTGTAGGTGAAATGGTATTCATCTGAAATTTAATGGCTATATATAGATTTCCCAAGTTATTTTTCTTTTTGATAATTTTTGCTTGTGTATTATATACAATCTATAGTCAAGATCTGCATTTTTATTGTAATGGCGTTTTATTATACAATACATATACAGGGTGACTGGTAAGTCGGCTTATTCCTTTGAGGGTGAGTTAGTAGAACTCATTTGCAATTGATTTAGAGATCTAATAGTTTTTGAGATATTTTATTTTTAAAATAAAAAAAATAATAAAAACTTTCTTTAATATTTCAGTTATGTAATAAAAATTAGGTGAAATACTTTAATAACATAAAAAGTCGAGCTAAAAAATTACATTTGTGAAAAAATTTCATACATTCATACATTCATTGGAATTTATTTTTAAAACTTGATAATGCATTAAACGTGTAAATTATTTAAAAACTTCTATACTTTATATATTACTTTTCGAATAAGGTTTATATGAAGTTTTAAAAACTGTTTACTTCCATAAATAATACAAAAACACTAGGTACAGATAGAGCGTCCATTGTTTTCAAACTAAAGAGATACAGGGTGTTTCGAAAAACATGTGCCATCGCTTAAACGGAGATTCTACACTCAAAAATAAGACAAATATACCTAATTCCTGTCAACATAGGTCCATTTTTGATTCGTTTCTAAGATATTGAAGTTTTATTTTTCTTTTGCGTTAACTGTAAAAAATGTATACGCCACTGATTTTTTAGTTTTTGATGGCTCAATTATATAGACATATATTATATTATTTGTGGAATTCTCTAAATTTTTTCTTTTCTTTTTTGGGACTTACCACATGAATAATTCTTAGTTATCTAAAAAATATAATTAGTTACCCAGTATGTTAGTGGAAAAATGAACCTCTGCGCTTGTAACTTTTCGTCAAAAGATTAGTCAGAAGGTATTTTTTGACAATTCATATGAGACAAAAAAAATAATAATATAATTCCTTAACGTTTCAAAAAACACCCTCTGACTAATCTTTTAATGTAAAGTCACAAGCGCAGAGGTTTATTTTTCCACTAACATACTGGGTAACTAACTATATTTTTTTAGATAACTAAGAATTAACATAAAATCGAGAAAGAAAAAATTTCAGGCAACATCAAATATTTATTGATTCATGTAATTCATCAGTTTTGTTTAAATAATACAGTTGAACTAAATGACACATTTTTACATTAAGTGTTAAATGTAACAGATCGTAATAATCTCTACTTTTGAACTGAATAAATGAAATCTTAGATTAAGTATAAGTTAGTATTGAATATTGTTCTAAACTTCCTCTTAGCTGAAGTAGAACCATTATTCTAAAATTAATAATTAGTTATCATTAAAAGAAGGAGACTAAGATAATGACTTTTAAGATAACGTTTTCCTTGATGGAAAACTATCTATTCTTGCGGGTATATGAGTACAATAATATCTTAATTTAAGAATAGTAGTCTTAAAAATAGTTTAGATTTTTTTTCCGTGTACAAAAAATAACAAAGCTAGTTAGCCTTGTATACAGATCTTTCAAAGACGCCCTTACATTTATCAAAGTTTTTATGAATAATAATTTATCATTATTCTTTTAATAGAAAAAGTAATTCAATAATCATCTACTGTCCATTCTATTTATTCTCTTTATTATATCTATAAATATAATATAAATCAATATATTATAATTATATATTTCATGTCGACAAGAAAATTGCTATACATGGAAAATAATGAGGTACCTTAAGTATTTTTATGCATACATGTATCTATCATGGAGGTTTTTAAAATTATATAAACGTCACTAGAAACGAAATTATAAAAATTCGTGACTTTAACATAATATCTGAAGTTCTGCCATTTGTATTGGTTAGAATGGAGCCAACGCATACCAATCTGCCAAACAGTCTCGCTAGTTCGAGAAATTAGTTTGTGAACATTTCTGAATACAGAAAAATATCAGTTGATTTAGCGATTGAATGACTGCATTACAGTTCTGACTGTGTTGTTGATTTCATGGTTTTAAACAAATACTGAGAGACGAGTTAGAAGTGGGAGCAATAAGATTAGTGGGAGCAATAAGATTAGTAGTAACTTTCTAAGATTCGTGTGCACGTAACATGAATCTGAATGTACAAATAACAATATTTTCTCTTCTATTTGTGTCTAAATAGATTTATTGATAAAGCACTGAAAGCACGGCGTCTATATGTAAAACGCTATCCACAGAAACGTTTACCCTGTTCTAGGACGTTATCCTACCTATATATTCGTCTCCAAGAAACTGATAAATGTAAGGATTTTGCAAGTAGACTTCGACTGTCAACTCCACAACTGGAAGAACATATTCTTGACATTATTGATGATTCTCCCAAATCTAATACAATAAAAATTGCTGCTCCAGTGAATATTAGTCCAGAACAAACAAATATGGTCGTTGGAATGATTCGTGCTGGTATCAAATCGAGATCGTTGCAGAATTCAATATGCCTGACTGTTATTTATAGACTTGTTTCACGGTACCAAAACATTGCATCAGCATATGAGAGAGTTAGGAGTAATCGTCCAAGAAAAATCAATGCGGCTTAAGACCGCTACATGAGGAATGGAGATATACTTTCTATAAAACGTCTAAGAAGAGTTCCTTTGACCGTACATCATAAATGAACGAGATTGAAATGGGAGAGTGAACATTTACATTAGCGAAATGAATTGTGAGAGTAAACATCTACATTGGCCAGATGAATGTCATCCTGTCTTATTCACCGATGAATCTGGAGTGAGTAGATTTTCAGATGATCGCAGAATTAGGGTATGAGCTAGATCAGGGGTAACCAGAAATCGTCGCTATGTTCATGAAATCTATCCTTATGGCGATAGTTCAATCATGGTGTGAGGAGGCATATGCTTCCTTGGATGATCTGACTTGTTTATTGTTGTGAGAACAATGACAGCTCAAATGTATGTTTACAATATCATAAACAACAATTTTATGGTCCCATCAGTGTGAACTTTTTTTCTTACGATAATGACCGTTCACATCGTGCAGGAATCGTTACCAGTGCACTGCAAAACCTTGTAATTCAGGCACTTTCGCTCCCACAGAGATCACTAGACCTCAATTCCATTGAACACATGTGAGATATGTTCAAAATATATATACGTGACCATCAACCTCACCCACAAGCAATAAGACACTTACCGACATTCCAGGAATTTGTAACAGTATCCCTCAAGATTGCATCAATAATCTCATTGACCTGCCTAGACGATGTTAAGCTGTATTGATGCAAATGGGCGACATACGTCTTATTGAAATTGAATAACCAATTTGCAGGTTCAAATGAAATTTGAAATTTGTGGTTTTTTTATTATTATTATTTTGGTTATTTTCTTGTGAAGAAAGTTGAAAAAAGAAATTATTTGTGCTCGATTTAATGAAAAATTAATGGAAATTTACAAGTTATTAAAATGTACTATAGTTCCCAAACGAAAATGGGTTTCTTCATAATATCCATATGTTTATATGACGTTTAAAAAATTTAATGTAATGCCCAAAGTTAACGACCTCTTAATATTTGCTGGTGCTGCAGAACATCAAAAAGCTGTTTTAGAGTCATTCAATTGCTTCCCCATTTTCTTATTCCTGTCGCTTCTCACATTTTTCGCATACTTTATGTTAGATATTATATAAAATAAGTCTGCCAAGACGTGTGGATAAAGTTGTCTTTTTTTGCTGTGGGAAAGGCGAAAGTCAAGTTGACGGAGTAAATGCAGGATTTGTGAGTTTCTCATAATCGAACTGACTGCTGGATATCCATTGTTACGGTGTTATATACCTCAATATCCCCTTACAGCTGGCAAAGCCTGCAATATGGACTCCTTGGTCCGTAACTTTCAGAAACATCACGGCCTGATTTCACCTTTTTCTTACCATTTTACACGAAAACTTTCATATAAATGTGTATTTCTGTAGCCAGTATTGCCATTTTCTCTGTTTTATTTTATTCATTTTATGGTGCTTGCCGTTCGGCACTATCGTTAAGCGATTTTCATTACAATGGTCGAGTTTTGAATGTAAATTTTATTACCTGCAAATTTTATTCAGTAATTGATCGTTAACCTGATGATATTGTGCTGTTGGCTGGTAATTAGGATAGACAGGCGCGCCGAGTATTTTATCGTGGGTAATGTCCCGGCGGTTATTATTCATCTAGATTAAAATATTAACAAACATTATTTTTATTCGTAATATGTCATGCATTTTTAAAATTATTTAAGTCTGTAGTACGGTATTAAAAAAACATCTCTTTATCAAGAAGAACAAATATTTTATTTATTAAATTCAAAGTGACGATAATTAATAGCAATAGAAACAATAGAAATTTCGGTTTTTCATGAAACGTTTTTCACAAAAGGTTTTTCACAAAAAATTCTTTAGGGCCAGTAGTACTATAGTAGTTTAACTGTGGTTTAATACCACACTAACCATTAGCTTAAGATGCGATGCGGGCGTATTTAATCTGAAGGAAAGGGACAAGTATAGAATTTTTTTACTTTCTACTTTACTGTAAAAAAATCTGATAAGACTATTGTGTAAATGTCTATTGCAATTAAATCATGATCCAACTATTACTAGATAACTTTTGTGATAGTAATTTTTCATTATGCCACTAAATTTTCATTACACATTGGGTTGGAAGTGAACGAATTCTACAGAAAATGCCGATAATCATTTCCCCAAGAACACAAAGAAATTTACGGTCAAATTGACCAAATTTGGACACTAAGGGTTAGCTGTAGATTACTTGCCGTAAAAGAACCGTTGCGAAAATCTACGTATTTAAAAACTTCAGGTAACAGTAAGATTTGAGAAGATTTTAAAAATGAAGTAGATTCCACAAACACCAAAATAATCTGTACTATACTCGACGTGAGTTTTGCCACCTTGGTATCATCTGAAGATGATTAAAACTAAACTTTATATTATCAACGCTGTCTATTTGAGGAGCAAATTTTCAAGAAGAAACAATTCCACTTCCTATATGTATTGAAAAGCAGTGCGAGGTTCTTTGAATACCTATCCACGTGTTACATTTTTAACAGTTCATATGTCAACCATTCTCAGAAAACCCGCAGCATAAAATATGATTGCCATTTCTTTATTTTTTTGAAATAGTGAAGGCAGGGTGTCTAGAAAACGTTAAAAGAATCAAACTTTCATGTTTAATACTTCAACAGGTAGCAAAATATGTGAAATCTTTCAAAAGGGAACTATTCCAAGAACAAATGTTAAAATTTAACATATGAATGTAGATTATTTGATTTTAGTAAAAAAAATTCACTAGATCATTCTCCTCAACCTGTTTCCCTCAAAATTTTTAAAATTTCTTAACTATCTGTTATAACCGTTATCTGTTATGAGTTATTTTCGAATTTTATCAAATTTTGCTAACCGGAACAGTACTCATTTTAAAATTTACTCCTTATTTATATCTAAGCTTTCATCGCAGTTCGATAAACCGACACCAACTAATCACGAAGATGCCAGCGTGACATCACCGCTGCATTCAGCTGTCTATATTTGTTGTATTTCTAATTAATCTTAAATTGCTAATACCTATCTTATGATTGTTCTCAAATATATCTTGGATAATACTAGACCTACGTATTCTTCGATATTTGGGATGATCAATATGTTCTTTAAGCCTAGTCTAAATTGATATTTCGTGTGCCCAATACACTTTTAATTCCATTCATTTCCGTAATTCCGTAAATCCCCAACAATTAATTTATTCTAATTTTGTGTCTTGGATTGCTTAAAGTTGAAATTTATTCCCGGTGTGTGAACCACTGTCATACCAAGTCTTTAAAAATTCTACTGAGACCACGGTTTCATATGAAATTGATACTAGTTTTAAATTTTCTCTTATTTTGAAACAAAGAATTTTGAGTAAATTTACATTTCCTAATTATTTTATCAACTTAGCCTACTGAATAACCATTACTCTTAGTTGTAACCTTGATAGACCACATTAGTTGTGACGTTATATAATGACTAATAATTGCGAAACCTACGTGAAAGAGTTATAACAAACTGGCTGCCTATATGTAACACTGGAACTTGACCCTTATGCTCATGAACATATAGACGACATTTCTGAACACAGCACAGAATTTCGTTTTTCTTCTCCCTTGAAATAAATATTTAAGAACTTTTACTCACCATCCATCATACACAAAATATGTTAGAATATATACAAGTATAACGCATTACAGTAACTTTTTTTTATTATTATTAACAAAATTTCTATAGTGCACCGTATTGTATTTATTCTAACAAATATTGTGTATGGTGAGCGGTAACCGAAAATTCTTCAATATTTCTTTCAAGGAAGAAAAAAAATAAATACTTTGCTGTATTTTGTTCAAAATATTGTCTTTATGTTTATAAGCATAAGGATCAAGTTCCAATGTTGCATACAGGTAACCAGTGTGTCATGACCCTTTTATGGTTGCATTATGTGACCACACTAATATGATCCATCAATAACTTTTCTTCTTTAACCCTCTTCCAAACGATTAACTAGAGTATATCGAAACTGGCCATTTTGTGTTGAACATAATTCTATTGGTAATGGAAATCATGATGGAGGCTGATGCCTGGTAATTAGGCTTCAGACTGGCCCTTTTTACCCATTCTCAGTTATCTCCTCAGTCATGTAATTCTCTTACTTCTTCGTTGAATGCTCCCGATCTTCTAATGAAAGTCATGATGTCACCAGTGTGAGGGAGCTCATATCCTTCCTTAGAAGCGCCTCAATACCGAAGATGCTATGCTTCAGGCGTTCGAACAATGCACACTGTCCCAAGTGGTAAGAAGTTTCTTCATCATTTCAGCATCCTGGGCATTTAGAGTCTTCCCCAACACCTGCAATGATAGATGTCTCTTAAGTCTGTAGTGGCCTGTCAGAACTCCGATTAAAAGATTCATAGTCTTTCGACTTCGGTCCAGTAACCAGGCCAATCTCGACTTTTTCGGCTCCGGCACAAAATATTGAGGTCTCCCACAGGCTCTGTTCATCCTCCAATGCTTCCTTAGTGTTTCGTGGGCCCACTCATTGAGGATCATCATGACCTGTCTTCTTGTGGTTCAGGTAGGTTCAAGGACTCCTCGTCTCCAAGTCTAGCCAATTCATCGCTCTTTTAGTTGCCTAAAACTCTGGTATGCCCGGGACTCACACTACTCTTACTTGTTTGTGCCTAACAAACTCTTCTAGGCCACCCCCTCACTCCTAAAAGGGAGCTACTCTTGCCCTGGGATAGCACACCGCTTTTGGAGCAGCATGGTTTTCGGAGCAGATGTAAACTCTCAGTCCCGAACCGTTCCTTATCTCATCCCTACCTGTCATCGCTATGATAGCGTAAACCTCTCTCTGGAATACCGTTATGTACGGTCACAGAGCAGAGCTCCCCTGCGCTCCTCTGCCTTCTAGATATTATTCCGTCGTGGAGGATGGTCTGGCGGATACACGAGAACCATATGTGTAGCACACTAGAGAATCCACAGGAAAGTCAATTCTCTCTTCCCCTCCATTTCTCACTCCCATAATTCTAACTGATTCTCATTATACCTCGGATATCATGGCAGTCATGTTGTAAAACTGGAGCCGCTGAAATTAATATTACAAAGTAATAATATGACATTACTCAATTGTAGCTAGTATATTTTATATTTTTTTATTATTTTTACATACCCAAATTATACGTATAGTCGTAAATGCAGTCAGCTCGACTGCTCACGCTAAATACGCGGCAACATCAACGTAGGGCAGCAACAACCTGTCCTGACTTTACGTAATGACTGCCGCCAGATCCGGGGTATACTTATTATTAATATATTTATAAATGGTTATTATCGCACTGTTTTCAATATCAAATGCAAATTTTACTAAACTGAATATATTATTTAACTCTGATACGAGCTGGTCTACATTCTCGCAACTTTCGTATCAAACACGACAAAAATATCATCCATGTACCTCAACCAAACCACAGGAAAATACTCGACTCCTTATTTTACTTATATTTCGAAACTGTTTATGAAGAGGCTGGCAGGCATAGATGACAAATAGTTAGCTGTCTCTTTGTGTTGTTCGGAAAAGTTATTACTGAATTGAAAGCCATTCTGCAATTTTGTGAGCATAATGTATTTTTCTACTACTTCAGGCCGAGTGGGCTAGAACATTTATTCTTATTTACTTGATACCGATACTACCGCCCACGGCTGGCTATCACTTCCCGACGCCGAGGATTGCGCCTTCCGAAGACGGGACCCTCGCAAAACAGCGACAGCTTCTGGACTCCCAAACACCGGACGAAATTATTAGAAATACACCTATTATTTCATGTATAAGTACAGATCGCCCCCAAACATCGAGCGATGACATCCAAGAAAATATGGATACAATTTCGCCAAAAACTACCCCTCCAGGTGATTTTATCTTTCCCAAAAAGTACACAATATTAAAAAATTTGTTAAACAACAGTCCTATGCCAACGCCGACAAAAAATCAGTTCGAAAACCTCCCTATTATAGAAGATAAAACCAATTCGGCAGAGGCCATCCGCAACAAAACTTCGACAACCATCAACAAACCTAAACATAAAAATGAACCACCTTCAAAAAACCCGCCTTTAGTACTCAAAGGGGTTCCAAATAACCATGTCGAGTTCATTAATGAAATAAAACGATCCATTAAACTTGGTTTCCACACGAAGTTCTCTACCAACAATACATTGTTGTACATTTATGACAGAAATGAATTTTTAAAATACCAGGAAAGCCTCAAAAACAGCGACGTCGAATACCATTCGTATACGGCAAAACAAGACAAAAATCATGCCTTTGTGATGCGGGGGCTACAGAGGGACTCCCCTCTAGAAGACATCAAGAACGATATAATTGACACACACAACATAGGAGTTGTAAACCCATTTAAAATGAAGAAAAAACGAAATCCGCTGTACCTCGTTGTAACAAATAAAGACATAACACTGAAAAAGCTGAAAAACAACGTGAAATGTGTGTTATATACAAAGGTTACCTGGGAACGCCGAACTAACGATCGTTTAATTTCCCAATGCAAAAGGTGCCAGATGTGGGGCCACGTGACTTCTAACTGTCACAGGATGGCTCGCTACGTGAAATGCGGTGACCCACACTGGACCAAAGACTGCAATAAAGTACAGGCTGCTCCACCAAAATGTGCCAACTGTAAGGAGCCACACACGGCCAGTGATACACAATGCCCTGTGTACATTTTCCGTACTAACTTAATCAAGAACAACACAGAAAACGCAGAACCTAAGCAGCAAATCCGCTACGTAGATGCCGCCGCACCCACCACCAACGCCTGGGATCAACGTAGACAACGACAACAAGAGCCGCCCCCAGACGCCAGATGCGAGGATCCAAATAATAATGCAGGAAATGTCACGACTCAACAGACACGGACTGCACGGACATCACCGAGACCTACACCCACGACAGACGGACATATGAACAACTTTGACATACTCACACAGGAACTGAATGAACTTAATACGCTCATTAATCTCAAACAGACTATCAAAGCGATACAGCACTTAAATACAATGCTCAGGGCCGTTACGGAACCTATGCAGGAAATTACTATTCTACAAGATTTTTCTCAAAATATATTACCAAATTATAACATTCTCAATTAACTGACATAATTTTATTGACTGAGACTAATTTAAAAATAAAGCATAGAATTAAATTTAATAATTATTTTATTTACAGGGCCGACAGAATCGGGAGGAGAGGCGGTGGAGTGGCCATCCTTATGAAGAAGAACGTCCCCCAATTCCCAATCCCCTCCATAGACACACCTATCGAAAACATAAGCATAGAACTTGGGGATGGTACCACCTTGACGGTGGCCTACAACCCGCCTAGAAACAGAATCACAAACAATGACTTAGATTTGCTACTTAATAAAAATAAAGTTTTACTTACAGGAGACCTAAATGCCAAGCATGTCGTCTGGAGGAACAGGCGCGGCAATGCCAACGGTACCGTCGTGCAGGACTATGCACTAAGGGAAGGTATTACAGTCGTATCGACCAATACACCTACACATTTCCCAGAAAACAACACTACACCTACATACATCGACATTATTCTCAACAAGAACTACCTGCACGACATTGAACCTGTGTCTCGCCCTGAGCTTAACTCGGATCACAATCCAGTTACTTTCAGTCTTCTCGATGTCGATCGAAACATTTTGCACAGGAATGTTTTCGATTATAAAAAAGGCTAACTGGGACAAGTACAAACATCTTATGAATACCTACACGGTTATCAATTCAAACATTAATACTAATTTACAGCTCGAGAGTGAGATTAACATCCTGATAACATACAAAAAGCACGCAAAAAGTGCATGAAATCAAATAAAATAAGCCCACGTCAAAAAACCACCCCAGTTATCCTTAAAAATTTAATTAACTTTAAAAACAGAGTGCTCCGCAAGTGGCAAACACACCATAGACCGATCGACAGGAGAAGACTGAAAGATTTACAGAACAACATTTCTAACAAATTTATCGAACACAGAAACGTAGAGTGGAATAAAAAAGGAGGCCAAACTCACGGTGAAGGACAATTCCCTGTAGTTTATGTCCAAAATACTAAAAAGGGATAGCAATCAGATCCCTGCATTAATACTTAACGGTCGCATTTCTTTAACCGACAGGGAAAAGGCCGACACCGTGGCTGGCTACCTTTTTGATACATACAAATCGCCACCTAACGAAACCGAGCACCAGGTAAATGTCGATGCATGTCTAACACACATACCCGCACACACCCCCATCCCTCTACATAAAGTTTCCAAACTCCTAACATCTCCTAGTACACTAAAGTCCATACTCAAAACACTTCCCAACCTAAAAACCCCCGGTCCCGACACAATTCCTAATATTTTATACAAAAAATTGACACGCAAAACCTTAGTTCATATTACACACATAATAAATGCGTCGATACGTTTGCAATACTTCCCCACAGCGTGGAAAACCTCAATTACTGTGCCCTTCCTGAAGCCAGGTAAGGACCCAGTCCTACCCTCAAGTTACCGCCCCATTTCTTTGCTTAACATGTTAGGGAAAATTGCTGAAAAAATATATCTTATAAACCTTAATAAATTCATTAAAAAAACGCAATTTATTACCGAACATACAATTTGGCTTCAGAGGAGGGCACAATACCGCGCTGTCGCTGTGCAGAGTTGTTAACGTCGTTATCGAAGGGTACAACAAACAACATTGCACTAAAATGCTGCTCCTGGACATCCAGAAGGCATTTGATACGGTTTGGCATGGAGGCCTCCTGCACAAACTTCTAGAGATCCATAAATTACCTGTCTACATTGTTTCACACATAAAATCTTATCTTAATGGCCGCACTTTTGCGGTCAAAATAAATAATACGTGTTCCGTCCTCCACCAAATAAGGGCGGGGGTGCCTCAAGGCACGGTGCTGTCCCCAGTTTTATTTAACTTATATGTCGCCTATATCCCTACCCATTCTTTGACACAAACAATAATGTACGCTGACGATACAACTATATACACCCAGTCCATTTATGCTCAAACCGCAACAACCAAGTTGCGGTATCACCTAAACAATATTATTAAATATTATAAGGACTGGAAAATCGTAATTAACGAGACTAAAACCGAGACTATTAACTTCACAAAGAAATTCACCAACATAAAGACATTCACACCACTGACAATCAATAATAGAGTTATTGAGGAGACGAAGGTAGTTAAATACCTAGGGGTTCACCTCGATCAGAGACTCTCTTTTAAGCCTCATGTCACTAAATCGCTCAACAGAGCCTATATGGCTCTGCATAAATTATATCCCCTGGTTAATCGACGCGGTCAGTCCTAGACACCAATAATAAACTGCTTATCTATAAAACAGTAATTAGACCTATTCTAACTTATGGGTGCGTCGTCTGGAACAGGATGTCTGACACCCAGTTCGGACGCCTCCAGACGACGCAGAATAAGTTACTTCGTCTTCTCACTAACTCTAACAGATACATCAATACACAACAACTACACGAGACAGCCAACATACAATACATTTGAGAATACATTACATAGACGGCTTCAAAATTTTTCAGATATAATATTCACAAATCCAAACTAACAGCCCACTTAACAGACATACGATACCACCACCAATACACCTACACACACAGACTACTACACGAAAACTTACCAATATACTTTGAATAACAATAACTACATACATACAATGACAGACAGACACAACCAACCCTCTCACCCACATTTCTCTTACCCACCCCAAATCATTACTTCCTCTGATAACCGCCCTTCCACCCCATTCATACAGAATATCTAAATTCAAAATTTTCTTAAGCAGATTTTTTCTCTAGCTTTTTCCTGCATATTTGACTTAAACGACATTTGTATTATTTATTTTCTATAATTATCGCATGTTTTTTTACAATGTTAATCACTAATGCGCTGTTACAGGAAAAAGTCTGCCACAGTAAACAACAAAAGAGGCACCTACGAGCCACCAGAGCCATGCCATCGGCTAGCCATACGAGAATCCCATATTCCAAGTGGGAACAACGTATTTCTGCCTTTCATTTATTTATTTATAATAAATGAGTATATCTGTAAAGCCTGCTGGCTATATATACATGTGTGTTTTGTTATTAATAATTTATTTGTTTAATGAGCACAATATGTCCGTGCCTCAGTTAAGTTTATGAAATGTATATAAATTTTAATAAATGTTTTAAATTGGAAATTGGTATTGGATACTGCGGGTCTATCCCAGTAGGAGGCAAATTTATTTGAAATTTATTTTCGACTAAGGTGAGGTAAATATGTAACTGTCCATGTCCTAGATGCGGTCGAACTCTACAGTAAACTGTAGGTTCTCGTCTCCCTTTATCTAATACAAAATCCAAAATTTTCAAGTGTAATTTGAAAAGCGATTAAGAAAAAATACATTTAAGAAATTACTTCTTGACTACGATCGGTTAATTTAAATAACTTCCTTAGACAATCAAGACCGTGGGATTCATATATTCGAAAACAATGACCAAACATCAAAAGGCATCAAAATTTCACCCTCTTTCAACTATATGTTGCTGATTTTATTAATGAAATCATAGGAATTAATGACTGATAAACTAGGTTGTGCTTTGGATAAATTTACGAACTCCCCATCATCCATTTTGATAAACAGTGATTCAACTGCTGAAACAATAGGACGCCCCGAGTTTTCAGGTTTATATTTCTTTGACTGTCCATTACATCTAAAATAACAACCTTATTACCTTTATCAGCTTTTAAATAAAAACAACCGTTTGATATTTTTTCTGTCCGTTGTGGATTTTGTCTTTCTGCTAATTTTAATGATATTTGTAGAAATTAGATTTTTACAACTTTCTCAAAAAAAAAACCCGTTACAGTTATTAGAAACGTATTGAACTAAACTTTCAACTTCAATCTAATGGCCCAACAATTTGGTATAGGTTAGAAAAAATCAGACGGTTGTCCTTAGCATAAACGAAAATGTCCTTTTTTCAAAAAGTAATAACCCAAAGGAGGCAACTATTACACAGAATAAGATAATATTTATAAGTGATAACAGGGACTTAGTTTATCAAAATATGACACTGATGATTGCCACTGTATATAAATCATCTTGTTTTAATTTTGTGGACCCCTCGGGATGAAAAATACAATTCCTCTGGAAAAAGGTACCTATATATACAGCATAATGCCGATAAAACGATCATTTTCAGTTATGTTTTGGAAATGAAAAATGACTACAAATGTTATTATATTGATATATCATCCAGCAATGTTCAATAACTCCAATGACATATCAACTGGGGTTGAAAATATATTATTTATTATTTAACAAGTGATTAATTTAGTACATACCGAATAAAGTGTGATTTCCGTATTAAAATACACATCGTCACCGATTTGTAAATTATGTCGAGCAGTGTTCGTATTAAATGAATAATAACTAATAGTTTCATTAAATCAAAATACTAAACTTAATTAACGGGCACTGACTGATTCATTCACAGCGCTATGTAGAAGAGTGAAAACATTACACTGACTTTTATTTTGGTACTAAACCTTTTTTATAGACTTTCATTCATCAGATATTGCCTTGCATTCATTACAAATTTCTCGTGACGATTTTTGAATGCCTCCATTTCTTCTACTTATCCTATTCACTACTCTAACCTCAAATTTATTTTGTAATTAACAATGCATAAGTGACGCACAAATACGCTAAACATGACTGCCTTTACTAAAGCCACAACTGTTTGAATTCGAAGAACTATTTTATTATGTTGGTCAACTGGCGCAGCATAAGTTTCTTCTGATTATGGCTCCAGAAAAAAAGTCAAATGAGTTAAGATTGGGTGATCAAGAAGGCCGTGTAATGCAAAATATTATTTCCAAAAATCCCACTTCTTAACGTGTGCCCAGAAATAGAAGTCAAGTGAGTTAAGTTCGGATGGTCGAGCAGGCCATGCAATGCAAACCATTGTTTAAAAAATTTCGAACTCTCGCGACAAAATTTGCTGGTGTTCCATCATGTTGGCGCCATAAATTTAGTATTCTGAGGGATGCAGCATCCTCAAGTAATAGTGGTAAATTATAATACAGAAGTAAGGCGAGTTGGTATAATGTGTGGACCAATTGCATCGTTATTTAGTAATCCAGCCAAAATGTTTACAGACCACCGTTTCTGAAACGATCGTTTACGAGCAGAATAATTTTTGTCAGAACCGGAAGACTATGAGTATTTATGATACTTTCTTGAATAAATATGGTATCATCATTCCAAAGACAAGTTTTTGAAAAACCCGGTATTGCTTCACTTGTTGTATCAATCATCTACAAAAAATAACTGTTACCGTCACGTAAAATCTGAACTTTTTGTGATCTAAATGGATGCAGTCCATTTTCTTGAAAAAGGAATCTAAATTTTCGAGGTCTTTCAAAGTTTGATGAGAAAAGTGTATTTGAATTTTCTTAGAAAACTTGCGCAATGATAGTACTGCTTATCGACATGCAATAAGGATGATGAAGCATTTTGTTTAACAAAACGCTTCAACTTGAAATATCCATTTTAGAGCATTAGTAACCTTCAAAAAGTCGTTTACATGATTTTTATGGACTAATAAACTTTAAAATAATAAGTAATAATTATTTTTGAAATTCATGGATAATTTTTGATTTTGGGCTTATTGAAAAATGACGTTTTATCTTGTAACGTTACAAGTCTCAAATTGTCTCAAATATTTTATATCTACCAATACGATAAAAACAACAGCACAGACAATAATTATTATAACAGTAAATGATTTAATACAACTTATAGATAAATCACAAAATTATACGAAGCTGAATTTGTAGAGGCATATTTCATGTTTTTCCAGTTCTATATTTTCATTATTATCTAATATTTTTGAAGATAATAATTAGGTACTTTATTGAACCAAACTTGATTCAATAGGCTATTAACCGAGGGTGTACAGCCTTTTTTCCAAGATCACCTAGATTTAAATAAATAATTAAGTAATAAATTACGTGGCCCAGTTAAAGAAAAAGGATTCTTTATAATAATAAAGTTTTACTTAAAAAAAAAATGAACTATTAACCAATCTCTATGTTGACTCTATTTGCAGACGTACTGTAATGCATTTTTTATTCTTTAAATTGTGAAGGACTGTGACTTCTGATAATATAGCTACCTACCACTCTATAACATCCCCAATAAACTGTAATAGCCGTTTAAAGAGGAACATCAGGAAAGGTATCCTTGAATATTGGATTTGAGATGAGAAACTGAAACCAGCCAAAGAACAGATCTGTTTTTTATAATATTTTGTAAGATCATTACTGTAAAAACGTTTTGATAAGGCAAGAAAAGTGGCATTAATATTATAAATTTAAAAATATTTTAAAACGTTTAGTTTTTGTTTAATACAGAGTACAACCATTATTTCTAGGAAATTTTAAATAATTAGCCGTTAATAATATACAGGGTGTGCCATATCGTGAAACAGTCTCTATAAATAAGGATCTAGGGAAAAGTTTAGCTGGGCAAAAATATGCATACATTTTAGCCAAATAAGTTTGAGTTTTTAAAATATCCTGAAATTTGGATTCAGTCATCTGTTTTTGGTCTCGGAAATATCTGGTAGTTTTTTGAGCAAATCTTTCACAAGCACCCTGTATTTTAACTATATCGGCGAACAATCTATTCTAGATAATCATGAGTCTAATTCTTGAATTAAAAATATGGAATTGGAGAACATATAAAAAGATAAAAAATGCAGAGATAAAAGCTATTAAAATAATTCGTGCTGTTTGTTAATTATTTGTTTATTTATTATTACAGGTATTATAGGTATTGAAGGGTGTTGTGGCATTCTATGGAGTTAACAATATACTAGACGAAAATAGTTTCACTCCATCAGGAATGTGGTTTCTCTACATGAAGAGTTGTTCTGCAGATATAAATACCATTTACAGGGTAGGAATTTACAAAATACATTTAACATATAGAGAAACGTCTAATTAACATAATATAAAAATTGCATGATTAAAAAGAAAACACAATTTCAATGATAAAACCGTAATTATAAAAATTATAAATTTAACTTTATCGAAGTTATCTCTATACTACAGTTAAAGATATTAATAAGGCTGCTAAAATTATTATAATTTATTGCATATTCTAAATAGAGGCGACCATTTCTGATATTTGTTCTAGGCACGGGTAGGTAAAATATAAAGTGATTACCATTACACACTAGAGTCTGATAATTGTACCTTTATATGTGATATATATATATATATATATATATATATATATATATATATATATATATATATATATATATATATATATATATATATATATATATATATATATATATATATATATATATATATATATATATATATATATATATATATATATATATATATATATATATATATATATATATATATATATATATATATATATATATATATATATATATATATCTGGTGTAGAGTAACTTGCATTTGAACCAATTTACCAGTTGATATGTACTAGAGTAGTGGAGTACATCCACTATGGGGTTGAATCCCCTATTCATTATTCGATTAATTTGGTCATTATGCAGCAATTAAAATGTATTAAACATAAAGTAGATGTCAACATTGCATAGTGAAAAGTTTTTAATGTGTAACGTGATGTTAGTTTTAACTTATAACCTCAACTTACTGGCATAAGGTAAAAAGATGCTTTTTTATAATTTTTTTACATGTAATTATGAACCCTTTTTATCTTCTTTTGTAGTCTTGAGAAAGAAAATAAAATATTTTCGAAAGCTTGGCATAGTAGAAAAGAGTATTCTTTATTAACCCAACAAAATTTGGACTGCATCCTCATTATTAAAAAATAAGCTGTTTGTTTTTTAACTAGTCGTCCACTCCGTCTACTAGTTTTTATATATATATATATATATATATATATATATATATATATATATATATATATATATATATATATATATATATATATATATATATATATTGTGTGTATATATGTTACATAAGTACATTAAAAAAGGTTTCTTAATACCCAACGATTTTATCTGTTTGTTTCCTGTTTTATATATATTTTATGGTGACCAGGAAAAACTCATAATTAATTGCCCTGAGGATGGTAATAAAAATTACCGAAACGTCGGCAAGTTAAAAAAGTAGTTTATCTCAAAATAAGGACCCTTACCCAAAAAGATTATCCAAAAATATAAAGTTTTGTCTAAATGTCGATCTGGGAACATGAAAACTAAGCATATGTAAAATTTCACTACAGTTAGACCATGAATTAATTTATAAAGGTTCAGATATATTATGGAAATTGTCATGTGGGTAACCTATAGCTGGATAGAATTCACTCTTTTTAAAACACATATATTTAAGGATAAGGAATCGCCTTTAAATTCTCTCTGGGTTATTGATATGAGTATTGTAATATGAACACCAAATAACAGAGAATATTCAAGTCTAGATCTGATATAAGATTCATAGAGCAGTTTAATTGTGTCAGTGTTATAAAAATTCTACAGATTATAAATTTTCGGAAACAGGACTATAGGTTAAAATAAAAACGCTATCTTGCCTACGCGTTTCATTTAATAGACTTAAACTTCCTCAGGGCTCAATAGCTAATTAAAGATATTACCATGAAATTTCCGAAACAGAAATTTTTTATCACATCTGTAGGCATAGCAATTGAAAACCCAACCAATTTCCATAAGTCAATATAATGTTTTAAAAAATTACTATATATGAATGCATATCGATAGCACAACAGATTAAAAACTTTAGCCAGAGACCCAAATCAAATCAATCATTTAAGTCTTATTACTGTCAGTAATATTAGAGGCCCAATCACAACAATAAATATCTGATGTGGCCAGCACATAACTTTCTTATACCAGTATATATCATCCCGATCTAAAAAAATCATTCTATTTAATTCTTCACTTACCTCAATTAAATTTTAATACCTTGAAATGTTTCATTAAAATTTTTAAATAACTAATTATCATATCAGCGCCGTTCGATACTATCAATAATAATTCATGTCATAATATATTTTAATAATTTCTTCTTATTGACATTAATGTGTAAAAAATTTCAGTTTACATCAGCTTTATCTAAGTACTTGGAAAATATATTTTATTGGCTTGATATAGTAGACATGATTTATAATCTTTCATCAAGAATATATTTGTTTGTAAAAACAAATACAAAACAGTTAATGAAAGTTGATGAAAGATTATACATCATGTCTACTATATCAAGCCAATAAAATATATTTTCCAATTACTTAAATAAAGCGGATGTAAACTTAAATTTTTTATACATTTGACCTCAAAAAATGGGGTTAGGATAAATTTAACAGTTTAACATTTGAAATGTATAATTTAGTTATAAAAGTGTCAATTTCAGTGAGAAAAAATTATTAAAATATATGACATGAATTATTATTGACAGTACCGAATGACGCTGATAATAAAATATTTAAAAATTTTAATTAAACATTTCAAGGTACGCTATTAAAATTTAATTGAGGTAAGTGAAGAATTAAATAGAATGATTTCTTTACATCAGGATGATATATACCGATATAAGAAATTTATGTGCTGGCCACATCAGATATTTAATAATAATTCGTCGGGATTTGTCCAGAAATGCAATAAAAATTTTTCCCCGAAATTGCACCTTTCTTCTTTCATTCATTATGTCTCTTTTGGTGGTACCACATTCACCAAATTTAATGTGTCATCTAAAATGTTGTTGAAAATCTTAATTGCCAAATTTGGGAATCCTTCCATTGGTATTTTTTGAGTTATCGCGGATATACACTAGCGGATACACACACACGCACGCACGCACGCACGCACGCAGGCTTTGAAATCAATAACTAATAATGAAGTCTTACAGGTAATTGTCAAATAATTATTTTATTGTAATTTAATATTAATTTGAATTTGCTAATGATGTTATCAGAAAACGATAAATTTTTAATCAAAACACTATTTGAAGAAAAACAAACTGGGGCCAGAAAGATTGTTAAAGAATTTCTCAACAGTAACTGGTGTTTACAGTTTGTGTCTCGATTGTTGCAAAAGATTAGACAAAATAATGGGGATTATCAGAAGGAAGTAGAGGACCAAAATCTGTAAGAGTGGAAATAAATATTGAAATTGTACGATAAAATATACGACGTCGAGTTAATTTACCAGGCATTAGCAAGAGTCCACGAATTATTGAAAAAGAGTTTGGTATTAAGACATCATCTGTTAAACGGATTAGTAAGTGTGATCTGGAATTAAGAATATTTAAAAGGGTTTATGTTCACCAAATTTCTTCAGCGTCACGACAGTTAAGGCTGGAAAGGCGTACGAGTTTGGAAAGAAGATTTAGAACCAATGAAAGCATACGTAAAATTTGGTTCACTGACAAAACAATGTTTTATATATGACCACCTAAAAATACTCAAAACAATAGGATTTACTATGGTACTCTTAAAAAGGAAAACATTGATCCAAACAGGCTGTTGGTTGAGCAGCGGAATTTTGCAGATGACGTTATGGTTTCGGTTGGCGTATCTGAGTTGGGCAAAACAAGTTTGATTTTTAGCCAAAGTGTAAAAGTTAATTCCAGAGTTTATTGTCATGAAGTTTTGGAAGTCATGCTACCTGAAATCGAAAACATAAATGACAATTACGCGTGCAAGATGGTGCCCTGTCAAATAGGTCAGCGTACACATTTGAATTCTTAAATCAACAACGTCTTGATTTCGTTCGTCCAAATGAATATCCACCAGACAGCCCGTATTTAAATCAATTCGGTTGATTATACAATATGTGCAACATTAGAGTTTATGGTATTCAAAAACAGAAACTTAAATACGATTGAAGATTTAAAAGCAGAAGTTTTCGTTCTATGTTAACTATTCAATAGGTCAGTGGAGGAAAAGGTTCAGGAACGTTGTGGTCATAATGACAATTTTTCAATTAAAAACATTAGTTAAGTAGATTTGTATATGTTTCGTAAAATATGGTAATTTGTTTAATTAGGTTTTGTTAAATTTCCTTTCCTGCTAATAAATTGTAATTTTCAAGCGCTTATGTCATAGTTCATTATTAGTTATTGTTAGTTATTACCTGTCAGAGTTCACTGCTAGTTTTCAAAACCTACTTTTTTTAAAATATGAATTTTTCCAGTACAATTTTGTTATTGTGCACGACTTCAGTGAAATGTTCATAAAACTGACAAAAATAGAAGTACTTAAAAATATATATATATATACTCACAAAATGTTAGGCTTTTCAAAACACAAATTAATTTATTTTTTGGAAATCCCCAGTTTTTCTAAAAAAACCCAAAGTAAGGCATATTTTTAAAACCGCTGTATAAAAATTGGGGTGAGTTGCGACATTTTTGACTTGACTGTCTAAAAGCCTGAAAATTTTATAAAAATCTACCCACTAATAAAAAAATTAATAAAGCAAATAAAATGTGGACATTTGTTTCGCCTTTTAAAATTGTAAAAAAGAATAGTTAGTTTTATACGTATTATTGCTTTATGTATAGAACGCACAGATTTTCAGCAAGGGATAACTCAAATACGATTTTGTTTTAATTTAAGAGTAATAATACATTTTACTGATTTTTAACATGTAACCCACACATGGGGTATTTTCTAGAAAATGTCAATTGCGGTTAGTTGGGATATTATGATTTAAAAAAGACCATAAAAAATGCTTAACCAAATTTTAGTTACTGTCCTGCTGTTACTAATTATGTTCTTCAAAATCCCATGAAATCATTCTATTATTTTTTAAGGAATACACCACTCTGCAACTTCGTATTCACAGAAACCACTATTAATTCAGAATTTCTTGTTGACGACAATCTTTAATGTAATTAGTCTTAATAGTGAAAACTCATAATCTAACTATAATTTTTTAATTACTGTTTTTCATTAAAATAAGTTTAATATGGTACTGATGATAAAATATGAGTTATCGACACCCTCTATCCATTAGGGCCACAATTTTGTATATGTCGTTTTACAATGTATGACATATCAAGGAGAGAAATATAAATGCAAATATTTAGTTTTTAGCCATTATATATAGCTAGAGTATTTTATTTCACATGCTTATAATGAGGTTTTAGATTTTAAATATTAATCACACGCAATACCGTGTTTTTTAAATTCATAATCCTATACATATATTACATTTTCTTTACATTAATAATGCCATTAAAATAGATTTAAATAATTATAATATTTTTATGACATAATAAGTTTTTTCAAAAGGTAGAGAATTCATTACAAAGCGTCAGGCAAGAAACACAGACAAAAAAGTTTAAAATTAAAATTAATAATATAAATAACAACAATAAATACGGTCGCCCATGCATTTCATACAGATGACCTTAAACTTTAAGAAACAATGATGAGCAGCTCGCAGACGAAAGTGTTCTAAGACATCTAGATGTAGAAGAGGTCTAAACAGAGCTAGATATGCGACAAATGCATATTATCCAGAATGTAAAATAAATAAAAAATTATCCTCTGCGAGGTACGTACAGACACCTACTCCGAAAGATTGGTCTTCCGAACATTCGGGGAAGAATAAGGTATCTACAACTGACATGCTTACCGTTCTCATTCTACTATACTCTCTTGGAGTAGTGAAGTGGACAGTAGACGCGCTACAACTATTAGATAGTGATACCTGCAAGATAATGCATATTCATCCTAGATCGTCCATTTCTTGTGTGTGCCTCCAGGGGAGCCAAGTGATCTTTAGCCTGGAGTTTATGCAAAGCAGAGTAATAGTTAGTATGGCATATAACATCCTCAGATCATCTCTTGCAATTCGCAAAACATTATGAATCTCGAGGAGTGGGAGCGGGATTGTTTAAGCAACAGAAAGAGCCGCAGATAAACGGTATTATAATCAACACCAGACAAAGAGGCCGGCGATGTGCTTCAGTCATAGAGCTTAACCCAAATCGAATCAGAGCTGCTGAACAACGAAATTTGTTTCGGCTGCATGTTGATAAAGCAAAGCATGATGTATTCCATAAAAATATAGATACACTGGATCAGGCTGACAATCGCCTTTCCAAGATCAGATAGCACTAATCGGATACCGCAAAATTCATCGTCGCCTGTCAGGATGGTTAGTGTCTCAATAATAATTATAATAATAATAATACATCCTCGGAGACATTGAATCCGTTGTCGAGAACGAGAAATGCCGGATTTACTGGAACTACTCGTTTCTGACTGTCAGGCTCATCTAAGCCAACAAGCCTGACATAGTCCTCCTCGACCGTCAACTCAAAGTGATGTATATCATCGAATTCTCGGCACCTGCGGAGAAAAACATCACTTTGGAGGAGGAGAAACGGACCAAATATCGCGATTTGCGGTAAGAGCTCCAAGTGCTGTACCCAGGCTACTCGGTAAAAATGGTCGTCCTTATAATTGGTGTACACGGAGGGATAAAGCCTACGCTGCTCTCGGAACTGAAGATCATACCGGCCTGCCAAAAATCAACCGAGTGGCTGGCAGCCAAATGCAGAAGGCGGTCATTCTGGGTTCTCTCCGTTTACTTAGGGCACACGATTCTGGTATCTACAGTCACTAATCCTGCGGGATGTGCGGAGTGGCTGTAGTTAACGCGCCGACGCGACTCCCGTGTGGCGTCGGAGGCCACGGGAGGACTGTCCGGCAAAGAGGTGCAAAGGACCGACAACCTCCACGTGGTGCACCCTGGAGAGGCAGGGGCAACTCTGCCTGGCAAATGTCGGCCGGGGGGTACCAAGGCTAACCACCTAGTACCCCTTTCACTTCTGGTTCCATATAACTTCAGAAGAAGGGCCCTCACGACCGACCTCAATCGGATGGGGGTCAGAGACAAGTGGGAGGGGCCTCACCGGATGGTCTGAATGTTGACGAACTAGGCAATGTGCACGGACGCTTTAAGTGGACGAGGGAACTAAAAGATGACTTGCTAATCTGCGACGAAAGCAGCGAACCTGAGCGCAGGGGATACATGGCACGGTTACATGATGCCTGGAGGATACTCCAGGCATCATGTAACTGCATGATAATGCACCCACCCAGAACACCGCGCCTTCTCTCAGCAACAACTGAGAGATCAAGTATCCTTTCTGCTCAGGACACGTTACGTAAAGGCACCCCGTCAGCTAGAAAAACTGCCAGCCGCAGTCCTACCGCGGAAATTAGCAGCTGATTGGGAACATCCTTTAGAGTTCACCGATGTAGACTTAAGGACGAGGGTTAGCCTTAACACCAGGGCTAACTTAAAGCCGCAAGACTAGAATGGACGCGGTCATCGATGTGGAACTTCCAGAAGATGCAGGCATCTGGCAAATCAACTGTGCCGTGTAAATCGCCGCGAAGCAACTCGTCCCCCGTGAGAGATCAACCAATCACGGGGTCGAGAAAGCTAAGCGGCGTGTACAAAAATCGAGGGCAAGATACAGCCGGCCAGACAACACCCTTCTTGGATCCAGAGTGTGGTGGAATATAAGACGAGTGGTAGGGCATTTACTCCCAGAATCCGGCGCATAGCAGGCGGATTAAGACGTCAACACTATACTCTAAATCTGACAGTGATGTTTACCATCAAGCAGCACTGTCTAGATAGGATCCGAGCACTCATGGCTGTAAAGAAAACGTTGAAGAGGCGGGTGAGGAGTATGGAGCAAAATAATTTGTTCCGTACGAATCCTTCCCGCCTCTTTCAAGAGACCACAGCGTGTGGCGCTTCAACTCATGGTTGAACAAGGGGAAGCAGATTCCGAAGTGGTTCGTCGAGGGACGTACTGTGCTTATCCCCAAAAAGGGAAATCTTTCCGACCCGAGGAATTATAGGCCGATTACTTGCCTCAACTCCTGCTACAAGATATTTACACGTATCTTGTATGCTAGGACACTGAGGTCTGTTGATCCGGTCTTCCAGCAGATACACGAACAAAGTGGTGCCAAGAAGGGCATGGTAGGTTGCAAGGACAGCCTGCTGATAGACCGCTGTATTACACAGGATTCTGTGCAATACAAGCGGAATCTATTAATGGCCTGGATTGATTACCGCAACCAATTGATACAACATCGCATGAGCTATTGTTGTACTTGCTCGAATATCTTGCAGTACCAGCACCACTAGTGAGGTGCATAGAACAGCTGTTGCCGCTCTGGAAGACGCTTCACTAGAACATCAGGTGCACAGCGCATCAAGACAGAGCAGGTGGCATTTAGGAGAGGGGTTTTCCAAGGTGACTCCCTGAGTCCTCTCCTCTTCTGCATCTCACTACTACCGTTGTCTGTTGGGCTCTGCCAAATTCGCGGATATCAATGCGGACAACCCAGCATCCGGAGGCATAATGTCACCCATCTATTTTATATGGATGACCTTAAACTTTATGCCTCCGGAGAGTGCGAACTACAAAACGCTCTTAGGGTGGTCGAAGAATATACGCGGGCAATTAGTATGGAGTTCGGGTTGAACAAATGTGCAGTCGTCCACCTCAAGAGAGGACGATGCTGGGAATTCCCTGAAGATGCGCAACTCGCAGATGGAAGCATCCTAAGACATCTGGATGCCGGAGAGACCTATACATATCTGGGTGTGCAACAAAGGCACATCCAGGATGTAACACAATAAAGGATTCTCTCCGCGGCAAGTACAGACACAGTCTCCGAACTTCAGCCAAATCGTCTGAAAACCCGAATTAGAGCATAGAGCTGCCGAACAGGAAAATCTGTTTCGGCAGCACGTCGATAAACCCCAGCATGGTGTCTTCTATAAGAACATAGAAACACTGGGTTTATCGACCAGGCTGACATTCGCTTTTCTAAAATCAGCCGGGCTTAAGTCGGAGACCGAGGGATTCATTATGGCCTGCCAAGATGGTGTTTCAACACCTTAGTCTACCGTAGCCGCGTGTGGCGTGTAGAGGTTCCTGATATCAACTGCAGGCCCTGCCATCAGGCGTCGGAATCGCTCATGCACTTACTATCTGCATGCCCCATATACGCGATTTCGGCCTACATCTACCGACATAACGCGGCGTGACGAGTGCTATACTACCATCTAAGGCACTCACTTGTACGGGGTAGACCAGACACCAGTACTGCCTTACGTCCCCGGAGATATTGAGTCCGTTGTCGAGAACAAGAAATGCCGGATTTACTGGAACTACTCGTTCCCGACGGTCAGGCTAATTCAAGCCAACAAGCCTGACATAGTCCTCCTCGACCATCAACTCAAGGTGATGTATGTCATCGAGTTCTCGGCACCTGCGGAAAAAAACATCACCTTGAAGGAGGAGGAGAAACAGACCAAATACCGCGATCTCCGGTACGAGCTCCAAGTGCTGTACCCAGGCTACTCAGTAAAAATGGTCGTCGTAATAATCGGTGTACTCGGAGGGATAAAGCCTACGCTGCTCTCGGAACTAAAGATCATACCGGCCTGCCAAAAGTCAGCCGAATGGTTGGCTGGCCAAATGCAGAAGGCGATCATTCTGGGTTCTCTTCGTCTGCTTAGGGCACATAATTCTGGTATCTACAGTCACTAACCCTACGGGATGTGGGGGAGTGGCTCTAGTTGGCGTGTGTGTGTGAGGCGTCGGAGACCACGGGAGAACTGTCCGGCATCGGATATTCCGAAAAAAGGAATATAATAATAACAATGGGGTGCAAAAAGTGGGACAGGCAACCTCCTCGCGGTTTATCCTGGACAGACAAAGACACATTTGTCACATAGACAATGGAATCTATGTCTGACTAATATCGGCCGTGGGGTATCAGGGCTAACCACCCTGATACCTCAAAACCTCTAGTTCCAATAAGGCGCAGAGGAAGGATTCCTTACGGTAGAGCCCAACTGGATGGGGGTCAGAGACAGGTTGGAGAAGCCCCACCGGAAGGTCTTAATAATAACGACATACGCAATGGACATGGACGCTTTAAGTGGACGAGGGAACTAAAGGGTGACTTGCTGAGTTGCTAAAAAACTAGAAGGTGTTTAACACAACAATCCTGGTTTTATCACAGTTTATCGAATAGAAGACCAACTACAGAGCAGGGCAAATAAGTGGATTGTTTAAGGCCTCAAATAAATATGGCCTTTGATCTTTATGAATGTTCCTTTATTTTAAATGTGTGCCAATAATATCTGTCGAGATAGAACGTTGGCTTTCAACATATAAATGGATTTTTGCGAACAGGCAGCGGATTTTAACAGGAAAAAATATATTAAGCCACTTTTAATAACATACTTAATAACATACTTTTTTTGTGACGGATAATACCGCCGCAATAACTGTGAATGTGTGCAGTGACTACTTCTACTAGTCATTTTTAGAACCTCTACACTACAAGTTAACCACTGAAAGATATTGACAAACTAATAAGTTTGCAATAATAGTGTAAATAATATTTGGTTTTAATTGCGATATAAATTACTAACAAATATTCTCTTGCGCCGACCTTGTTTTTGACATCATGACTGGCCGATATCCGAACTCTACTGCTGAACTAATGTTCTGGTGTCGGTGATTAGCCTGGGTAGCGGGAATAGGCTGACGTTAAATAAGTGATTAAAGAAAAACTCCCTAGCCGCCTGTGACGTGTAGGGTTTCCTAATATCAACTGCCGCCTGGTGCCGGAATCTCTCATACATTTACTTTCCTCATATATGACATTTTGGCCTACAGCCATCAAAATTGGAGAATTATCATTTGTTAGAAGTTTGTTTAATCTTATCTTTCATTGCTCTTTTCAGTCTTATGAAAATAGACCATACCTGTTGAGTTTTGATGAACCCTATTTTAGGTTTTCTTCTTACATGGAGGATATCCAAGATGACGAGTGTATTGTAATTTCCGATTTTATAGAAAATCTGCCAGATTGAATATTTTTAAATTAATTACCTTATATTTAAAAATTCTTTATTCATGATAAAATTGTATGTTGGTAAAACTGTTTTTCGCTTCTAACATCAAATATCATTTGTAGTAAAAAAATCAAGTTATTTTAAATCAGGTGGCAGAGGTGGCCATCTGACACAACCATCTATTATTAAAACTGTTCATCTAAACTTAGTTTTATATAATTTCTAACATCAAATCGTTCTTGAAAGTTGTCGTTAGGTATCAGATTAAGATGATCAAAATGATACCTTTGATTAAATTATTATTATTCCTATTTTTGAAAGAAATGCACTTTTAAAACAATTTTTTTGAACAATATGTCACATCAAAAGCAGGATTTTTAAGAATTGAAGATACTAAATTAAAAATAAAAATCATTAGTACACGACAGATAATACACATTCACGTAATGTGTTGCAAACTAAATCATTTATACCAAATTAACCATCTTCAATATTGAGCATATATTCTTTAATTGCCCTTTTACATAGCCATGAAACATCAATATTGGTAAATAGCCTGACAAATTTAGGTTTTCAGTTGCCACTAAATTTAAACAATATTCATGAAAGCCAAAATGTAGAGGCTTATCAGTTATTATGTATCTTTCTAACTCAATGTGGTATTGCTGTTATTTAAAAAAACTCACTGAATAATTATGAATGCTACCTTTGTGAATCCACTTATGATCCGTGGTTCAGTTCATGTGTATGGTTAAACCACCTTGACGAACCCCTGGGCGTGAAATATGTAAAGCCTTAGTATTTCCTGTCTTAACCATTATCTGTGAAGCTGGCTGATGGTGGTTATCCAAGGCCGAGAAACGGGGAAAAAACCATCCTCAAATTACTATATACTATTGGACTCAATTTCATGCAAATCCTGAGTTTAATGCGATAAAAGGTAAGAGAATTAAAGATTAAATATACAGGAGAAGGTTGACTGTATACTGCTTTCAGCTGGAGATCGGAGACTCCGCAATAAATAATATTAATTATTGTTGCTCTGCTCAACCAGCAACCAGCAGCATAGAGCAACTGTCTTTGTCATCTACCAGTATTCTATTATTCCATCACTGTCTACTACATTAAACGCAGGTTTTGCATGAAATCGAGTCCAATAGTGTATACCTACTGACCTAAAATCAAAATAAAAATTCTAAGGCAAAAAAAAAAGAGTCGTTACAAAATAATTTATTTAACTGCTTCATTTTCTGACTCGAACATTTCTGTGTCCATAAATCTCAATTTTGCAATAAGAATTTAAACTTAAAAGCTGGACAACCTATAAAACTAAAGTATTCGAGGTAATTCCAGAAGCAAGTATTATATATCCATACAAATAAACAACTTTAAATGTCTCCATGTACAAATAAAGCAGCTCAATTTCCTGCTAAATGTTTCCACTTTCAACGGTTTTATTGTGCCCGACGTACTCCTAACATCGTCTTTCGTTGAGATTTCCGAATGTCATTGGATTTTCACGATTTCTCGGTGCGCTGTTTGTTTTGCATATTTTATTAATCGCGACATCGGGGTGGGCCAGGACGTGACGAATTTCAGGCCAACTGTTATAATAAAAGGCGGAAGGCGACGGGAATTGCTAAAACTTCCAATTCCTCCGTTTTACGGCAGCTACGGGGAATGTCAACTTTCTGATATTAAATTACTTATTGATTGGCCACTTAACTGATACTTAATTTTGAGAAGTTTGAATTCGCTTTAGTGTAGCATAGCGGTCGGAAAATAATTGGTTCCATAATTATTATTATTGGAATATATTGGAGAACTTTCTCAAACGTCATAGAATTTAAAGTCACGTTTAGTTAGGTATTACATTAATAACACATTTTAAAACGAACACACAATTTACATTTTTATAACAGTAGCCATGTCTACTCGCAAGATAAAAACTCTGAATTCTGAAGTAGTTTGTTTCTTTCATGTGATACTTAAAGACGACCCGTTGTAATGCAATCTTTAGTGCGTCGGTGAGGGGCATAGTGTAACTTACAAAGACTTAACTCTTATATTGTGTCCACTAACAGTTGTTTATGGTTATCAATGCATACTTGCATCATTAGTAAACCTTCTCTAGTATCCTTTGCTGTTTGTGAGTTGGGTGTATATAATTTATTTTCAACACTTTATGTGTTCAAAATAAAAAAATTTATAAATTTTCTAGATAAAACAAAATACACAATAGGCGAAATATTTTATTATTAGTAATTGAATAATGATTGCTAAACATTTTTTAGGTAACAAAATAAAATAACTAGGTAGCTTTATTGATGTCTCCAAATTATTAATTTTGTGTTTTGTTTGCCAGTTTCAACATTTTTGTTAATAAATTTAAGAGTATTTTTTGATATTTTAGAAAAATTGACGATACAGCAATTCTATTTACATGACATAGTATGGAAGTGAAATAGATTAAAATAAAAAAAAAACATTTCTTTGCCGCTTCCATCCCACCACATTAAAAAACAACTAAAAAATAAATAAAGTATATAAATACGCACTACTAAAAGCACAGTAAAACTAATAAAAGTGTCTATAATCTGGAACGCAGTAAACGCACTTAGAAGCCACCGATTAACCATGCCTAGCAACAAGCCAAAATAATTTACTGATCGCTGGAAACTTGTTGAAATTCGTAGTTCTCAGCGCAAGTCGTACGTTGTACCTTTGCACAATAGACTGAATTCCAATGGGCCGGATGTGATAACACTGGGAGTGGTACGCAAATCTAAACTACAACCTGCATTTTTCTAACTCGGATTATAATCTATTAGCAGTTATAGGTAAAATATGTGAGAAGCTTTTCAGAAGGGGATCTACTAAAAATCTCCCTTGCAATTCAAGATGGCAAATATTTTCCAAAAAATGGTTATTTGAATTTTTCTTTAAAACCATTTGTTTTATCGGAAAAATGTACAGAACATAAAAGATGCGCATCACAAAATCGCGAATATTTTTGGAAATTAGTACCAAAATAGTTTTTTCTGCAACCGTCTAGAAAGTTAATTGCTTTGGTCAATTTTTTATCTGAAACATACATATTTACTAGTCTGGCACGGTAAAATGATATAAGAGCTCGGTAAAATCTTTACCGATAAAGTCTTTATCGATCCCTTATGTCACTTTTGGTTGACAAAACAGTATCTTATAACAATTAAAAATGACTAATCCAGTCTTCTTTGAAAGTAAGCGTCTTACATCTGCCAGTTAAATTTTACGAATTTTGTTAAAGTTAAAAAGTTTTTTCAGATTAGCAAGAAGGGCTGCAGAAAAATACTGTACGCGACACACTCGGAAAGTGTCTTTGCTGGGCCCATTGGATTTTAGGGCTCACTAGGGCTCGCCCTGGAAATTGCCAGCTCGTCCAGTAAAAAAATCACTTTCCGATCTTGAAACGTACTAGCCTCTACCAGAAATGACAAAAAATATGTCATTTTTAAACACTTTTAAGTGTCAAAAGTACGTCATTCCTACATGCCGTGTTAAAACGTTTCCACTTTTTAAGAAATTTATGGTTATAGCACTATTGGAGATGTTCCTTATGTTTATTTATACCAAACAAATATTGGCCTTTTCTAAAATGTATCAGTCATATGTAGTTCCAGCAATTCAGGAGAGCAGATCGTGAATTCGTGGGTGGAAATCTGATACAATTGAGTTAAGTTGTCATCAATAATTTACTAAAGGCGCCAGATATTTAAAAAAATATGTATCAAGTTAAAGTTTAAGAAAAATTAAAATTATATGCTAAATAGAGGAGAAAAATAAATATTCTTGTATATACTGTGCAGGAGTTAAAGAATCAACAAAACACTAAAATTTAACAACTTAGTTAGTTCCAATTTAACATGAACAATATTAAAGGTTTATATTTTATAATAAATAAAATATTATTATGAAAGTGAGAGATTCTGCAAAGTATACAACAAATAATAGCAATTTAAAAAAATTATGATAAATGAAGCACTGGTTTACAATTATCTTCTGACCAAGATCAGAACAACAAAAACAACAAGGGCTTATGTAGTTGGAAGGAGCTAAAGTTGGATGGTGTCCCTCTAACGTTTATCCTGGGAAGGTGGATCCTTCGAATACTCGAGGAGATAATGTTCTGCCTCTATATTAGAGGTCTGGTCGAGGGATTCTCAGACCCAAACGGTGGTCCACTCTCCTGATCCTTAATTATTTCCAGAGACGACTCGGTATGTCCAGTCCCAACAAAACGGAAGCGTATCTCTTGAGCTTCGGTACAGGTGATTGGTCCAGAAAATTTACATAAAAAGGGGAAAAAATGTGAGACCAGTGTCGGGAATTTATAAATTCGATTAACAAGATGAAATAATGTAAAAGTGCAAGATCTTAGAAAAATGTGACTAAAAGTCAAAAACGGTCAACAACTTGCTACAATAGTGAAGCTATTGCAAGGCGAGGAAAAAATTATAGAATTCTAAAAATTACAGGAGATAATTTAAATCAAGCCCGCAAAACAAATATTATTAAAAGAATTTAATACTACACAAAAATGCCTAATTTCCTTGAGTTAATCAATCAAGATTAATAATTTTATAATTGAATTAACCAACAAAAACACATTGCTACTAATAGTTAATATTGAAGTTGAATTTCCAGAATTATTGTTAAATTCACCAAAAAAGAATCTAGTCACTGTTAGATAAAAACATGAAGTACGTAACAATTAAAAAGTAAACAAGAAAAAAACAAAATGTATGACTGATATAGAAATTGAACTTTATGGAAACTAGTTGTAATTACAAATCAAGGTAAATAAATTGTTAGCTGAATGCTAGACAACTTAAAAGCTGGAAAACTTCAGCTTTCGATAACTAGTGATTATCAAGGTGGTTACGTGATTTAAAAAAAACTGTCCAGACAAGACAAAAAATAACAAAATTTAATAAGTAAAAGCAGAACCATGCAACTAACAGAGTTGCATACAGAAAAGCAAAAAACTTGAATCATTTCCTAAAGTTAAAAACTAATTTAAACTGCTCCTACTATAATGAGTTCACCAGTATATTCAATACAGAAATAATTGTATAAGTTGTAGTACAAGTATGTAGATATAATGCTCAGTAACAATTTACTGCAACATGACACAATTATAACAACTAATAATTGGTATCAACCATAAATCCAAGCTTGTTTCTTAATTAAAACAACTGGTATTCGTAATACCAGCCTACGTTTCAAGGGATACCCAGCTGATGGAGTGAATCCACTGTGTCCCAGATAAGTGAATAGTCTCAAAATTACACAAAAGAGAATAAAACAAGTTCACTTACCTGGTACAAAGCACAACAGATCCATTCCTTTGGTTTAGAATCGTTTAAATTTGGCAGGGCCACGTGCAACACGTCCAACAGATTCTACTCCAGTAATTGCCTAGTGAATCCTTAAAACTTTATGTACTCTTGTCCTTGCACAAGGAAAACTTCGCTAAAAAACATAAAGGTACACCAGTAAAAAAGTTCGGTAAAAATTTAAGTGTGAGAGGTAACCTCAATTACCGCATGTCGTTAATTATTAACCAAAACCTGTCAATTGCACAATTGCAAGAAAAAACGGTAAATTGATAAAGGTATTAATGCTTTATTTCGATAAATAAATCACTGCTAGAACACTAGAAACCAAAAAATCATGGATTTCCACCATGTGGACTCGTCCAAAACCTTAATTAACTTAATTAATTGATATCCATGCAAATTCTGCCAACATACATCTACATAAGCTACCACAACCTTAACAAAAGATCAGATCTAACCAATGATAAGCAAATTATTGTGAGATTACTGAGAAAAACTAGGATAACAGTTTTGTTTTTACTTACTTCAATCAAGCCCACCGTAACAATCCCTCCAAATTGATTTCCGTTCGATCCAGCTAATGTTAACAAAATTTCGTTAAAAAGTATCAATGTTATATTTAAATTAAAAAAGTCTTATTGTAAGGTAAAATTAAAATATTAATACCAGTTAATAAATATTTGTTACTAAAATGCAGTAGGTATTTATTAATTATTAGTTAACATCCAAGACTTTATTCAATGTCTAATAGATGTGGCTACACATTCTATAACAAATGTCAGAATCTAGCTATTCCATAATTAAAATTTGTATTAGAATGCTTAGATTATAAAATAATCGTAGAAAAAAGTATTTCGCGTCCTGTTTACGAAAATGGCCTACTTCGCTCATTGAATACAATGAAGATGTCAACATGTTTAAGCAGTTTTCGAAAAATAAGATTTTATTGAATTTTACCCTTTATCCTTTTGCATTAGTTACGGTTCTGCGTATAACAACATAATGTATTATATTATAAATCACACGCACAATCCATTAACTGCAAGCGTTAGGCGGCTTATACATTTTCATTATCCCATTAAAACTAACTCAAAATATGTCAATATACATCTAATTTCGCTACAAACTTTTGTCATTTGTTTCGTATTATGGATAAGCTTAGAGACGAAGTAGGCAATAAACTTTAGCAAACTCAGGATGGCGCAAGTATTTACTTATTTTGGCGAAAAGTACTAAATGCTTCAGGTTTTTCGTACGTTTCTCATTCTACGCACTAAGTGGATTTTTTTGTTGATGGCTGTATCATTAAGTAACCACCGAACCCATCAATATTAAATGAGGTGACTACTTTATTGTAGGCTCTCTGTATTTTTAAGTAACAAAATAAACTGTTCCCTTTAAATTAATAAAGCAAATGCAAGTAATAATTTTTTTAACTTGGGCTACAGGCAATTTAAATACTTAATAGCCAAAAGTAATTAAATTTACAGTAGATGTGAATAGCAGGAAAATGTGCTTTATTGGATATCAATTACTGTTTAAAATCTGAATATTGCATACCAAGGAACAATTATAGAGTATTCTTTTAATTCAGCCACGAGTATTTTAAGCAAATGAGACAGTTTAGGAATGACAATTTCAAATGGAATTTAAAATTTTAAAATTCATAGATTGGAAATACAAATTTGTTTATAAACAATACTATTACAAACATATAAATTCATGGCCCTTGTCCAAGAGCAAGGTTGCGATTTTATGGCGAGAAGTTCTTTCTAAATTTATGTACAATGGACACGTGGCAAAATTTTCGTGAACATTGCAAACAACTTATTTCAGCAGAATGAGCAAAACATACAGGAATTTTATTAGTTCAAAATATACCACATTTTATTATTTCTCTGGACTTAGAATCAAAAATTAATAGGGACCCTCTAATACTCTAATGAAATGATAAATATGAAATAACCCTATTTAACATCTATCATTTCATCAGAGTAATCACGACTTAAATCAATGTCTGCCTCTCACTTTATTTCACACAAGAAGTGCTTTTCTTGATTAATTTGCAAGTACACACATAAAGTGTAAAAGAACTGGTCATGCTGTAACCAAAGTATGCATTTCATCAGAACAATTGTCATGAAATAAAAATAGTAGTAGGAATCGAGACCTTACAACATATTCAAGAAACGGAAAAGAAGTTTGTACAGAGATCGATTAAATGAAGAAACTACTGCAGGTATACCCTTGCAAGAGTATGTAAAAACTCTCAGATTAATAATATAAAGATAAGTAACACCTATAAGAGATACACTGATTATTATGACCGATACATAAACAACAATTAGCATGTTTACATATCAACGTATTCAAAAGAATCCAGGGCGGCTCCAGGCTTCAGCGTTTATTTTAATGCTTTTGCATAATTTAAAACTCAATAAATATACTAAATTTGTTTGTTTTAGTAATGTATTTTTCAATGCTAATCTGCTGTTGAAAATTGGTTATAATTAAACCATTTTCCAATGCATTTACTAGTAATAAATTCTTCAATTTATTTTTTTTATTAACGAGAATTTTTCCAATCGTTCGGAATTGTTTTCGAACATTTGCGGCTGAAGTTGTAACTTCAATGTTTCTGAAATGTTAGTAAAATATATAACATTATGTAGGTATAAAACTAATATTTTTCTGCTACCAGTAGTTATTTATATAGATATGTATATGTATTGTATACCTGGTCTACTGCTTAAAATAAAACCGATAATTGTGACTGGTGATTTTTTTCAATATGCATCTGAAGGTGGCATTATTTCAACAAAAAAATTTAATTACATCCAAGTGGTTGGGAGATAGTCAATAATAATATAGGAATGAATAGAGTCTAAAAAGAGGTTTCAAAAAATGTAATGATATACATAGCATTCCATTTAAAAAAAAAAGGTACCTGATCCTGTAATTTCGTCTTGGCTCGCTCTGTATATTCGAAAATACTTTCCGGTTATAGGCTTTTTTTATCTAGTTTACTTGTATTTTTTTTATTTCTAGCTCTCGTAAAACTCGAGATATCGAAGTCCGACGCACTATTGCCACACCCTGTATATTTATACTTCATCAAATATTACACACAGATACATATTTTTGCCTTGTTTAAAATTTAAACATATTGTGCAATTACTCGGTAGCGTTAAGTGGAAAACGAAGCTGGTTTACTTCCTATCGACTCTCGGGTTCAAATCCCGGTTTCGATTCTGACAAAGTCGAACGAATTGATTGTGTGTGTCCGCGTTTTTTTCAACTGTGTGACCCCTGTCCGTTCGGCTTTGGTTTAGGGATTGTCTAATTTATGTGGTGTATTTTATATATTTTTTTTTAATTATTGTTAAGTTTAAAAAATGTTTTAATATTTACTACACATAATTTATTTGGATTGTTTCATTTGGAAATTTATCCTGTAGACACGAAATTAAATAAATAAATAAATAAAAATATAAAAGTACTCTAGGAAAATTTATTAAAAATTACAAAGATAAAAATAAAAGTAGAATCTATAATCTTACATGTAGTACATGCCATCTGTCATTGAATGCATTCATGTCATGCAAAAATTCAGATTTTTCTGGAATATTCTCTGAAATATTCATCAACATATTTGAAAAAATGTATTTTTATCTTATTTGTCTCATATCTATTTTCAAATTAAAATAAATTAGATCGATGCAATGAAATCTCTCCTACTGTATTCTAATTAATGCCCAATTAGGAGATACTAATTGAAAAACGCTTATGCATCGCTAACAGAAGTCTTTGTTCCCTTTGTAATTTAATATTTTTCAGATGTACTCTGAGATCTCATTAGAGACGATAATATAATTTTACAGAAACGTATCTTAGCGCTTTATTATTAAATTACTAACAGAAATTATTATAGTAAGAAGCTTCTCTTCTCTGAAAGTTTGCTTTGTAAAAGGTAAAATCTACTGAAAAGAGACCGAGTATTATGCAAAATAAAATAAAACCGAAATTTTAATCAATCAGTGCAGGTATCTTGTATGCATTTTATAAAAATGTGCACAATAACAAAGTACCATTGTTTTGTTATAAACAGTGGGCCAGTTTAAAAACCAAATAATAAAAGTATTACATAAAAGCTTTCTCCATTCGGTATTTCTAATTTGCTCTGCCAATCAAAAAGCCACATTGAGCAACCCATACTGTTTTTAATCCACTAAATTTTGACGTTAATTTTATATTGACACTAATTTTTGTCTTATTCGATTCTATACTGTTACTTTCAGAGTGTTCGAAACCTGAGGCTTGAAAATTCTGTCACTCAGTCCCGAAAGGAACAACTAAATATAAAACAGCAATTTGATATTTGAAAATGCAAAGGCAAATCGTAATTTGATTCTTGAAATAATTTATTTAGACAGTGTCCTTTTTGTTTTGTTAATTATTCTGTACTTTTAAGGCTTTATTTGACAGAGTAACCAACTCATCAGAATCTTCCTACTCAAGTACAGAATGCAGATTTTTAAATATTACTTACGGCCGATCTTTCCATCTCCTATTAAATTTATATATATATATATATATATATATATATATATATATATATATATATATATATATATATATATATATATATATATATATATATATATATATATATATATATATATATATATATATATATATACAAAAATGTCTTATACGCCGCCAAAATATATATGATTTTAACGACCACGCCTCGGAAATCGGAGGCGACTTCGAAAAATCGGAGGTCAATATGAACCTACGTGTATAACAGGTTTATTATTGTTATTACGTCATTAGTAGGCGTTTCCCAAAATTTTCGTCGGAGGTGATTTCGTTAGATATGTATGTACAGTTACACAATGCAGTTCACTGTACCTCCACTACGGGGCGCCACCGTTTAATATACATATACACTACAAATGATGGTCCAGCAGAATTTGCCTCCGCATATTCTCCATACCAATATGTCTCTGAAATATGTCAACACTGTACGGAGGTAGATTAGTACGATGGCTTTATATGTGTGTAAGTAATTCGCTGTTCTTATTAATTTACGTTTTGTAGTAATTGCAAGTATTACGATTGGGCCTCCACTAATATATATTATGTATATATGTGTTGCAGTATAACATGAGCGCTTGGAGCTGATTGTCTAAAGCTTTATTTTTATGAATGTAGAAGAAACTGAAATACAATAATTTAGTTTCTTAACATTATTTAACTTAAATATGCACCTTTACGTTATTAAATGAAATTTTAACTCAGAAACTGAGTGAATAAAATGAGTTAAGAGCTTTCATTTTAGGGAAATATTAATATTAAAGATTAAGGGAAAGTGGGGGAATTGTGCGTGGTGGGTAATCGTACGCACCATGATATTTTAAAATTTTAAATTACGCGCCATATTCTGAGATCTCCTACCCTACAATCTTCTAGGCCACATGAACCAAGTCGCCGACGCCGTTAGTGATTAGTTCATTTCAGTTCTGGTATTAGTGAGTGACAAAATTGTAAATCAGCGCGTATTCTTCTTGTTTTGCCCGTGTATAAATTAAGAAGGTAAGTGCGTAATTTTTAACTGATAGTTTTAAACTACATATATTCTTAAACTGTATAATATTAGGCATGCATGTGTGTATTTTTGTTGAATTTAGATCAGACGTTTTTATGAAATAAGTTAATTAAAATCCAAAGACATAGTGTGGCAATCGTGCGCGAAAATGCGCACTATTTCCCCACATTACATTAATTGTAAGAGGGCATATTAAACATTAAAATATCTATTTTATTTGCAGATGCCACGCAATTATGTTCGCAAAACCGTTATTAACTCATATAATAAAGAATCACTGCAGAATGCACTAAATGCAGTCATAAATGATGGCAGGAAAATTAGGGAAGTTAGAAGATGTTTTAATATTCCGGAATCAACGTTAAGGAAAAAAATATCACTAAATCAACTTAAGACCTCCCGTCTAGGTCGAAAGCCGGTTTTCACAGAAGAATTGGAGGCAGAGTTGACCGAGTATGTTCTGATGCTTGCAAAATTGTTTTATGGTATAACACCCAAGAAGCTGAGGCACTTAGCATATAGATACGCAGACGAGAAGAATATTTCTCATAATTTCAATAAAGAGAGACAGTTAGCCGGGAAAGACTGACTCTATGGTTTTCTTAAACGAAATCCTAAAATATCATTGAGGCAGCCTGAGGGAACCAGCCTAAATCGGATTGCTGCATTTAATGCAGACGAGACAAAGCGTTTCTATTCCAACCTCAAAAACGTTATAGAAAAGTTTAAATTTCAAGCCAATCGAATTTTTAACATGGATGAGACGGGTCTAACTACTGTTCAGAAGAAATGTCCAAAGGTTTATGGACCTAAATGAGTTAAAAAAGTAGGAGCTGCTATTTCAGCTGAACGAGGAAGGACCATTACAGCCGTATTTTTGTATGAGTGCTTCAGGATACTACATTCCACCTATGTTGATTTACCCTAGAGAAAGAATGGCTCCTACGCTTCAAAAGAATGGGCCAATTGGCGCCAGCTACATGTATTCAAAAAAATGGATGGATAAATTCCGAATTGTTTCTTGATTGGCTACATCACTTCCAGAAACATGCAAAACCTACTAAAAGTGATCCGATTCTACTCGTTGTCGATAACTGTTTGAGCCACATTTCGATAGAGGCATACAATTTCTGTAGAGCAAACCATATTCATATGGTGTCTCTTCCGCCGCATACTTCAGGTAACTTTCAGCCTCTTGACTTGACCTTCTTTAGTCCTTTTAAAAATGCTCTCTACCGGGAATATGATCTTTACCTAACATCCACAGGTCACGAAAAAATAACGGACTATGACTTGGCTGAGCTTTTAAATAAAGCTTTTATGAAAGTAGCGACGATGGAGAAAGCAGTTTCAGGTTTTCGTTGTTCTGGAATCTACCCCCCTCGATCCTGACAAATTTAATGAAAATGATTTTGCTCCTGCCAAGCAGATGAGTGAGTTTTTAATAGTTGAAAGTCCATCCAAACATAGAACGCCTAATTCTTCACCAACGCCTGAAACGCCTCCAAATCCATCAAACAGGATTCATAATTCACCCATACCTGAATGTCAGGAAAATTTAAATAGTCCTAAAGACCAACAAGCATCTCATATGCTAAATGGACAGCCACCCCCCCCCCCGTTCAAAGCAATCTACCATCGACTTCTAGTTCTGTTGAAAATCATTTACCCTCTACATCTCAACCGAACAACTCATTCTTAAAGTTTGCTCCTATTCCAAGGAAAAAACAAAAGAAACTACAGAGGGTTTGTCGTGCAAAACAACATTCAGAGATACTAACCAGCACACCTATCAAAGAAAGATTAGAAGAAGCTCAAGAAAAGAAAAGACAAAAAGACGCGAAATTAAAAAATAAACAAACAAGAGGGGCTAATTGCAAGAAAGGTAAAAAAGAAAATGAAGAGGAACCCAACACCCGAGCTTGATGCACGTGTTGATGAAGAATATGTGGAGAACGCTGATTTCTCGATACCTGCTGTCGCCTTCTATGGAAAAGGCCAATCAAAGAAAACCGTAAAAAAAACTCTCGTAAAGAATGTTTGTAGACGGGTATGTCAGTCCCCAGAAACAAAAGTAGGCAGGAGGGAAAAAAATGTAACACCGGAATCATCCGATTTATCTGATGTAGAGGATAGTGACATTTGTGATGATGATGAGCTAGACGACATCAACCTCAGCTCTGTTCCATGCTATGAAAAACCCGAAGAGCAGAATGAAATCTGTGGTATTTGTGGAGAACTAGGAAAAGATGAACTATGGTACCGGTGTATCACATGAGGCTCATGGCACCACGCTGAATGTACCGCTGATGATTCTGCAGTTCAATACATTTGCGATTTTTGTAAAGAATAATTCTACATTCTACAGTTATTTCAATAAATATTTTTTTTACATCTAAATTGTTTTAGTGCCATGTTATCTGCCCTATTTGTATTTTTCAGACTACTGCGCACCTTTCCCCACTCAATGCGCATCATTACCCAACAGGGTGGGGAAATGTACGCAAATCTAATTTTGTGTTTTTACAATACTATTCGACCATGTTAAAAAATTCATGGAATAGGATGTACATGATGAAAGAATAACAACTAAGCCTTCTGTTAAAATTTTTATAGTTTTTTAATACTTAATGACTTGAGTACTAGAGCAATCTGGTTTAGGTGCGCACTATTCCCCCACTTTCCCTTACACCAGCACACAAAAAAAAAAGTTGTTTGTACATTTGACGCCACCTACCTCCCGACATGTATTTCGACCCGCTGAATCCGAATTTGAAGTCAGTTTGGACCGTACACCCTCAAATATCGAATAAATTGAAAAACCGTAAAAAATAGCGAAAATTGGGTGTTTCGGTAATAAAAAAAATTTTGTGGATGTAAACCAAGCCTAATTTTAATGTATTTCGATCCGCTGAATACGAATCTAAAGTATATTTAGACCATAAGCCGTTTTAAATCTAAGTAAATTGTAAAAAACTCTCGAAAGTTGCTAAAAATGGCAAAAAATTGTGATTATGTTGATGCAAAAAATTTTTTAGACCCGGACCGAAGAGGATTTTTATGTAATTTGATCTACTGAATCCGAATCTGAAATATATTTGGCCCATTAATCACTCAAAATCTCAAAAAATCGCAAAAAACCTATAAAATAGCAAAAAATTGCAGTTGAAAAAATTGAAAAAAAATCTATAAAACATGATTAAATACGTTTCTTGTATTTTTTTATGCATAAAATCAAGTTTAGAACCTGAAAATGTAAAAAATTGTAAAATCTATAAAAAATGACGTATAAACAGAATAAAGAGAACGATTTTCTCGAATTTTAAACTGTTTTTCGTTGGTACCGAACTCTTTTGTTCTCAAATGATCTAGGCAGTGGATTCCTCTTTCGTTTCTTATCCTTTCTCGGTAAATCCCTTTTTAGTGTCCAGCAAAATCTGCCATCATGTTGATATTTCAATTTCCTTGATACCTAGTCTCCATTTCACTTATGTCTTGATGGAATCGTTCTCCCTGTTCTTCACTATAGTCTCCAACATTATCAGGAAATTGGTCGATGTGAGAATGTAGGAAGTGTAGTTTAAGATTCATTAAGCAACCTAATTTTTTGTAATTTGTTAGCAATTCTTCTACTAACGTCCTGTAATTTTCACTTTTATCATTTCCCAAAAAAGTTTTGAGACGCATTTTTGAAACTTACCCAAGCTGCTATCGTTCATTTTCCCTATAAAATTTGCATCCTGAAATAGAGTTCGAATTTGGGGTCCATCAAAAATTCCCTCTTTTAATTTTGCATCACTTATCGCAGGAAACGTATTTAATCGTGTTTCATAGGTTTTTTTCAATTTTTTTCAACTGCAATTTTTTGCTGTTTTATCGGTTTTTTGCGATTTTTTGAGATTTTGAGGGATTAATGGGCCAAATATATTTCAGATTCGGATTCAGCAGATCAAATTACATAAAAATCCTCTTCGATCGGGGTCTACAAAATTTTTTTCATCAACATAATTACAATTTTTTTGCCATTTTTAGCAATTTTCGAGGGTTTTTTACAATTTACTTAAATTTAAAACGGCTTATGGTCTAAATATACTTTAGATTCGTATTCAGCGGATCGAAATACATAAAAATTAGGCTTGGTTTAGATCCACAAATTTTTTTTTATTACCGAAACACCCAATTTTCGCTATTTTTTACGGTTTTTCAATTTACTCGATGTTTGAGGGAGTACGGTCCAAACTGACCTCAAATTCGGATTCAGCGGGTCGAAATGCATGTCGGGAGGTAGGTGGCGTCAAATGTACAAACAACTTTTTTTTTTTTTTTCATGATAAAGGAAACAGAAAAATTCTCATAAAATTCCTTTATTAATGTGACCGGTTTCGTGAACAAATTAATTACTTCACATCATCAGACACAGGACTACAATAGAAAATGTGTGGTGGTTACATACATACATAAATAAATGTTAATAAGTTAGTAAAACTTAAAAAACAGGAATACAGAAGACAATTATTTCAATATTTTTTTAAAATTAGTAAAAACCTGTAAATAAAAAATGTTTGATAAAATTTGTACCAGAAAGATTGAAATTATTTAAATTAATCAGGATTACGTTAGTTTAAAAATTATAATATAGAAAATGTAAAATTTAAATAATTGAAATGTGTAAAAAAAGGAAATTATTTTTATATACTACTTACATTTTTATAAATATAAAACCAGGGTAGTCAAATTAGGGTTAAAATAGTTTTGCAACATGTCAAATTATAAGTAAATGTAAGATATAAATTTTTTTTTAGTATCTAATTAACCTTTTTAATAAAATTTCTAAAATTTAACGTGCTTCTTTTAAACACATACATATACTACAATAGTTAAAATCTAATAAGGGATAAATATTTTTTTAAAAAGAAATAGATTAAAAATAGTGCCCTCTAACGGACTCTATAAGAACTAACGTACAATAAAATTAAAATTAAGTTAGAAAACTATGTGTGCACCAGGTTTCTTTTTTTCACAATAGTGGAGTTAATTATATTTCGACTGCAGATGGTGATAGCGGTGAAATTATATTTGAACGTGGTGGAAAAATTAACTTCTGAGAAATTGAGGTTATAATGTCGAGCACGTGGGACAGATTTCAGTAGAAAAATTACAATATTATAAATTAAATTAGATAACCACAGAGAAAGTCAATGAAGATTGAAATTGAATCTGTGAGTTCAGAGATAATGTGTTGGGATCTCTTGAATCTTTCAGGATTTCTAAACTTTCAAGGTTATTAATCAAATTTCCTCTTTTTCCTAAATGTAATATTTTAAGAGTATTATCAAATGTATGGTTGCTATCTGCAAGATGTTTGGCAAAATGGGAGAAACCTGATGAAGAGGTAATACACCGGACGTGTTCTTTTAACCGTGTTTTAAAATTTCTATATGTGCAACCAATATATGTGCCGTTGCATGTGTTACACGAAAGTTTATAAACCCCACATCTATCTAGTGGGTCTATTTGATCTTTACCATTGACAAACAACTTTTCTATAGAGTTAGTTGATTTAAAGGAGATGTGAAAAATATTTTTAAAGCAGTTAGAAATTTTATATGAAACAGGGCCTATGAATGTAAGAGAACGGTATGGAATCTCAGATGGAACTTCTCTGTATGTATTTATGTACACTGTATTTTGGACATATTTATTTAATCTTTTTGTTAGTAAGGTATCAATTAGAGTAGTGTTATAGTTATGAGTACCTAGCTGCTATTTGTTTAATAACCGAAAGTTCCTGATTGTAATTATTTAGAGATAAAGGTACTTTTAATAATCTATTAATATAACAATTAAAAGCTGCCACCTTATGTGAAAAGGGATGCAGGGAAGTATTATCAATAACTACACCAGTGTGTGTAGGTTTTCTATAGATATTAAAATAATGTTTGTTATCTTCTAATGTTATGTTTAAATCTAAGAAATTTAGTGAACGGTTATTATTTTGTATTTCTAATGTGAATTCAATTGTTGTGTGAATAGAGTTGACGTAATTTAAAAAAATTGGTAATAGATTAGGGGGACCTGACCAAAGAATTAGGATATCATCAACATAACGGTAATAATATTTTATATACTGGGTGTATGGGTTGTTCTTTAAAATGTGAGTTGATTCCAAGTAATGCATAAAAATATCTGCTAAAATAGGAGATAAAGGACTTCCCATTGCTAGACCGGTCTTTTGTACAAAGGTGTCATTATTGAAATTAAAAAAGTTTTGTTCTAAGCAAATTGTTAATAAATAAGATATATCCTCAATATTATTATCTGAGTAATCACTATCAAACAATTTTTCATTAACAAGAGTGATTACCTCTCTCTCCGGTATATTGGTGAAAAGGTTAGATACGTCCAATGATATTAACATATCCTCATTATTTATATTTATAGTATTGATTTTATTAATTAGCTCAATACTATTTTTAACGATATAGGAGAAGTGTCCTGAATATAAGTCTTTTAAAACTTTATTTAACCACTTTGACAATTTGTATGTGGGTGAGTTGTTATAAGCAACCACTGGTCTAATAGGGATGTCTGAAAATATATTAGATTTATGAATTTTTAAGAGGCCATATAATCTCGGAATCATTGTGTAGTCCGGGTTTAAGTCTTTTAACATTTTTTTATCGAAAAAAACTATTGTAATTATTCAAAGAAATTTTGACTTTATTAATGAATGTTGAAATGTTGATGTTAGATTTTATAAAATTATTATCTGTAATAAATTGCTGTACTTTATTATTATAATCAGCTCTATTCATAACAATGAGACAGTTACCTTTATCAGCTTTTGTGACTACCAGATCGTTATCTCTAATTTTTTGTTTTTATATTACGTACTATTGTATTGTAATTATTATTATTATAAGAATTAAGGTTTCTATTGTCGTTTCCATTTTTCTTTTCATTTTTTAGGATATTTTTAACTTCATTTCTAATGTTTTCTCTCTGTGATATATCTAATGATTGTATAATAGTTTCTGTTTCCACTGCTAAAAGTTCTAGATTTTTTTGCTTTTGTTTGTAATTATTTATTAACGGGTTAAATTTAAAGCCTTTATTTAGTAATGATGATTCTGTATCAGTAAAATTTGTGTTGGAATAGTTTATAAAAGAGTTATGAAAATTGTGTGTATTTAAGTTATTAGAATTAATGTTATTTTGATCATTGAAGAGAGAATTTCTTTGATTTTTTATGATTGTTAATCTATCTAATTTATTGTTAAGTTTTTTTATTTGTCGGTATTCCAACGCATCTTTAGTTTTATGAGTTTCAGTTAAGAAATGATTGAAAGTATGAAAACTCCAAATCTCACCCATTCGGTCATACATAGTTTTCAATTTAACATCTATGTGGTAAATTTTGGTATATCCAAGTCTAATTTCATCTTTGAGGAGAGATCTTCTTAAATTACGAAGTCCTCTGGAACTTGTGTTGGATAAATTGCTTCTGTTGATTTTTATGTATATATATTTAGGTTGTAAATCACGTTGTAGACATTTTTCGTTGAAATAGATACTGCATGAAATGTACATTTTCTTAATTGTAAGTTCCCTGTAATTATGGATACAGTATGCCAGACTAGCATTTTGTAACGTAGATAGGTTGATCCCATATGAGTAATTATTCATGATAAAGGAAACAGAAAAATTCTCATAAAATTCCTTTATTAATGAGACCGGTTTCGTGAACAAATTAATTACTTCACATCATCAGACACAGGACTACAATAGAAAATGTGTGGTGGTTACATACATACATAAATAAATGTTAATAAGTTAGTAAAACTTAAAAAACAGGAATACAGAAGACAATTATTTCAATATTTTTTTAAAATTAGTAAAAACCTGTAAATAAAAAATGTTTGATAAAATTTGTACCAGAAAGATTGAAATTATTTAAATTAATCAGGATTACGTTAGTTTAAAAATTATAATATAGAAAATGTAAAATTTAAATAATTGAAATGTGTAAAAAAAGGAAATTATTTTTATATACTACTTACATTTTTATAAATATAAAACCAGGGTAGTCAAATTAGGGTTAAAATAGTTTTGCAACATGTCAAATTATAAGTAAATGTAAGATATAAATTTTTTTTTTAGAATCTAATTAACCTTTTTAATAAAATTTCTAAAATTTAACGTGCTTCTTTTAAACACATACATATACTACAATAGTTAAAATCTAATAAGGGATAAATATTTTTTTAAAAAAGAAATAGATTAAAAATAGTGCCCTCTAATGGACTCTATAAGAACTAACGTACAATAAAATTAAAATTAAGTTAGAAAACTATGTGTGCACCAGGTTTCTTTTTTCACAATAGTGGAGTTAATTATATTTCGACTGCAGATGGTGATAGCGGTGAAATTATATTTGAACGTGGTGGAAAAATTAACTTCTGAGAAATTGAGGTTATAATGTCGAGCACGTGGGACAGATTTCAGTAGAAAAATTACAATATTATAAATTAAATTAGATAACCACAGAGAAAGTCAATGAAGATTGAAATTGGATCTGTGAGTTCAGAGATAATGTGTTGGGATCTCTTGAATCTTTCAGGATTTCTAAACTTTCAAGGTTATTAATCAAATTTCCTCTTTTTCCTAAATGTAATATTTTAAGAGTATTATCAAATGTATGGTTGCTATCTGCAAGATGTTTGGCAAAATGGGAGAAACCTGATGAAGAGGTAATACACCGGACGTGTTCTTTTAACCGTGTTTTAAAATTTCTATATGTGCAACCAATATATGTGCCGTTGCATGTGTTACACGAAAGTTTATAAACCCCACATCTATCTAGTGGGTCTATTTGATCTTTACCATTGACAAACAACTTTTCTATAGAGTTAGTTGATTTAAAGGAGATGTGAAAAATATTTTTAAAGCAGTTAGAAATTTTATATGAAACAGGGCCTATGAATGTAAGAGAACGGTATGGAATCTCAGATGGAACTTCTCTGTATGTATTTATGTACACTGTATTTTGGACATATTTATTTAATCTTTTTGTTAGTAAGGTATCAATTAGAGTAGTGTTATAGTTATGAGTACCTAGCTGCTATTTGTTTAATAACCGAAAGTTCCTGATTGTAATTATTTAGAGATAAAGGTACTTTTAATAATCTATTAATATAACAATTAAAAGCTGCCACCTTATGTGAAAAGGGATGCAGGGAAGTATTATCAATAACTACACCAGTGTGTGTAGGTTTTCTATAGATATTAAAATAATGTTTGTTATCTTCTAATGTTATGTTTAAATCTAAGAAATTTAGTGAACGGTTATTATTTTGTATTTCTAATGTGAATTCAATTGTGTGAATAGAGTTGACGTAATTTAAAAAAATTGGTAATAGATTAGGGGGACCTGACCAAAGAATTAGGATATCATCAACATAACGGTAATAATATTTTATATACTGGGTGTATGGGTTGTTCTTTAAAATGTGAGTTGATTCCAAGTAATGCATAAAAATATCTGCTAAAATAGGAGATAAAGGACTTCCCATTGCTAGACCGGTCTTTTGTACAAAGGTGTCATTATTGAAATTAAAAAAGTTTTGTTCTAAGCAAATTGTTAATAAATAAGATATATCCTCAATATTATTATCTGAGTAATCACTGTCAAACAATTTTTCATTAACAAGAGTGATTACCTCTCTCTCCGGTATATTGGTGAAAAGGTTAGATACGTCCAATGATATTAACATATCCTCATTATTTATATTTATAGTATTGATTTTATTAATTAGCTCAATACTATTTTTAACGATATAGGAGAAGTGTCCTGAATATAAGTCTTTTAAAACTTTATTTAACCACTTTGACAATTTGTATGTGGGTGAGTTGTTATAAGCAACCACTGGTCTAATAGGGATGTCTGAAAATATATTAGATTTATGAATTTTTAAGAGGCCATATAATCTCGGAATCATTGTGTAGTCCGGGTTTAAGTCTTTTAACATTTTTTTATCGAAAAAACTATTGTAATTATTCAAAGAAATTTTGACTTTATTAATGAATGTTGAAATGTTGATGTTAGATTTTATAAAATTATTATCTGTAATAAATTGCTGTACTTTATTATTATAATCAGCTCTATTCATAACAATGAGACAGTTACCTTTATCAGCTTTTGTGACTACCAGATCGTTATCTCTAATTTTTGTTTTTATATTACGTACTATTGTATTGTAATTATTATTATTATAAGAATTAAGGTTTCTATTGTCGTTTCCATTTTTCTTTTCATTTTTTAGGATATTTTTAACTTCATTTCTAATGTTTTCTCTCTGTGATATATCTAATGATTGTATAATAGTTTCTGTTTCCACTGCTAAAAGTTCTAGATTTTTTTGCTTTTGTTTGTAATTATTTATTAACGGGTTAAATTTAAAGCCTTTATTTAGTAATGATGATTCTGTATCAGTAAAATTTGTGTTGGAATAGTTTATAAAAGAGTTATGAAAATTGTGTGTATTTAAGTTATTAGAATTAATGTTATTTTGATCATTGAAGAGAGAATTGCTTTGATTTTTTATGATTGTTAATCTATCTAATTTATTGTTAAGTTTTTTTTATTTGTCGGTATTCCAACGCATCTTTAGTTTTATGAGTTTCAGTTAAGAAATGATTGAAAGTATGAAAACTCCAAATCTCACCCATTCGGTCATACATAGTTTTCAATTTAACATCTATGTGGTAAATTTTGGTATATCCAAGTCTAATTTCATCTTTGAGGAAAGATCTTCTTAAATTACGAAGTCCTCTGGAACTTGTGTTGGATAAATTGCTTCTGTTGATTTTTATGTATATATATTTAGGTTGTAAATCACGTTGTAGACATTTTTCGTTGAAATAGATACTGCATGAAATGTACATTTTCTTAATTGTAAGTTCCCTGTAATTATGGATACAGTATGCCAGACTAGCATTTTGTAACGTAGATAGGTTGATCCCATATGAGTAATTATTCATGATAAAGGAAACAGAAAAATTCTCATAAAACTCCTTTATTAATGTGACCGGTTTCGTGAACAAATTAATTACTTCACATCATCAGACACAGGACTACAATAGAAAATGTGTGGTGGTTACATACATACATAAATAAATGTTAATAAGTTAGTAAAACTTAAAAAACAGGAATACAGAAGACAATTATTTCAATATTTTTTTAAAATTAGTAAAAACCTGTAAATAAAAAAATGTTTGATAAAATTTGTACCAGAAAGATTGAAATTATTTAAATTAATCAGGATTACGTTAGTTTAAAAATTATAATATAGAAAATGTAAAATTTAAATAATTGAAATGTGTAAAAAAGGAAATTATTTTTATATACTACTTACATTTTTATAAATATAAAACCAGGGTAGTCAAATTAGGGTTAAAATAGTTTTGCAACATGTCAAATTATAAGTAAATGTAAGATATTATAAGTAAATGTAAGATATTTTTGTGTGTCGGGGATATTAATATATCACGGGCGAACTAACCTCCCACTATGGACAAACTCACCTCCCACTTCGCTTAAAAAATTGTTTGCCCATTAATGTCGATTTGGCAATACTGTTGGAGGCGTAAGCGAACACTTGTGTGTAAAAACTTATATAAAAGAGGCGTCTCTACCACTTAATATTTGGAGGTGTGGTACATTTAAAAATATATCAAAAATTTGTATATATTCAAAATGTCTATTTGTTACCCCTCTCTTGTTGCGCATATTAACGTTTGCGGTTATTTGCCATTTGTACAAAATATACACCACAAACGTCATTACTTAGCATGGAGGCCTGGGCGCCTGCCTGATGTATGGTGACGATTAAGATAGCTGTGCACGTATATATATATATATATATATATATATATATATATATATATATATATATATATATATATATATATATATATATATATATATATATATATATATATATATATATATATATATATATATATATATATATATATATATATATATATATATATATATATAAGATAGTTTCTTTGGATACAATTGTATCAATAACTGTTTTCATGGAACTTATTTATCAAACAGATTTCATTGGAGATGGAAAGATTGGCACTTAGTATTTCAATCTTGAATGAAATAGCTAGGAATTAGCAGTTTTAGTCTAAAGGAAAAATATTTAATAATCATTTTTCCACAGAACTTGAATCTAACTTAAAATACAAACCTATTTTTGACTTTATACAGATCGAGCCAACCCACTAGATACGCAACTACAGGTATGCGCAGTTTACATTCGCCCGTCTGTTGCCAGCGCGAATGTCAGGAGATGCTTTTACAGTAGGTTAGGATATTGCCTTTCTCAAGAAGGAAGTATTTTTGAGCATAAAAACAATTTCATAATATCCACTTTTCGTAAAGTATAATAATTTATTAAAACTGTTTTGAATGCAGAAAATAACTAAAATACTATTTTAAAATAACTGCGCCATCTGGCACCTAGAAGCTGTACTACATAATTATTAGAAACAGTGATCTAATCGGACGAAGCGACGAAATATAATTAAATAAATATTTTATTTAAAAGAATTTTTCCTATCAAATTGTTTCATTCAGACTTCGGATTTAGACGGGCAACTGTAAACTGCGCATACCGCTAGTAGTATATCTAGTGGATTGGCTCGATCTATATAGTCTGCCGCACTTAACTGTAATTTGTATTACAATTATTTTCAGGATCTTCTAAAATAACTTGATAAGTCTCTTGAAAACTTTACTCTCGAGTAGATATGTTGTTTATAGTAGTTAAAGTTAACATAACCTAAAATTCTTAAATTGGCTTGATGTACCAAAATTGCGGGTGGTACATAAGAGGAAGGAGAAAGGTAAACGGAGCTGTGCCGAGGCTTCGCGTCATTTGTGAAAGGAACACTAATCAGAAGTCCTTGAACACCTCAAGACGACACAATGAATGGAACACAGATCAACAGACGCTATTCTTTTATATGTTTATGAAAATAAGCTTAAAAATATGTGAAAAAGTGCGATTTAGTGAAAAATCGTTGGAAAAAATTTGTGGCAAGGAAAGTAATAATTTTATACTTTCCGTAATACTGTTAAAACACAGTCGTCAATTTGGAATCAATTCATGGAGTTTTGTATGGAAAAAAGTACCTACTTCTTCCTACAACTCCAGTTATGAAAATTTTTACAATTTTAGAGAATAGGGCCGTAAACATGAAACGAAAGATTAAAGGGAAGTTAGGTATCTAAAATCCTTATGGAACACAAGCTCAAAAGTGGTGCAGAAATAGTTTAAAAATTACATTTCATTTGATCAATTTTCTGGCGTGCGATTCAAAGGAGCTCCAGATACATAATACCAGACGAAAAATTTCGTAAGCAGACAAAAGATAGGAAAGTTCGAAAGCTTTGAGTTTGCAAGAAATTCTTACCATCGGGAGAGATTATTCTATAGTTGATTCATAACAATTCTAATCATATATTCGCTTTAAGGTATTCCATATACGCTAAAGGGGGAACAAAGCATCAAATTGTAATATACAGTATTTCAGAGAGGAAGTAGATAATTACGGAAATGTTACTGGAAGAATTTAATATAATCACATATTTTCAAATACTAGATAAGGAGGATCACAAAATTTTACTGAGAGCAAATGGTTGATTCAGAATTTTGAAAATATCAGTCTTTGTCCAATCTGTCTATTGAAAAAGCCTATTGCGAAACGAAACCTACAATATAGGATCATAGGACTCTTTCTTACTCTTAATTAAAACTGTAAAAATGGTTTAAAAACGTGACCTTGGGAATAAATTGTCTTGCAAAGTAGACAAAAGCCTCAACAAAATAAAATTATTTGGATGAAAGTGAAAATTACTAACAACTACCTTCGATCTTCTGCTGTAACAACCCTTGCAAAAAATTGAGTGAACTGACAACAACTCTTCTATTGAAAAAGCATATTGCGAAAGAAAACCTACAATAAAGACTCATAGATTCTTTCTTACTCTTATTCCAAACTGTAAAATTGGAGCATAGTTTAAAAACGTGCCCTTGGGAATAAATTATCTTGCAAAGTAGACAAAAAGTCTCAGCAGGAAAAAATTATTTGGACATCAGGAAAGTGAAAATTACTAACAGCTCCGATGGATCTTCAGCTGTAACAACCCTTTCACAAAATGGAGTGAACTGACAACAACTTATTAAAATTACTAGGCATGCAAATGCGTAATTTACTCAATCACTCGACTCAATCCACATTCATATTTATTTCTAGAAAAAAAAATTACTGTTATTTTTTTCATTATAAGTATTTATTATTATTATCATGTTAAGTTTGAAAGAATGCTTATGTAATACCCAACAATTATTAGTTTTTCTGGAAATGCATAAATACGAAGCAATAATATGTCAGATTTTTTAAAACATTCATTTTTAGTTAACACTATGCTGGGGTACCCAAACAGAAATTAATGCAGCTCTACAAACGTTTTCAGAGAATAGAAGTGTACAGGGTTATTCATTATAAATTACCCACACCTTACTATCGTTATTATTGCCTATAGAAAAAAAGTTTTAAATAAAAGTTGTGTGGTTATGACTAAATTTTGTTAAAATACTATCAAAAGTACAGTAGCGTGCAGATTTCAGAGGATACAAAAAAATAATATATTTTTTTAAATAGGACACCCTGTATATTATTAAATTTTTGGAATGATCCTTTATTCCTGATTTCAAAAATATACCATATGTTATCCCTACCATATATAGTTTTTGAGTTATTAAACGTCGAATATCTCAGTTAAACTAGTTCTGTAAATATGGAAAAGTTAACATTATTAAAGTGACCTATGAAAATGACAACTATTATCTTTGATAAATGACATTTCTTTAATGAAATAAACAAAATGGTCTGCAGTGAGGAAGAAAAGGTCCTAATATTTACTTGTTATATACAAAATAACAAAAATAAACGTGCAGCAAAAAAAGCATATAGGGTGTATCCAAATCGTCCAACACCATCGGAAAATAAATTCAAAAAATATTTACCGAAAGGTGATTAATACCTCCAGTTTTAGCGGAAAAAGCATGTAGTTCAAGCAAACCAAAATATTTTCGTCAAACATTACAAAATAAGCGAAACATTAGCATAGTAATCCTATGTCTAGCATAAAGATCAAAATACAAATAATTAACAATATAAACAATTATAAAACAATTTTAGACAATATACATGTATGCAAAATATATACATTATAAAAGCTATACTTAACACCGAAGAAATAAAATAAAAAATTATGTATTGTTTTGAGTACTTGAAAATATACAGAATCAAAATTATCCGAACAATATCGATCATGACCGCATCGAAAATACAATATCACAAATCTGCCGAGAAAGGGTATTGTCCAATTTATGCACATCACCAATGGCATTCTGCATCTGCAACACTGGCCTAGTCAGTGGAAGAGTACTGTGGTGTGTGGCATTTTGAAGCCGAACAAAATTCCGAAAACGGCTTCTAGTTACCGTCCGATATCTTTACTATCGACGGTATCTAATAGTTGAATAGAGGCTATGCACTGCCCAGGACAATCTTGAAATCAACGACGATTTTCAGTTCGGTTTCTAGGGGGACACAGCACGACTCAATAGATCATCAGGATCGTCAATGATGCAAAGCAACAGTATAATCTTGACAAGAGTACCGCCATGGTGCTCTTAGATGTTGATAAAGAATTCGATACCCTCTGGTTACCCAGTATCAATATAAACTGCATCGGTACGACTTTCCGGGTCACTTAACGCAACTGATACACTCTTACTTGCACGGCCGACCGCTGAGAGTGAGAGTGAACAAATCTCTATCAACACAGAGGGACATTAGAGAAGGGGTCGGTCCTTGCGCCAAAATTATATAACATATACGTGTCCAACTTTTCATAGTTCCCGAACACCAAGCTTGCGATGTACGCCGACGATACCGCCATATACTACCATAGTCACCATGCTCAGGCTTCTGGGCAGTTGATAAAGGAGCAGATGGTAAGGGTGTCGGAGTACTACGCCAAGTGAAAAGTAAAGGTGAACGTCGCCAAGTCAGGGGCTACTGTTTATCACTAGAAAGAAAATTAAGAATAAAATAATTACACCTATTTCGATGGGGAGGGCAGCCAAATTGAGACGAAATAAAATGTAAAATATTTAGGCGTAACTGTGGATAAAGGGCTTTATTTTTGAAAACATGTTAACGAGTCGATACGCAAAGTCTATGCCCTATCCAGGAGTCTATACCCTATCCAGGAGTCTATACCTCTGATGGTGGGAAATAGCAGACTAAACAGGGATAACAAAAAAAATTTATTTACAGTTGAGACCGGCCCTAGTATATGGTGCACCGGTCTGGTGTTCTGCGAGTGCGACTACGTTACACAAATTGTAAGTACTGGAAAACAAATTCCTTCGCCTCATAACTAACTCAACAAGATATACCCCCATAAGGGAATAACCACAACTGTGCAACGACTTCGTACCGACATACCTCATAAAAATTTTACGAATTTAAACTTTCTGATTGTCCACTAACAACCAACATTACACAAATAAAGGAATACTCCTTTTCGCGCCATTTCGAATAAAACACAAATTACCGTACCAAACGTTAACAATTTAGATCACACTCCTCTCACGAAATGGAAGGACACGCAAATTATAAACTATCAGTAAATTGCGGCACATTATTATATACAAAAAAATATCATTAATATATCCAAAAATAAGGGGAGGTTGACATTCCCGCTCCCCAGTTATTTATTGTTTAGAGGCGAGCTTTTTACTTTGAAGTTTGGCTCATCGTACCATTATCAAAATTCTAAATTTATATACACAAATATTTTACAGTTTACATTTTATTTTTTGCATTGTTTTAACGATTTACATCTGCAAAGCATGCTTCTGCATGCGTCGTTGATTTCTATTGCTCAAATTATATTATACAATTTAAAATGTTTTTTTTTTTTTGGTGTTGTATTGTTTAAAGTTTTTACTTCTAAGCTCGAACTGGCCCCGCTCCGCCAATCCTAACAATTGCACCATCACCACCTTCCGCGGGAATATTAGGTCGACAAGGGACCGGCTGTCCGGTGAGGGAAATATGTTCTGTTTTTAATTGAAATAAACTTGTTTTGAATTGAATTGAATTGAATTGAATTGGGTTCTATCCGCGGTCGAGGTGCTAGGATTTTTTTTAAACCAGAAATTAATCCTAACATACTCGAATATTGGATGTGTGTCCATCGTCTCTAAATGTGTACCCCTTTCCCGCACAAGGTACCTTGAGGTACCTTCTGGGATACAGGGGGTCGTATTACCTGTGGTGTTTAGTTAATAAGGTGTGGTCATGATTTTCTTAATTCTGAAAGTGTCACAGCAGGACTGTCTGTAGGAAAGATTGAAATTTATTCTCATTATACGCTTTTGCGTGACAGATTCTATTGATATCTTGTGACTGACCCCAGATAATAATATTGTAGGTAAGTCTTGATTAAACTAAGGAGTTATAGGCTGTAAGTAAGCTGTGTTCATTTATTTCTTTTTCTAAGATTTATTAAGCCAGTTTTGAACATAGATTATTTACATGACTAGAGAAACAAAGTGTTAAATCTGGTATAGTATCCAAGAAATTTTATATCGTTACTAGTTTCTACACAGTTTGAAGTAGGTACTGGTTTAAGTAACAAACTATGAAAATAGACAAAAACTATCTTGTTGGTGTTAACTATAAGTGAATTTTTCTGACACTAGTTCTCAAATTGATTAATTGGTGTAAGTGCCTTGGATTCTAACTCCTGCACACTTTTAGCATTTATGACCACCGAAGTATCATCAGCGTACATAAAAATGTCTCCTTCAGTAAAAAATTATGGTAGGTTATTTAAAAAAATTTTTAAAAACAACGGACCCTTGCCCCACACCAATATTCATATCATACGTTTCAGACATTTCCGGGTCTATGGAAACAAGTATTTTTCTGTTATCTAGAAATGGCATTATCCAGTTTAATATATTGCCTCTAATTCCCAGATTACTTAACTTTGATTTAGAATTTACACATTCAAATACTGCGATTAAATCGAAAAATAATCCTGAAAATTTACTGCCGATGTCCAGGTAAATAAAAAAATTGTGTATGAATTTTTAGGCTAGCTAATTCTGTGGATTTATTTGTGGGGTAATCATACTGACAGTTAGTGAGTAGCTGATTATTTTCTAGATAGTTGTACAATCTTGTGGAAATTGCCTTTTCAGATATTTTTGAAATATAACTTAAAATTATAATTGGCCTGTAATTTTCTAATAACTGTGGATTACCTTTTTTTGTGTGGGGGAACAAATTTTCCTAATTTTAGAGCATTAGGAAATTGTCCAAACTCTAATGAAATATTTATTAGAGTTGTGATAGTGCTGGCTAATGTATATTTACAGAATCAGTATTTCGTCAATACTAACACAATTTTAACTTTCTTATACCTAATATAAGGAAGTATAGTAATCGTGATTTTTTTCGACCTCGAGATTTTGATTGATATATATGTCTTGAACCCTCTTGAATCCATTCTGACTATTTTCCTTACATTAGGTATAAGAAAGTAAAAAATTTTATAGTTTAAAGTTTATAAATCATGTCTCAATATCAAGCCAATAAAATATATTTTCCAAGTCTTAAATCAAGCTGATGTAAACTGAAATTTTTTACACATTTGACCTCATAAAATGGGGTTAGGATAAATTTAACAGTTTGACGTTTGAAAGGTCTAATTTAGTTACAAAAATGTCAATGTCAACAAGAAAAAATTATTAAAATATATGACATGAATTATTATTGACAGTATCGAATGACGCTGATAATTAATTATAAAAATTTAATTGAGGTAAGTGAAGAATTAAATAGAATGATTTTTTTAGATCAGGATGAAATATACTTGCATAAGAAAGTTATGTGCTGGCCACATCAGATATTTTACTTTCGTGTTACTTATTGTTGTAACTATTTCTTCTTCAGTATATCTTACCGGGTTTTGGCATTTATTATAAATGAAATATTCTATTAACACATGATACTGTGCGAATGGCCATGCTGCTACAGCCATACCTACTCGTGATTATAGATAAATATTCTAAGTTAGAAACACAATTTTTTTGCAATTTTTCCTACTATAATATTTTTTGAGATATTCCCTTTGAAAGTGGAGTCTCAATTCTACAGTGTACATTGATCTGCTGCCGAAATTTACTACCGTAATTATGATTCACTTTGTATAATCATTTTAATTACTTACTGATTTCTGTATTATTTACAAACGAATTATATGCGCCAAGTAAGTATGTTAAATTTTCATTTATTTGACATCGGGTAGGAAAACAATACAGAAGCCAAATTTCTTGATACAGCTCGTTTTATCACAACCCACCGACACGTTATCGATCGACGCAGGAATTAGTACGTACAAAAATATTCACATGTAGAACATCATTATTGTCGTTCTGATTAATACATAAATTAGTCAAGAGATACGCCATTGATAAAGGCTTACAATAAATTATTCGCAGCGGAACAAAGCAATTCATAAAGGCAATAAAACAGGGTGAAATCGTAAAACGTCTATGTATCGAAATGATAAAACTTTTCCATAGAATCTCTCATAAAAAGTTTAATCAAAACACTTGCTAGCGTAAGCTTCACCGTTTTATACTTGAGAAAAGTAGTTAATAACATTCTATTATTATCACATAAAGTCTGTCTTATGCCTCCTTGTATTGAATAAAGTTTTCTCGTTAGAAAAAGGCCTGTAAGAAGATGAAATTCTTAATCATAAGTCTTTTTGCAACATATACCTATTCATTTCATTGTGTTATTTTTTCACGTAGATTACTAGATCTCTACAAAGAGTCAAAGCAATTTTGCTATCTTCAAAATTAACTCTCGGTATTTGGTGTTTATAGGAGTTTTAAAAATGTCAATTTAATAATGAATAAACAATATAAATATATGCAGGTCTATCATCATTTTCATATTTATTCATTATGAAATTCTGTATTCATAGGTTTTTTTTCACTCGCCCATCATGAATTGAAAAAATACAAATTAGTAGGGAACTTTGCGTAACGAGATGAAGCCGAGTGAAGCAAAATAAAATCTCTTTTACCAAGTGTTACTATATACAATGTTTTTTATACAATTACTGCTGGAAATCACTAAAATTAATAATTTAGTAAATTAAAATTTCCATTGTCAGTTTTGAGACTTGATTAGAATCATAGAAAACCTTGGTAGAAAAATTGTTTTTAAAAGGTATGTAGTTTATGGAGGTGAGACAATTGGATATTGTTTATTATTACACCAACATTTCGATTTTTACCAGTACAGTTTCGTTAATTAAAGATGAATTATTTGATAATTCGAATATCAAACCATTTGTGTTGACTTCACGTTTATTTTATCCTTTTGAGCTAACATTGTGCGTATTAGCGATTTACGAATGAAAAACATAGAAGTGGTTTAAACTTTTAGCAGTAGTATTAAAATTGACTATTTTTAACACTCTTGCCCATTAAATCAATTTTTGATTCTATGAACTAGAATTAAAAACACCATTTTTAATAGCAGTCGTACAAAAAGCTATTTATGAAAAGTTAAAGTGTCATTGTATTTTGTGATTGTGGAAGTTTGTGAACGAGGTGAAGTCGAGTGAAGCAACCCCACAAACAAAATAAAATCACTTTTATTTAACACGTATTTCATACACCATCTTTTCTACGATAGGGATAATAATTAAAAAATTTAAGACTGTTGAATTTGACATTAAAAAAAATCAAATAAATGTGACGGCCACCTAAAATGGGATAGGCATATTAATTACGTCAAAAAATTAGGGGTCTATTACGTATATCAAATGTTCCTCAAAATTTTCAAAAATTAAAGAATTAAAAATTCTCTGTCATGCCTTAATTGTAACTGACTTGACATATGGAATGATTGGATGGGGAGATTTTACAAATAATGATATTGAAAACTTACAAATTGCAGAAAAACATGTATTATAAATAATACATAAAAAAACCTTTTAGTTACCCAACAGAAAATTTATATAAAGAAATGAAAACATTTGACCTTAGTCAATGATATTGTCAAATACTCTTAACAAGACAGCATAAAAATAAAAAATAACTAATAAAAATTAAGCATGATTGATTATAATACGAAACAAAAAAATGCATTCCACTAAATTACCTAAAACTAATAAAACTATTACACAAAAGTGTTTATTATATAAATTAGGTCTTAAATATGTAAATATTTTATTACCAATGGAAATAAAATGCTTAAATTCATTTGATCTATATAAAAATAAAGTTAAAAAATGGATAAACAATAAACGTAGGCTGGCTATACATATACAGGGTGTTCCTAATTATCATGTACATACGCAAGGGGGTAATTCTTTGTCTTATTTCATGACTGAAAGTTTATATAAACATAGGTCCGCAAACGCTGATCTACAGGGTGTTGAAATTTGAAGATTTTTTTTACACCAAAGCGAACATCACTCATGGAGACAACCATAGAAACATACCTGATGCTGCAAAATGGCTACATATCTTCTCCAGTTTGTGATAAGCAAGCTAGTTCATCAAGCTAGTTGAGAGGGTAAGTTTTACCCCAGCTAGCACACAACGTCATTATGACGACAATTTTAGGTCATTATTCGTCGGAGACGTCACATGACCTATTCAAGACGTAAAATTGACGTCTTATTTTTGACGTACATATGACGTATTATTTTGACGTACATATGACGTCTAATTTTGACGTTTGAGTGACTTCTTTTCTCTGTTTTACATCTTTTTTATTTCCATACATTGTGTTGTTGTGTTAAATGAATATTTTTAGTTTAGATACATAGGTAGTGAAATTGTGAAATTCCACTCATATAGATTTTTGCCCATTAGTGCAGGTATTATCCATAGGTGCATTGACTTAACATACTAACCAGTAACCACTAACTGTTTATATTCTATCATCTCTACCCTTGCTTCTAAGCCTTTTTATTCACTTTTAAATGTTCGCGCCTTCAAACTAAAGCTCATTAATTACATTAATCATAATGACCAATTACAGAAGTTATTTCTATGGACCAATCACAATTTCTGCAGACAGGCTCTTCTGTCATCTGTGCTTTTAGTTGAAGTGTTTTGTGGTGTGGTTTTGTGTTTCACATTTCGCATTGAGCATTTCGGTAGTACTTATCTATGTAGATCATTTTCAGTTTTTTGTGGATAACTGATAAAATAGATAGTCATTGAACAACAGTTCAAGGTTGATAACACGAAGGATGACATATGTTATCGTCGAATTTCAAGTACAATATGGCGGTGGTATTGCAGTAATACACAGTTCTTGGTTTACTCCTCTAAAAAAAGAAGCATTCTGGCCGCCGTATAAAGAGCAACAACGGTTTGATAAAGCTTTGTGATTTGGCGAAGTTGCAGACGAAAACAGTTGGAAATTGTATGGCATTGCAAGAATATTTTACGAGACTGGTAAGTGTCATAGTCAGATCTGCAATGGAAAATTGTTTACACTTAAAATTACAGATGATATTTTAAAAGTGAGGCGGAAACTAAAGGAAGCATTAGTAACCTCAAATTTGGAAAGTGAACAGGAAGATATCAATAATAATGGTTGACAGAAAAGAAAACACAAAATTGTAAGAAAACTGTATTCATCGGATGATGAATGTAGTGAATAAGATTCGTTACCAAGGCCTCCACCTATAAAAAGGACTTATTTAGCTTCCAATCTTTTGTCACTGGATGGAAAGGGTATGTAATATTGAATCAAATATTTTGATACAATCTACTAATAACTAAAATGTTAAAAACAATCATTGTTATAAATTGTTATATCAAAATGAAAAAAGGGATTTACCACGCAAAAAGAAGAAGTAGCAGTTTGTGTAATACTTTTTTGAATATGAAATCTATCTTAAATAATCATCATCATACTTTACTATTAAAAATTATTAATGTGAAAAAATGGCAAACATTTTATCTGTAAGTAAACAAGTACTATAAGTTTCCATTGAGACATTTTTAAAAGTGGAGAGTACACACAACAGAAAATGCATACTTATAGACAACTGTTACTCAAATCCTAACCTAAGTTTTGTACTTTCGACACTAGTAACTTTTTATACAGCAATCCTTGATAAATAATTTCTACAGTGTGATTTTTTTCTCAGAAATCACAAATTCATCACAGTCACAGCTGATACTAAATGGACCATCACAGTCTCCCTGTACATCACAATCATCTAATTTGTCTCCGTCATTGATGAGCAATCTTAGAAACAGTTCCTTTTCTGCAAATTAAACAACAGTGAGTTGTAACTCCAGCGACTAGCATGTCTGACCAATTAACTGTGACAGGTTTGAATAATGTTTAAATGTATAATGATTATTAATTATTATGTGATTTTCAATTTTAGACAAACTTATTTTGGATGAATAAATATAAATATATGTTCTGACATATTTACTTCCTAACCTAGAAATATGCCCTTTTAATGAAGTGATTGCAAAGTGTTTGGTGCTACCTTCAGAAAATGGCAGCTGGGTTTCGTTCCCGATAATACATACTTGCGAAGAAATTTAGTGTAAGAATTTTTTTGATACCTAAGTACAGATTTTAACTTTTAACATATTTAAACATTTGATGGAAAGAAAACCAAACTATCTTCCAAAGAATTTTTATTTAAAACAGTTACTCTTAATACTTACAGCTAGTTACCTACTTTTTGCAATTTTATTTATTTTTGTTTAAGTAGGTAGATATGCGGTATATAAAAAAACCTCATAAATAAAATTGCAAAAAGTAAGTTTCAAAAGTTTGTTCATATGTTGCATACATAATTATGTTTTGTTTGCTATTTTTAACTTGAATGAATTTGTTGAGTTTTTGTTTTTGTTTAATATTAAGGTTTAATGTAGAAACCAAATATTTCATTTAAAGGACATAAGTTTTAATTACAATAATTTGTGCAATTTTAGATTCGTTTGTAGTACTGTTTCTACATACATACAATATTGTATGAATTTTTATACTATTTTGTTTTTTGTGAACATAAGTGTTGTTTTTTCTAACATTTTATTTTGTTCCTATTTTACATACATACTTGCTGTAAATATGTATACTTAAAATATTGTGTTGTATTGTAATATTTTTACATGTGCATTTTCTGTATGGACTAAATAAAGATACATGTTTCAAATTTTTCTTTTATTGCATTTCATAAATTTTTTTGTAAAAAAATTGACGTCAATATCAGGTAATTTTTTATACAAATTTGACGTCAATACTGGGTCAATTCTTCATGCAATTTGACGTCATTTTACCTGTGACAAATGGCCGTCTATTTAGGGTCATTTAAACGTCATTATGACCATCCGAATGACGTTATTAGTGACCAATTGGCACGTGAAAATGACGTGACCTTCACGTCAGTGTGCTACCTGGGACATACATTGTTATAAATTGTAACAGTTTATTGTTTCTCGTATTAGTTAATTTCGCGTAGGCCACTGTCCCACGGAACATTTTTGACAGCCATAGTTATCATTATAAGAATTTCAATACGAAAATTCATAAATTTATGAGTTTGAAAATGATGGTTATTTCTGAGATCAAGCTTAATTAAAGTATAAATTTGACAATTAAATAAAATAAAACAAAAAAGAAAAGCTATTTGTAATAAAATAATAAGGTAAGAGATATAAATAAAAATGAAAAACCATACAGGTCTGTATCTTCTAATAAAAATAATTTGAAACCACTACTGGGCGTAGAGTTGAATGTACTCTGAGCAGCTGTGAGAGTAAGCATTAAACAGTAAGCTTAAATGTAAGTAATGAATTGTAAATTTCGCGCTCAACATATTTTATTTAAGAAATCAAAATTTGAAATTTTAAAATAATAAATATTTAAGAAAAATAAAGATAGTCATATTAAAAATAAAGAAATCATACTTACCTGGTTATACCAGAAGAATATTGTGTTTTGGGTATGTGGGAAGCAAATCATAAGATAAATCCCATAAATTAAAGTATAAAATAATACACCCCACACATTTATAACACGATAATATATATATATATATATATATATATATATATATATATATATATATATATATATATATATATATATATATATATATATATATATATATATATATATATATATATATATATATATATATATATATATATATATATATATATATATATATAATATCGGAGAAATTTCTTGGGATTGAGGATTGTGAAAAAATATACCATTTTATGTTTCGGCTAGGGGCCCTTAGCCTTCATCAGAAAAACATTTTTTTTCAAATTTATTCATTAAGGTTATCCATATAAAAACACTAACTCTATCCAAAGTACTACATATCTGTAAAAGAACAATTTTTTTTAAGGTTAATAATGAAAATATTGACAAGTTTTTATACAAATTGTCATACCTAGAACATGACTATATCACCATTAGTAAATAGTTCCATTTTACATTTTATATTATTAAGATAAATCATATTTATTGTTAATAAAAAGTTTATTTTTAAATATTTTCGTTGAACAGGCACGCTCGCTAATGGCGTCGTGGGTCAAGACTATCGTGAAATTAATATGTTGGTAGGAATAACTGGACAGACTACAGAATCCTGTTTATCGATACGGATATGTCATTTTTAATTTAGTATAGTATTGCTAGGGCTAAGCCGAAACGTAAAATAGTATATTTTTTTCACAATTTTATAGTAACGAGAACCTCAATCCCAAGAAATCTCTCCGATATTTATATATTACAGGTTCAAGAAAAAATCTATTAATAAATGAATTAACTCGAAAATTAAATACTATGAAATGTTTATATAGATAAAAATATACGTATGTGTGTATGTGCATGTACGTGTAGAGATGTATGTACATGTGAGTTTATGTATGTATATAACTATGTAATGTATGTTTGTATATTTTATATAATTATCTAAAAATACAAGAGTGACCAAAACTATACCTTCAAACTCAAGGCAGTATTTCTTTTTGAGGTATATGGAAATCCCTCTATATTCTATTTTGTACATTTCAAATTGCCGTATATACATGTTTATGACAAGATACGCACTTTAACGGCTTATCAGAATGTTTATTATTATTATTATTTTCTTAGCCACGTGCCAAGTTTATTTCGTGGATTTCTGTAGTTTATTTGTGATAGCATGTAGGTATTATACTCTTTTTATATTAATTTGTACTAATAAACATTATTATTATTTATTATTAATTGTCAATGGTGCTTTAACAACAATGCAAAAGAGCTTGATTTAATAACATTAACTGGTTGAACAATTGGATATTTTTACTTTTCTAGTGTTAAAAGTATCTGTTTTTGACACACATCCCATAATACACCATTTTTAATTTAATAAACTAACGTTAAACTACTTTATAACTTTAAACTACTCTATAACTTCCTGATTCTCTACAAAATTCTAATCTTGGCATATAGAATCAAACCCACTATCTCCAATTTTGGTCGAAATTCAAATTTCAAGCATTTTCGAATCCGTATATGTAAACATATCTTTCAATTTTCGTTAAAAGTCGCTTAAAACTGAGTCAAATGATTTTAGTTTAATTTCAAAACCCGCTATCTCCATCCAAATATTACAATCAAATACCGTTATCTCCATTTTGAGCAATAGCGGTACTGTGTTCACTAGAAGCATGTGGTTAATCGTTTCGTCAATTCATGTTCATTTGTTAAACAAGTTGGGGGTTAGGGTATTTAATAAGTATTTCTGCATTTTTAAAAAATGGACGAAATCATGAGAAAAATGTGCTCTTATTTAATCTTTTGAATTCAGTTTAAAAAAAATGCAAAAAATAGTGGTACCACTTGTCAACTATAAGGAAAGTTATAACTGGAAAACGAGTAAAACACTACTATGTTTTTTACTCGTTTTATATTAATATTATTAATATTTAAAGGTTATATTAATATTATTAATATTATTAATATAACCTTTAAACCACAGAATAAATTATCAAACCTAATATACAATGCCAAAGATAAAACGGATAATTATGAAAAGTCGGGAGTTTATAAGTTAGAATGTTCAGAGTGCAATAGCATATATATAGGACAAAGTGGTCGTAATTTTAGAATTAGATACCTGGAACATAATAGATCCTTCAGATTACAAAAAAACAGATTCGACATTTGCAAACCATATGTTAGATAGTGGTCACAGTTTCCCGGACATCACTAATCTAAAAATCCTACACTGTGCCAACAAAGGCAAAAAACTTAATTTATTAGAAGCTCTAGAAATTCATAAGAACAACAGCAATAATAGTGTCAATTTGTTAAATGACCAATTAGATATAATGTACTCAACTTTGTTCACCGCCGCAAAAAGAAACTAACCCTAGGACCCTTCCTGGAAAAATACCGCCTTCATTCATGTCCTGAAAACGCCATAATTATTTATTATTATATTAACAATCTTTAGAAGAGATTTACCTGCCTGTTTAATATTAAGGTTAACAATATGCTATGTATCTCATTCGTATCTGAATCATTGTTTGATAATGACGTAACTGTCGAAACTGCAGTCACAATTCTGTACAAATATAGTGGTAAAAAACATAGTAGTGTTTTACTCGTTTTCCTGTGATAATGAACTACCACATAGTAACGGCTTCCTCAATCAAAGTTATAACTACTTGTATTCATGACATTTACAATTAAGTCTCTATGTCTCCATGACAATTTCAGTCAAAACATTATATCAATTATTCACATTCAAAGTTCGCTAACTCCATTTAAAAATCATTAAAAAAAGTAAAGAAATAGTACTTATGTTGGATTTCTTAAGCTAAACTACATTCTATTGCTGTAAAGATTTGATAGTTATTCGAAAGAATGCCTCAACTTGCTCTGAAGGCAAACATAAAATCTCTAGGATGTAGCGATGGAGTCAGAATTAAATCTATTTTCTATTTGTTTTGGGCAATGCTAATAACTCATAATAATAATAGCAGCTCACACATACAGTCAAGCGTAAGGTTAAACACAATGTCTGCTGGTAACTCCATCATTGGAATTCTTCTCTTTGACATACAAATTTCGGTAAGTACTTACTATACAACTAAACAATATTGATTTGACATTAATCAATAATCACTTTTCAGGTACAAAAAGTAATCGGCACACTCGTGCTTTATACTTAACTAACTCTCTCTGCCACCTATTCCAGAGCTCTCCTCCACTCAACCTATCTAGCTACTTCCGGCTTCTTTCACGCCCTCTAACTATAAATGTACTCATTAAAACTATAGAGTTGTAGTTTGGACATTATGATGTTACAGTTACTAGAAAGATTGGCTGTTTAGTTATAGTGGCTATTATAAAAACCGCATTATTACGTTTTAAAGATGTAATGGTGGTTAAAATGGGGAATAATATTCTAGCCATCAAAATGTAACTGGAGCCAAATGATCACTATCTTACATTGACATTATTTCTGATTATTATGGCTGTTTCAATGCTAGCTACGAAACGATTTTTATGGCGAAAATATATAACCTGTAGTTTGGCTTTTTATGGAAATTATTTAGCTATACAATCGTCTCAAATATTAATTATTCAAAAGTACTTAGTTATAACTATAACTAAAATATACCTTTACAGGCATAAAATCAAACAAGATAGTATTGTGGTTATGTTTTAGTTTCAAAGAGTTTTGTCAAATAAAATGGACATCCATCATACTTATAATAATATAACATACAGTTCTTGGTCAATGAAGAAGAGGGTCAAATCTATTACCACAGGTATTTTTCCTGTAAACTTACATAATATACTCATAAAAACAAAAAGGACCCACGAAAGACCTATGTTTTAAGTATAATTAAATTAATTCGAAATATATTAGTACTATTCATAATTTCAAAGAGCGCAATCGATAGTAGGATTATCAAAACTGATTAAAATATCGAATTAGTAAATTAGAATGTTATTTTAGAGGTACATTTAACAAAATATTGAAAATTCAACGTAATGGCCTCCATTCGGGTTGTTCTTGTTTGATAGAAAACATGGCGGCAAGTTGGCATAATTTGGCATATGTTTTCGGTAATGATGCTAGAAATAAGCCAGAATATGTCTATAATGGTACTAACAAACTTTTTTAGCCGAATGGCACATTTAACTGGTAATGTTAGCCAAAGTGCAATCAGAAACCTGACGAAAAATTTGGTTCAAATGGTTAGCAAGTTTTATCATCAAAAAATGGCGAAACATGGTCTATAAAAAACCTAACTCCTCGTTTGTTTATGACACAGGAAACACAGTTCTTCGTGAGCGGCATAGATACACCGTATGGCATAACAACATACATTTCATTCCTAAGATAACACCTATCTGCTTATTTGAGTTTTTACATTTATTTTATTATACATTAATGGTTACTATTAACTGATATATACAGAAGAGAAAATTGTTAGTACTTTATCTGCGAGTTCACTACCACTACATATTATATTGTCTGCATTTTTTTTACAAACAGCATAATTATTACATATATAATATAAACCTACATTTTTTACATGTATATTGTTTCAATTAATTGCATACGTCAAACAGTTAAAGTATTAAGCAAAAATAAGAACACAATTTGGTTATGGTATTTTACAAACACGAGTTTACATTTAATTTCACTCAGTGAAAATGATTTTGGGGATTGTTTCACCATCTGACATATATTGTTTAAACACTGCCACAACACTTTGTTTTAAGGTTATATACCTAACCTGCTGTTTAATCCCATAATAAGCATTTATGTCTACAAAATTACTTTAAAAAAGGGCATTTAGTAACGACTTCTTCTTTATTATGTTAGTTGTAATGCGGTATTAACAGCTAAGAAAATCGCTAAATAAAGTAGTCATGTTTTGGCTAATTTCGTGACAGTACGGATATCAACACTATATTAATAACTAAAACCATGCTATCATATTCTGGTCATTTTTGTATCCATAATGGTAGTATTAGGATTTAACGTTGTTGCCATTTAATTACTTGCTCATACATGACACCATGAAAATGACATTATAACCAAACCTGCATGGCCATATTGTGGCTACTATACATGACCAGTATATATCTAAAAAAAGGTTATCATTACGTTTTTGTTTAAATTTTATGTTGAACCACGATTAAAATAATATGGCCAAAATTCAACTTGACGAAAGCCATTAAAATGTTTTTTAGCCGATTCTTGGTTATTTCAGCTAAATATCATGTTTTTGCTGTTTGAGATAGGATCATAAATAAACTTAAATTTTCTATTTGGTGAACTACGAGCTCGGTAGTGCAATGGGCCAGAGCGTTGAAACATTGTACCAAAATGCTGCTCTGGACATCCAGAAGGCATTCGACACAGTTTGGCATGGAGGTCTTCTGCACAAACTGCAAAAATTGCACAGACTTCCCAACTATTTTGTTTGACTTTTAAAATCTTACTTAGAAAATCGAACTTTTACCATTAGAATAAATAATACTCTTTCTGAACAACACCAAATTAGGGCCGGCGTGCCACAAGGGATGGTGCTGTCCCCAGTTATATTTAACCTCTACCTGGCAGACCTAACAACGCACCCCCACACAGACAATAATGTACGCCGACGACACCACGATCTATGCCCAGTCCTTTTACGATCAAACCACACCAACTAAGTTGCGGTATCATCTTGATAAGCATATCAAATATTATAAGGACTGGGAAAGTGATAAACGAGACTAAAACGGAAACAATAACCTTTACAAAGAAATTCACAAACATTAGAACATTTACACCACCGACAATCAACATTAGAGTTATTGAGGAGAGGAAGGTAGTTAAGTACTTGGGAATTCATCTTGACCAGCGGCTTTCTTTTTAAGCCACACATAACAAAAATTATAAATAAAGCGTATATGGCACTACATAAATTATATCCTCTTGTCAACAGGAGATCTGTCCTGAATATTAAAAATAAGCTTTTAATTTATAAAACTGTAAGTAGGCCCATTCTTACGTATGGCTGTGTCGTCTGGAATAGGATGTCCGACACCCAGTTCGGACGTCTCGAGACGACACACTATTTCATCTCCTCACTAACTCTAACAGATACATAAACAAACAACAACTACACATAACAGCGGACATACCCTACATACGAGACTACATTACACAGACAGCCACCATATTTTTCAGACAAAACATACAGCAGTCGGTGCTAACATATCACCTAGCTGATATTCGAAACTACCACGAATTCGAGTACACGCACCGACTGCTGCACGAAAACCTACCAATTTACTACGAAAATGACTAACAATAACCACATACAGACATACATACCCTACCCACACCTCAATACATACGCTACTTACCTCCAATTCTATATCTTCCTTAGATGATCACCCCTTTTCTCTCTACCCCTTACTACAGACACTCAAATTTCTAAGTTATTTTTAGCAGGTTTTTTTTTAGCTTTTTCCTGCATACATGACTATAACAACATCTGTATTACTTTTATTTCTTTGAATTATCATAAATTATTATCATATCAACTAAAATGCGTTGTAATTCCAGGAAAGCGCCATACCACGAATAACAGCAAGAGAGGCATTTCCTTGATCGCCAGGGCCACAACACCGGCCAGCTGCGAAGGCCACTCCCCTTGTTGGACTACCGCCTCAGCGGTTTTTTATTCTATGTATATTTAGAATAAGTTTCACTTAATAAACCTAATGGTCACATGTATGTTTACATTATAATATTTTAATATATTTATTGCAAGTGTACATTCTATATGCCTTATGTAAGCTCATAATAATGTATTTAATAATCAATAAATTTCTCATATTGGAATTGGAATTGGCGTTAAGTGACAAACATGCTGGTTTACTGCATATCGATTCCCGGGTTCAAATCCCGGTTTTGATTCTAACAAAGTCCAAGAGATTGGTTGTGTGTCCGCGTTTTTTTTTAACTGTGTAATCTCTGTCCGTGCAGCTTTAGCTTTGGTTTGGTGGTTGTCTAATTTATGTGGTGTGTTTTATGTTTTTCTTGTGGTATAAAAATGTGGACGGTTATAACTTTTAATAACGCTGTAGAAAGAGCAGTTTTTTCTGCGACCATCACTGAAAGTAGCCTTTTCCCGCTGTCAGTTGAGAACTGAAAGTTAACGTTTGTCGCTGAATAAGCAGAAAAATCATTACCGCTCGCCGAACGAGCGAAGCGCATTTTTCTGATATGGTACAAAATTAGACAATTTAACATTTCCTTGGAAAACGATCTAACATGACTAACTAGAGAATGGAATCCCTCAGAGCGGTAACAAAAATTCGCACAGATAACTTGAGTATTTTCGTCTACATTTTGAACATTTTTGGAACCGTAGAAAAAATCTGTATCGAAAGGAAAGTATCAAAATCTAACAACATACGGTAGGATAAATTAATTTTAAGTATATAATAAGGCAACCAGTTTTAGGCAAATTAGGTAAATGTTCTCTAGTGCTTCTTTTAAAAATTAATAGATTTCATTTATAAAGAAAATTTTCGTACATCAAATTTTGTTATAAAAATGTTACTAATCTGAAAACTTACGAAATGTCTGGATTATTTTTCATAAAATTTGCTACTAAATATTTGCTCCACATGGTTGATGGTTGTATAACTTTGAACTTCTCAATACAGCAAGCAAGTAGATTTCTTTCTGTTATTATATGAACACCTTTCCAAAATATTTCTACTGACAAAGTTACAGCAACTAATCGTTACTTTTGCCCTTCCCTGTATTTTTAATATATCGGCTGGAACAATTAACTTTGATTTTAAAGAAAACTACGTTTTTGTGAAAATTTATTCAACTTTTTTCCAGCTCTACTCTACTAGTTGAAAATGAATTTAAACAGATTATGACATAACGCTATTCATAAAATTTCAGTTCAGCTGTTGCAATACTTGACTAAGGGTGAGTTAAGTACAGAGCAAATAATGAATTTGCAAGGGTTCGTACAATTTGTAGGGCTAATAGGGGTCAGATGTATGCCATATACCAGACGTTATTATTTATTTAAACAATACGTTTTCATTTTTGTAATTTAAAACATTTTGAAAAAAAAGGATCTGCCTACTTCACGTTACATTCAGTACATAATTTTACCCCGGCACATTCACTCTGTGACTGTGAGATACGATAATAATATTAGCGATCCACTTCGGTGGCAATTATTTTTCCAAAGAAGATCGTATTGTAATTTTATTAAGGTTTTCAATGAAGAACTAGGTAGGTACTTAAAACGCCAGGAATTTGTGATGCTAGAAATAAATTGAAATTAGTTTAATGCACTTCTTACACATGCAAACTACCCAAATAACAATTATGTATAAAATATGATCAAAGTACAATTCTAAATGTATATACTCATGCAAGTAAATGCTAGTTCATATACTTTCTCCAAAGAATGTACAACTTATTAGATGCAATTCAGTTGCAAATGTTTCCAATTCTTCGGTATGATCTTTTTACGTATGTAGCACATGTAAAACGTAATAAAAATTTATAGAGTTTGTGTAAGAGTAGTATTACATTATAGGTTATGTTTAATATACAATTAGTACATACGCTTGAGTATATAAAATATTTACTAGCATAATATATAAATTTGATTTGTACATTGCATGTGAACAACATAACAATAGCTGTACTAATTACATGTTTTCTACGAATATTTTTATGAATTTTTTTGATGTTTTGGAAGCGAAGGTTGGAGGCTAAGGGACAGTAATAATTGTAGCTAAAGAGATACAGCATTTATTTAAAAATATAGAATTAACAAAAAAAATAATTAAAACTTAGAATAGTGCATGCAGCCTATCACTACTAATAAAATTATAGAAAAATGTACAAAATAGTAGAATATCAAATAGTATACAAGAAAAATATCAATTCCTTGTTTCTTTAGACGCCCATGGGCTTTCACAAGCCAATATAACCATCTGCTCTTCATGCATGCTTTCAGATTTACTCTTGCTAGACCTTTGAACCTTAAGAAAACATTTGCAAAGTAATCACTTATTGTTAAAAAGTGTGAAACTGAAAGTGAAAAATCTGGAAACCGGGAGAGTTGCAATCTGTCAAATGTCAAATCAAAAATCACCTACCAGTCCTATCATCCGCAGAACAATTTACAGAGCTATCATCCTTTTTTGCCAGTTATTTCATATTCGTAGTACGTAATTATATGACGAAAATTTACTAATACGAAATTTGCTCGTAAATAGTTCATTTCATATACTTTTTACGGTCATAAAAGTATATACAATTTTGCAACATACTCCAGTTTCGTCTGACTTCAAGTAATTAAGTATATACTATTATGACATAAAAGAGGATCATACCTAAAAAGTATGGATATTTATTTTTTATAAATCGTAGGTATTAAATACATACTGTTATATAAGCATCTTATCGAAGGCCGCCGGTATGGTGCTTGCCGCCCGTGTGCAGATTTACCTTTACCGCCCCTCTAAATATACCTTTCATATCACTACTTTGCTACACTATTTAATGTTATCATAATTAAAAATTAATACAAACATAGACGATAGAACTGATAAAAGTAAAATAAATACATTCTTAAAAATATATTTACGCTAGGTAGGTACTTTACATGATACAGGTGGAAAATGTGCTTGTAGAGTCGAAGAAGTATTGAATAAATTAAAAGTTTTTATAGTTTTTTCAACAATAAATGGTTTATTAAAATTATAGCCTGTGCATTAGTTTCGGAATTTTTTAACTCTACACTTTACTAAAAGAGCACTTTTCGCGCTTTGGTTTCAGAATTTTTTTTATAACCCATGTTCAAATTGATTGCTCCATACATTTCATACTCTATAGATAGAGTAGCTATAACTGATAGTCTGTCTTGGACTCATTGAAAACCGTACAGTTCTAAGCCGCCCGCGCCCGTTCGTCAAAACAAAGTAAGAGCAGTAGATATTAAGAGAATTCTCATTATTACATATTAAAAGCACCAATAACGCCGAGCACCGATATAGGAATAAACCGACGCGTACAAACATTTAGGGCAGTTGGAAGGGGCGAATACGACATTTTAACGTCACCTCCCAGATAGCACAAAAATATTCCAGTAATATTCTATGAATATTCAATTGGAAGATTGGATTATTCCGTGGATAACATTTAAATATCCCAGATATTCTTGGAATATTCTTAAAATCAGAAAAGTACACTCCTCTCAATATTCCAGGAATATTCCCAGGGAATAATCCTGAATAATCAAGGAGTATGACAGGATTATTCACGGAATATACATGGAATATTACAGGAATAACTGAAGATTATTCTCTATATATATCCTGAATAATCACGGAATATGATATGATTATTCAAGGAATATATATATGCAGTGTGACCCCGGATTGATTTTACAAGAGGAAAAACTTTTATTTTTGATTTTACGACAAAGTTATTCTTGGCGAAAACGTCTGCTTAGTTAAAAAGCATGAATGGAATCGCCCAAAAAGATAAAAAAGAAAAGTTGTTTAGAATTATAAGTCCATTTTATTTTCTAAAAATCATTTAGGAAAAATTAAAATTGCAAGAGAAAACAAGGTTATTTATTAAAGTGAATCAATAATAAATAAATAACCTTGTTTTCTCTCGCAATTTTAATTAATTTTCTAAATCGTTTTTTGAAAATAAAATGACCTTATAATTCTAAACAACTTTCTTTCTATCTTTCTGTTATAAAATGAAAAATAAGAGTACTTCCCTCGACATTTTGTAACTTTTCAAGTGTCTCTATATCCTACATTAGTTTTGACGATTCCATTCATATTTTTCAACTAAGCAGAAGTTTTCATCAAGAATAACTTTTTGTCGTAAAATCAAAAATTAAAGTTTTTCCTCTTGTAAAATCCATCTGGGGACACACTTTATATATATAAACGAAGGCTCGGTAAAGTCACAACTTCCATCTTCTAATTTGCCAGAGTATAGACACCTGAAGATGGTGGTGGTAGTGGTTTGGCAGAAACGTCGCGAGAATGGTTCACTTGCTACTCCAAAACATAATTATCAACACCCCATAATTCAGTGCTACAGATTACAGCTACGGGAGCTATATGAGAAATAGTGGCATAGATAGTTTTTTGCTCCTCTATTTCATCAGTCAATTTTCCGGATTACCACACCTAGAAAAATGTGTTAACCAGACTGGTCAGAATTAGTGTATTGTATTTAATTAAAAAAAAAGGAAGCATTTGCTTTCCATTCCCACAAATAAATATTTAGCCTGGAGAAAGTTTTTGTATAATAAAAGAAACCTGGAGAGGCAAGGTCTTTCTTTCTTTACGTCATCTTTATCTACATACATATACTGAAAAAGCTGCAAAAGTTCTCTTAGTTTTCGTTTCTTCCATTAACTATGTTCTCCAACATTATTTACATTTTTCCTAATAAAATAATTCCAAAAAATGGAAAATAGAATTTAGTAAAAAGAAAATAAAAATAGAATGTATTTTCAACGATATTTATTTTTTTTAATATAAATAGTATTTAAGTATTTCATAACAAAACAAAATTTATATTCTCATCTCTCCTCCAAATCTGCAAAAAAAATAAAGTTTATAGCTACCGGTATTTCAATAGTAAGTACTACTATTATAATTATAGAAATATTGATAATAATAAAGCTTTATTTACCAAACTACTAATTTAACATCAAAATTGACATATTAGTTGTTAAAACGTCATTTAATTGTATAGAACATTCCAAATTAATGATTAACTAATTTAAATTTATAAGATGAGCTCTATTCAGTCAGCAGAAAGTTGTTTTTGGATTTTTTAAAATAATATTGTCCGAATCAGGCTGTGGTGGTTGTTTCACTTCTGCTCTTATTTTTTGCTTACTCAGCATATCACAACTATGCAACAACCTGCAACGAACAGAAGTATAAAATGAAGCCCTATTATCAAGCTGCAGTAACTATATGTTTAAAAATTAATTCAATTGAGAAAAAAATTGTGTAAGTATTTATGGAGAACTTCACTCATTATTTTACACTTGTCAATTAATCGATTGCCACTTACTGCGCAGTTAGAGTTACTCCTTGACGACTGCGCATCATCTTTATGCATAGATGAGCTCACATAAAAAAATCAGGTGGATTCAAATCCAGAGATTTGGCAGTAGTTTTTAAATTAAATTTTTTTCAGTTAAAAAAATATATAAAAGCATATGCAATTATCAATATTTTAATTCTAAACTCTACACTGCAATCCCCCAAAACTATACAATGATACTAAATTTCTTACATGATTGAAAATTGTTAAAATCATTTAGCATTGTCAATTTCTTTTTTTCTGGAAAATTTTAAATTTCATTTCAATGGTGTGAGAAATATTTGGGTTCCCATTTGAGAAGAAAATTTGCTTGGGTTCATTCGAACCTTAAAGATACAATGTATATTGTACAGGATGGACTAAATTCAAAGCAATGGTACAAACTGAGATCATCTATCTTTTTCCACTTCCAAGGTACTTTTGGTTGACTCCTGTTATCTGAATTACTAAGTGGCAGATCATAACACAAAAAAAAACATTCTTAAGGCACTCTTTTAGTAGAATCCACTGACGAAAAAAATTTTCATGCTTCAGTTTTATTTAGTTGTATTATGTGTGTATGTAAGTTGGTTAATTTTTAGAAAATTAACCCCAAGTCCCATTGAATTTAGTCTGTACATATTCGAAGTCTTGTACATCTCATTATTTTCATGTGCTTAGCAAAAAATCTCCGCAATATTTTTTCTCTCAAATTGTTATATAATATCATTTACCTAAAAACACAAAATTTTGCATGGCTCTAAGCTCACTCTATATGACACAGATGGCCCATTTCAAAAGGGAGTATTCACTGTGGTATTTTACATATCCAATAAATTAGAAATCAAAATTTTGAGCCAAAGTTGAAGTGTTTACAAGAAATGGTCGACAGACATACACACATACAAGCTTTCTTCAATATTTGAATTGAAGTTATGCAACAGATGTCTGTGCAAAAATTGTTTCCAGCAATAATATTATACCTATTTGATTATATCAAATAGGTATAATAATAAAAATGAAAACTAAACATAAATTAAAATTTAAATACCTACCTGACACCTCTTTTCTTTCTTTCGATTGCTTTACTAAGCCAAATAGCTATAGCTGCTTCTACATCTTTTATTGTTGTTTGTTTTTCATCAACCGTTTCCACAGCTTCTGTGAAAACAAACAAGTATCTGAAAACAGACTCAAAACAGGTGACCTATCTGATCGATACATTAGACAAATTCAAAATAGATTGCTTAGAGATGTTGGCTTATAGGGCATTCAATTTATTAAAATTTCAAAATCTTCAGATAGACATTAATTGTACAAATTTACAATATAGTATATAGTATATATATGGTAAAAATTGTTACCTTGCGTGATAATATTTTATTTGTTATTCATTTGTACATATTTTTTAGTAAAAATAATTTCTGCACCTAATTCAATAAATGCTATGCCTTCTACTTCGACAGAAACTACAGATGTTTGTTCAGTCGCAAGTGAATCCACATCGTATGAAAAATTCAATATTAGCGGAAACCATTACGTTTATTTTTAATATGAATAACAAATATAATACAATTTTCAAATGTCAGCACTACTACATGTAAAATTGACAGCTAACCTGTACACATTTTACTAGTAGCTAGTTAAGAGTGACTTTCCATGTTTATATACTGTTTTAATTAAGATCGTTTTACAAATTAGTAACAAATAATAATAGTTTACTGTTTTGATTTTCCCCTTGCATGTGCCAGCAATGGATTTGTCTTGTTTACTTGTGAAAAGATAAACAATTTTGCTCTTCGACCGCACACCAGACACTTATTACTCATTGTCTATTATAAATATGTAATAATTCAGTTTGTAAAGCTAAAACCAGCCGCAAAACACCACTTAAAACACAAAAATACTCGGAGAAACACCAACTAACAACAAACTTGTAAAACAATATGGCCGAGCTTGGATTTTTTAGAAGCGCCTAAATGCAGGAGCCAGGAACGTTATCCAAGCAACGGCGCACCATTGGCCGTTTCAAGATAGCCGCAGGGCATGCGCAGTTACATGACATTCCAATGTGTATTAAATCCATTTGGAATCGCTTGTGAGCAAGGAACTGTGTAGACGATAGAGAAGATATTCGACTAGCATGCGGCAGGTCGAGGATTCGAATCACAAACTTGTTATTTTTTTTTTTAAATAAGTATTTTTTAGTTCGTTAGTAAGATTTTCCTTGCCCTTTATTATAGTTTGTTTATTTTCCTTGCCCTTTATTATAGTTTGTTTATTTTCACGGTGCCGAATTCCCATTTACGCTATGAAGATGTAACGGTCACTTTGTCTTGTTTTGTTACCTATCTTTTAAAATAATTAATCTGCAAATAATATCGTATCAAAGCATGTTTCTTTTTGAATTCTTAAAAAAACATTTGAATAATAAATTAATAATATAATGTATGTATATCTACAAACATTCCAAATCACTTTCATATAATAATATAATGCAATATGCCCGCCTGAATATTTCAGGAATATTACTGATGAGAATATTCCAGAAGAAATATTACTGTATTATTTGCTATGAATATTCCTTGAATATTTTATTCAAAATATGACAGGAATATTCTCGCAGATATATATATTCCTGGAATATGACTAGAATATTTAAATTTAAATATTCCATTTGGGAGGTTGTAAGAATATTCCTAGATTATATTGTGCTATCTGGGTATATACCTATCAATACTAAAATCCAAATTCTATTAGCGTACCTTTGAGCTGTATGCATAAATAAACATAATAGATATAATACTTTCACGATTCCTTATTTTTTTCTACTACTTCAGGCCTCCTTTAATAGCTATAGGAATATTGTTAATTTCGAAATAAATTTTCCCCATCTCGCAAATGTATAACCTCTGTAACGAAGTGATTTTTCCGTTAATAATTTTCTATTGTAACCAAACCGAAATGGGTCTTTCGTTCACTTGGGTACACCCTGTATACGATAACTTGTGTTAATATTTCTTTTAAAACCATTTTGAACCAAAGTTAAATTTATTTTGCAAGTCCAGTATTTGAAATAACAATTATTTCTCTAATATAATAGTTTGTTTATTATTCTAATAACAAATCGTTTATTGCGTTTGTACTCAATCAAGTAAGAGGAAAGTAGTTTAATTTAATTTAGTTTGATTTCAAGTTGAAATCATTTGTTCATAGTAAAGAAATATTTTTCTATTTGTTTAATGATTTACTGAATGATTTATTTATTTTTTAATATTAGTACTTGACCGTTTTAAATTGTTCCTTTTCGGAAATATAGTTTAAGAATTATGAGAAATCGATTCCCAGCCTTGGAATTCTTTATAAACATTTATTTATATGAATTAACGCAGCGAATTTGTTTAAATATGATACGCCGAGATAAGCTGAAATAACGTTTGCTACGGACAGCAGTCGACACGCTTGCGCGTCGTACAAATCCCCACCATTATTTAGCAGGAATTTTAGTATAAATTGAATCGCACGGCTTGAAAGAATCACATTTCCCCCTGGCTCCGTGAAGGACGAAAGTGCTAAGAAAGCACTTAGGCCTTCACCTCCTAGAGCTACAGAGCTCATCCTCACCTTGTCCGATGATCCAGACGACAATGTGTCAATTGACACTTTGTGTACTGGCAGTCAATCCCAAGTCAAAAAATATCCGCACAGTCCCTGACCGACAGATGACAACCCCCGGGGGTGACAAGCTGGCGAAGAAAGAAGACGAAGACAGAAGAGCGCCAGAAGAGGCCCTAGCCAGCAGGGTTCATCAGCCAGGACCCAGGAAGGTTGGCCGAAATCTTCGACACCACTCACATTTGTGAGTGGTGCCGTTTGTAAAGTAAGCTAACCCGCCCTGCACGAGGCCGGTCCAGGTCTACAGCGATGACTAGGGTAAAAAAGGCAATAGTGCTGTCTGGCCCTAGCATCCGAGACCGTCATCAAGCTAAAAGGATATTGGCGATAGAATCACAGCAGCACCAGAAGCAACGAGTACAATGAGCAGTGAACGTGTGCGGTCTACTTGAGAGAGCAGAGCAGCAGCGAGAAAAGGCGAACTGTACAGTGAATAGATAACCGAAGTTAAGTAACGGTCGGCGCAGTCGGAGCTAACGAACGTTAAGCAACGGTTGGCGCGGTCGAGCTAACTAAGGTTAGGCCACCTGCTCTTTTTAGTGCAAAGGCATTAAGAAAAGAAAAGCTGTTCTTTTCAGAACAACCTAAATTAGTAAAAGAATTCTTGTTCTTTTTTAGAAAAAAGGTATATTGTTTATTTGTGTACTAACCATTTTATTTCCCTTACAGCCTTCTTTTTCAGATAAGACGGCTACACGTACGCAGGAGGAGGGTATGGCGAACCACAGCAGAGAAGAGGATGAGGCCTCGCAGAGTGGAAGCTCCAGCTTATGGATATCGAGGACTGTGTGTCCACTTATCGACCGATGGAAGCCGGAGTCCCCCAAGACTCTATGCTGTCACCCCATCTGTTCGCTGTCTTCACCTCTGATCTCCCAAGGGCCGAAGGCACCGCTATGGCACTCTACACGGACGACACGGCCCTCACGGCCAGATCCTGGAGAGCGAGAACAGCCACCAGAAGACTTCAAGAGGCAGCCTCTCTTCTGGAAGAATGGTGTATTAAGTGAAAAGTCGCATTCAACGCGAAGAAAAGCTAGACGATTCTCTTCAGGAAAGGAAACCGGAAGAAAACCCCCACAGGACACGTTTCCATGTTCGGTGAAGACATCCAATAGCACGATTCAGTCAAATACCTTGGCGTAATCATGGACAAAGGCCTAACATGGAGACAGAACACCGAAGCACTCGTGGTAAAAGCCAAGCGGACGAGAGCTCTCATCTACCCAATGGTAGGGAACCAGAGCAGGCTCAGTCTGAGGAACAAGCTTCTGCTAGTCAAAGCCCTCATCAGACCACAGCTGACCTACGCCTCCGTAGCATGGGGATACCAAGCGAAGACCTATCTGAAGTAGATCCAAGTCGTGGAAAACGTGGCCATCAGAACAGCGGTGAGCGCACCATGGTACGTTAGAAACGCTGACATCTTCAGGGACCTGGAGTACACACCAGTCACCGAAATCATCCGGGATAGAGCGAAGAATCTGTACACCTTAGCTGAGGAGCACAGGAACCCGCTGATCAGGGAGGCCACCTCCTATGATCCGGCCGACGCACCGAGGCACAAGAGGCCGAAGGTACAGTTACTGGATAACGGGTAAGTATAACTAACCCCTTCCTTACAGATGGACCAACCCACAGAAAAGACGACATACACAACCACCTTCCCACAAACCTTGCGGACGCCGGTCAGTAAGCCGACCAGTGCCTGTTGTCCCCCTGGCTCCGTGAAAGACGAAAGTGCTAAGAAAGCACTTAGGCCTTCACCTCCTAAAGCTACACAGTTCATCCTCTCCTTGTCCGATGATCCAGATCACAATGTGTCAATTGACACTTTGTATACTGGCAGTCAATCCCAAGTCACAGAATATCCCCACAGTCCCTGACAGACAGATGACTACCCCCGGGGGTGACAAGCTGGCGTAGAAAGAAGACTTCTGTCTTCGTCGCCAGAAGAGGCCCTAGCCAGCAGGGTTCATCAGTAAGGAGGTTGGCCAAAATCTTCGGCACCGCTCACATTTGTGAGTGGGGCCGTTTGTAAAGTAAGCTTACCCGCCCTGCACGAGGCCGGCCCAGGTCTACAGCGATGACTAGGGTAAAAAGGCAATAGTCCTGTCTGGCCCTAGCATCCGAGACCGTCATCAAGCCAAAAGGATATTGGCGCGAAAGAATCACTTGTTCCTCAGTGACTGCTCAAATAAGAAACACTGAGTTTCAGATCTCCAGTGCACTCCGCAACCAGGTAGTGGTAAGAATAATTTTGACGGTTTTTATTTGTATTTCCGTTATTTTACCGTTTGTGCCCTAATGTACTGTTGTATTATTTTGTCCGAAGTGACTGTTTTCCGAATAAGTGAAAGATATTCGGGAAATTTCGTGATTCATTAATAAAGTTGGGTTATCCATTCCACGACGAGCATTGTAATTATTCGGTTGTCATTTTATTCAGTATTGACGTAAAAATAGGACTTTTATTCCTCGATCTGCGGAAAGAGTCCCATCTCAGTCGTAGTTGCAATAAAGTACCGGTGAAATCTTTAATCCTCAATCTGTGGAAAGAATCTCACCAGGTACTCCGGGAAGTAATACATAAAACGTTCCGTCCGATACTTGTGTTCACTAATTTGTACAGCTGATTTGATAACCTCTAATCTATCACTTAACTAACGACAGTTAACTTCGAGTATCTCCAGTCACTCACTCATATGTCTGGTTTAGAAATTTAAGGAACAGTTTACGTTGAAAGTCTGAGTTAGTAAAACTAAACTTCTGTGCTGTTTGGTTAGACAAGCATCGGGAATATTTGGTTATCATTTCTATTTAGTATTGACGTAAAGATAGGACTTTTAATCCTCGATCTGTGGAAAGTCCTATCTCAGTCCTAGTTGCAATAAAGTACCGGTGAAATCTTTAATCCTCAATCTATGGAAAGAATCTCACTAGGTGCTCCGGGAGGTAATGCATTAACCGTTCCGTCCGCCACACGTAGTTAAGAAGTCTTAAAAAGCGACATTAGGAGCGAGTCTAAAGATATAGCACGCTCGCAGTTAGCTAATCAAATATACCGTCTGTCTCTGGACTGACCTCCTACACTTGTGTCTTGCTTGCACACTGGAACCGCTTATCACTGAAAATACCTGCTGCACCGACCGCCTGCCGTAATACCGCCTTAAGCATTAGTGACTAGAGTTATTAACCGCTTGCTGTAAATACCAGTAGAAGTAGCTGCCATAACTGTGCTTTATTTCGAATCACTGCTTGCTTGCTTTTTTAGATGCTGATAGTAAATATTTGATACTAATACCATAGTAGTAGTTTTCATAACTTAGCTGTACTTGATATAAATGATCATCGCTTTTGCATTACATAACCTCTTGCTTGGTTTTCCTTGGTTGCCTACTTGTAATATAGGTTAATATTTACATTGCATTATAACATAACTGTTGTGTATATATTTATTTTTTCTTTTTTTGTGAAGCAGTCTTAAATAAATAGAGTAAGTGAATTTGAACTTTTGTCTTTTATTTAAAGCAAAGGTATAGGTAAGTAAATCTGTTTGCATACCGAGGTAGGTAAGGTGAAGTTGTCCATTGCTACACAACCGACAACCACACACACAGACCGCCTGGACATTCCGTTTCTTCACTGAGTTACCCTAACTTCTATAACATAACCGTTGATAGAATAAAGTGGTGTTCCTACACTTTAAAACAGGAACTGATACATTGCAGCAATGCTTACAAACAAATATTTTTACATCACATATTTTTCAGATAATCTGTTTATTTATTCTACATAAAAATATTTTTTCTAGTATTCAGTGTAAAGAAACGTTCACACGCATTTATAAAAACTTTCGCTCGGCCTCCTGCTGGAAATTTTGGAGGCAACGCCCATGTTTTTAATTATATGCTTCTGAGAGAATGGTTGTAGGAAAAATAATTGTTGCACATTCCTCCCGTGTTCTAGAAATAACTAGAAATCGATTATAGTTTAGGTCAACATATCGATATCAATATTACATTATTTAATTATTCAGCTGCACGCTGCACTGCATGAATCTACTACAAAAGGATTTGATATAAAAAATTCAGTTATATATTATGTAAACAGAATGTACTTCCTAGAAATTTATTCACATTCAGGAATAAATATTTACACTCATATTTATTGCCGTTTGTACTTAACTTTGTTGTTTATATTTTCTATTGCGATTCTGTTTACTTATGTTTATCCTGAAAAGTGGCGCCGTATATTTTATTTAACGATATTTACGGCTGCCCTCAATCCCATGATCCTTCCAACCTCATAATCGTTCCAGACTACCATCTGAGAATTTCTATCAATTACTCCATGAACTCAGGAAATGTATTTTATTGGCCATAAGAGTCAGCCATCCCAAAAGTTATTACATTAATCTTTATTAATTTTTACCACCCTTTTCCCGAAAGTTATCATCCCTCGGGCGTGATTAGTGTATTTTTAATACTTAACTTTAAATTAAATTAACGCGTAAGGATGGCATACTTTGAAGATGAAAATCTACTCACACAGAGCGCAGAGGCCCTAAAATAAGAAAATTGAAAATCAAACAACTGGAAAATACAGTGTATTTGAAAATCTGTGTGTAAAGATTACCAAGATATTTTAGAAAAATAATAACGATTTTAACTGAATTTGCATATACAGGGTCTCCCAGAATTTCATAGACGTAGAACCATCTCAAATTCTTGAATTCAAAATAAGTTATACATATAACTAAACTTACCCAGAGTTGCTAAAAAAATGTTTTTCTAAAACTACTCTGCTCAATGGCTCAGTGCATATACGTTAGGCTTGAGATCAGTGGGTCCCGGGTTCGAATTCTGGTTAGGTCATGGGTGTAAAGTGGTATTTTTAAAATTCCGACAGAATAGCACAGTTACCTAGAACGTTGTTGTATGGCAGAACACGATTAGTCTTAACTGCGGCATCTGGCAAATGTCAGATGGTACGGTTATTGTATGTGTGTCTGCCCTGGTTTGAGTGGTGGAATAGCAATGTGCTAAATTCCATCAGGACGTTAATTTAAATAAGACGATAAAAAAATGTCGTAAGCGATTTGGATAAAATTTGGTACAGCGACTGAACTTTATATTGATCAAAGCTCGTTTCAATTTTATCAAAAATGAAGAAAAGACTTCAATAAGAACAGATGGCTTTTATTAAAAAATATCTGAATGTATTAATGAATTGACAACATAGCTTGTAAAATTATATTTTTAAAGGTCGTTTTTTCAGCTATTTTAAAAAAATCCATAAACATAAATATTCACAAAGAAAATGACAAATCCATTATTACAAAGGTATTGAACTTTTATCAATTTTTTCAAACACCTTCGAAAAATCTTATTATATAAGACTAAATCATTTAATAAATAAACAAAACTTTTCATGTCAGTTCGGCTTTTGAAAAGAATTATCAACCAAAAAATGTTGTACTGTCGCTTTACAATTACATCTTGAAAAACTTTGAAAACAAAAGAATAGCATTTTGTTTGTTTGTTTTGTTTTTGTGAACCTGTGCTTTTCACACGATTTGTCACAAATTACTATTGAATAAAATTGAAAATTCTAAAATTCGTGGCCCAGCGTTAACTTATTTATAGGAAAGAACCCAATCTGTCGCATTAGAAGATATTAGTAAAAGCTTTGTCTAGCCCTCTTATGGGTTCTACTGGCGTCCCATATGGAAGTACTCTGAGGCCTCTATTCTTTATTCTCTATATAAACAACAACGCGCTTTACATGGAAGACGTCTGTCTTTATATTGCTTTTTGCTGATGACTCGATCATCGGGGTTGACTCAAATAATATAAATGAGCTCAGCCTTAAAGCTGCTAAAGTCATAAGTTCTATGCAGAATCACTATGCCAGAACTAGTTTAGCATTCAATAACATTAAACTGACTAAAATTAAAACTGATAATTGCTTTGTTACATACACATACGTTAAATTTCTTGGAGTTTATATAGATTATCTTTTAAATTGGAGGCCATGTAGACTTTGTAACAAATAAATTCATTACTTTGGTATTTGGAAACTACACTCTTTTGTAAATATAGAGATTTTAAAAATGTAATACTTTGGACTTGTTCTGTTCTGTTTGAATTACTTGTATTATCTGTTGACGTAAGTGTTACGGTTTAACGAAGTGTTTGCGTTTCAAAAAAAAAATACGTAAAAGATGCTTTAATCTGTAACACAATTACAGCTTGAACATGACAACTCATTATCCACAAATAGCAGAAGGTGTCAAATTAATGTCCATAAAATTATAACTTATTAAGTAGCAATGCATATTAAAAGAAAAAATGATGTCATTGGTCTTTTTAATAAGGAAGTAAAATCACTGTTATTGAAATATTCATGTTAGGTACGCGTTTGATGCGTACTTAAGCACCGATCTTATTACGACTGATAAGAGGAGGAATATTATCTTGATCTAGATTTTTTTTATTGTTAGATTATTTATTTCAATGTATTGTGTTTTACATTACACATATTTCTTTTTATATTTTATTCCTACTTGTATTAAAAATGTTAGTGTAGTATAGCCTTTATTTATTTATTTTGTCTAGTTGACTGTATTCTAACACTGTAACAAAAATCCCTTCGCCTTTAACGTCAACCTAATGGCACGCAAACATTTTACATAATTTGACTCATCAGGTGATGGATACGGCTCACTTATGTTTTGTTTACTCAAGTTCAATAAAATTGTCCATTTTTAATGGGATAAGTGGTTATTTGAGACTCACTAATAGATATATTTTCTTTGATCGTCTTTTTCTTTTTAGGGGTGGTATAATCCCCAAATAAAACAAGAACTTTAATAGAATAGTTTATATTCCATCAATGTAAATAGCCTCCCTTTTTCGTTTACAGTGAAATAACCGTAAAAAAGTTTCGGCATTATAAAAACATTATGGTTAAAGTTAAATGAATAATTCTGTTAGTTGCTAAATCCTCTTTTCTGTGCGCAGTAATAGGAATAGGATAAACTTTTGATACGGCTAATGTACTAAACACATTTTAAGAGTTAATCTGATTTAATTTATTTGGATAGAAAGTGCCAGTATATACAGGATGGCTCACTGAAAACAGTCCACTCGGATTAATGCCATTTTGATTTGAACTTTAGACGAAAAACTTGAACAACTCGATTTTATTTTCAAAGAGGGGCATTTAAATGCAGATTTTCATTAGTAGCATTAGGGTTTAAGGATAAACGGGGTTGATATTTATTCCCAAAATTTCAAATACAAAATAACAAATTTGTGGGAAAAGTCGTAGTTATAAAAAAAGTTAATGTGTAGTGAGATATTTCTTATAGTTGAGTAATTGGGCCCTTTTTTTTTAATAATTTAACTTAGCACTCCTTCCTGGAACATTTTTTAGTGCCGCAATTAAATAATATAGAACCAGAATTTCGTTATGGACTTTGCTATCGACAGAATGGATAACCAATACTTTCTGAATACGCCATAATGAAAATCTGTACTTTTTTTTCTTGCAATAAAAGCATTTATTATTTATTATTTTCAAATGTATCTAAAAATTGAATATACCCGTAAATGTTAGAGACGAAGTTTTTTAATATTCTAAATATAAGGTAATTTAAAAAAAAACTGATCTTATTATTTGCTTTTATGTGTACCTATATAATGAAATATTATTTAAGTATTGACCAAAAATCTTCCATGTTTTTAATATTCAATATAACTGATCTTTTCTGTTAATGCTACTGCAAGGTGTAACATAATGGAATGTCATAAATGAGAATGAGAGAGCGTATTCCTTGCCTAAATTTAAGAATATTTTGTCACATAAGCTTTTGCCCTTGAAGACTTCATTTCGAAGATACAGGGCGTTAAAATTTTCAAATAAAATAAATTTATTTATGTATCTTTTGAGCAAATGAATATATTAGAACAGAATTTTAGGTGTACAACACATGAGCAACCCGGCATTCAACGTGAACAAAATTAGTTCCAGCTTTAATCAGTGACGTATATATGGGTTATGCCAGTTACATTTTCGCCAAGAATGCACGCCCCTGAAAAATATTTTTTTGAAATTTTCCGCAGCTAAGGTTGTTATTGGCCTAATTTGTTCTACCTAATATCGTGCGAAATTAAACAAAGCACAAATTGGGCAAAAATTATTATTTTTTATTAAAATACAATTTATTAGGAAACACAAACGAAACAAGAAATATGGTTTCAAATTATTGAGGTAATTTTACAAGAGGTGTTCGAAATGGTTTCTCTGTGTCTCAATACACTTTTCAATGCATCTTCTGATAGATTCTCTTACTCTATCAAGTATTCTTGGATTCTTACGAATTTGCTGGTACTCCTCTTCGATCCTATAAAGAAGAGTTTGTTTATCAGGAATAGAAACAGAATAAACATGATTTTAAACTACCCCAAAAATAATAATCCAGCGGATAGGGGTCTGGGGACCGAGATGGCCATGCTATCGGTCCATCGAATAGGATATTTCATTGGGATATCCTAGTACTCCAGTCAGTAGAAATTTTTGCATTATAAAAGGTGGGGTAGAATGATATATGTTGTTTAGATCGGTACACTGATAAAATATCCAAGTTTTCGACCTTGGGGGAGGAGGCGCGAACCGCCATCTTGAATGACAGGTGCAAGAATTTTTTTTAAATAACTCCGCAACGACAAAAATGACAAGGACAAAGTTAAAGAAGACAAAATTCCTTACATTTTTTGTATATACTTTTTTATTTTAGTTCTAATATGTAACGAGTTACAGCGGCGGAAAGATGAACATTTTCCAAGAAATCGTCAAACTCCATTTTTGTTATTTTGTTATTCTTTCTGGCTATTCATTACATAATTATAATAATTTTGTAAACTCAAAGTAAACTCATTTCCAATCTATTAATAAAAAAATATTATGCGAGATGTTTTTAATTCTTTCCAATTAGTAATTACTACGTATGTGCCTACATGTGTCCCCTTTTCGAAAACTATAAATCACAAACTATATATACATCACAAAAAAACTAAAATATGGTACACTGAAGAATTGAATATTGATAGGGGTAGATTACAAAATTTATATTGGCTCTCGGTAAATACGAATAATGATGAAATTAACCAGTTATATTTAAATAAAAAAAAGATTACAAATATAAAATTAATTAACACAATCTAAATTCTACAAAAATCAAATTAATTCTTCTTGTAATAAAACAAAAGCAACCTGGAATATAGTAAATAAAAAGCTTGGAAGGAAAAGTAATACAAATAATAAAATAGAACTAAAAGAAAATGATATGATTGAATCAAATATCGAAATTATAGCGGACAAATTTGCCACATACTTTAACACGATATCAAATGTTAGACTAACAGAACATTTTGGGAAAAACTTATCCCTACCATGTACAGTTTCTGCTAATAATTAAAGCACTATTATTATAAACTATATTGAAGAAAATGATATTATAAAAATACTAAATTGTATAAAAAATACTAATTCCTCAGATTTAGATGGCTTTACACTTACATTGATAAGATTAATTATAAATATAATAATTACCCATTTGACTTTTCTAATCAATAAATCCATTGAGCATGGTATTTTTCCTCAAATTCTCAAAACTGCCAGTGTTTTACCATTACATAAAAAAAAGATCCAACTAATATAGATATCATTGTTAGAATACCTCCTCAAAATTCATGGAGAGAATTATTCACAACTCAATCTCATCTTTTTTAGATACAAATGAAATTTTATCACCTGCTCAACATAGATTTAGGACAGATAAATCGATAGAATCAGCCTCTTATCGTTTACTAAATTTTGTGTACTCCGAACTTGATCAGGGGAAATATGTAGTATCGTTAATATTCGATCTGTCCCGAGCATTCGACATTGTAGATGTGAAATTGTTGGAAAAAAAATTATGTACCATAGATATACGTGGTACCCTACTAAACTGGATTGAATCATACATGACTAATAGAAAAATCAAGGTGAAAATCACATATCTCAATCAAAAGATGTCACACTTGATGTCCCTCAAGGGTCAGTGTTGGGCCAACTCCTATTTATGCTATATGTCAATGACTTGCCAGATTTTATCAGTAGGTGTAGTGTTAATATGTTTGCTGATATCACCATTACAGTTTCTGGGGCAAATCCTGACCTATGTTCAGAAACCATCAGAGTTGTTTGTCAAGAACTCGATATTTGGTGTCAGCGAAATCGTTTAATCTTGAATGATACAAAAACAGTTTGCTTAAATTTTTACAAACTGAATTGGACTAAACATTTTGATTATGTTTGCGCAAAATTAAATAGTGCCTTTTTTGCTATTTTGCAACTAAAGTCATGTTTAGATCATGACGGTATATTAAGTGTATACTATTCACTGGCATACAGTCATATTAATAATAACATAATATGCTGGGGAGTTGCCACTGATATAGAGAGGGTTTTTGTTTCTCAAAAAGAATACTGCGTTTGATATTTAATATAAACATCATAAATCTTGCAAGGATGTTTTTAAAAACAATAACCTGCTAACAGTATCCTGTATGTTTATATTAAAATGCGTTACATATGTAAAAAAGTAATAAGTCTAATTTTAAAAAATTGAACGAATACCACTAGTATTCAACACGTCATGGAGATGTACTACACATTCCGAAGCATAGAAATACCTTTCTTAAAGATTCACCTCAGTATAATTTCATAGTCATGTACAATAACTTATTTGAGAGAAATTAAGTCATGTAACAGTTTTAAAACGCAAGTAAAAGCCTTCCATGTACAACCTGCCCTTTATACTATAAAAGATTTTTTAAATGTATAATGTTCGTATTTTGTAGTGTTATTTATTATTTGTGTTCTTGTAATGTAATGTTTATATTTTGTAAATATTTAAGTGATGTTATTTACTATTGGCGTTTTGCATATCTTGTGTGTGACCAAAAAATATTTGAATGTCCATTTTTATTGTATTATTCTGTTTTGACGTACCATAATGTACATCCAGTGTATCACTGAATGGTTAATAAAGATCTATCTATCTATCTACCACCCCATCATGAGATAGAATAAATGGCGCGTTTTTTTTATTGTGGTATCCCCAATAGGCCTAATCCAGAGATGTTCGAGTTTCGCGATTATATTATTACTTTTTTTCTCCTTTTCAGCAGAGGGTAGATCTAACAAAAAATGGGTAGGGTTAATAACATTGTGTCTAAATGTGTAGCCATCTCCCACACAAGGTAACTTGAGGTACCTTCAGGGATATAGGGGAGTTGTATTACCTATGGTGTGGTATTTAGATGAAGAGGAGTGTACATCAAGTTTATTTCATTTTAAAATGTTAATATATAAACTAGTTTTATCGGAACACATACGGATTTGTACGAATTTTAGTTATTTTAGTTTTTTTATTTATTTGGTTTTGTAGTCACAAATAATCACCTTTTGTAGTCACAAATAATCACCTTAAAAGTTTACAATGCATACAAAAATGGATTCTGAAAATTATGTACAACAGGAGCTACCGTTATGAGAGTGAAGCTTTATTTAATGAAGCTAACATCCTTGACATCCGATAATTATATTTTCAAAGCTTAATACTGAACCACTTTAAACAGAAGAAAACACTTAGACCTATAAACCATAAATATGAAACGCGGTTTAAATCTAAAACCACCTTTATAAAAAAAACAGAAAAAACGATTGGCCAAAGATGCCACACTTACCTAGGTCCAGTTACATATGCCGAAATTCCAGATAGTCTACGAAAAATCCATTCCATTGGCTTATTTAAAAATAAATTGAAGGATTGGTTATTTAGTACGCCAAGGAAGGAAATTCACCAATTAATAGACAGGAAAAATATTTATAATTAACTTTTACCAAAATAATGATGTACTCTGCTAACAGAACCTAGTAAGGCTGATTATTTGCGGTATATCATCATAAATATAATATGAGTTTGCGTTACTAATAGAAAACAGAAAATAATTAAGAAAACAGAAAATAATTAAAAAAAATAATAATAATTAACTTAAAATTAAAATTGATATATTTTGTTATATATATAGGTACCTATATGTATATTTTTTTAAGTAATAATGAAAACAAGAAAATATCTATTCCACCACTTATCTCAATGTATCTATCTTTTTCTTTTCTTTTTTGTTTTATATTTTATGTAAATGTATATATATCCTCGTGTGTAAATGAATAAGCTAAATTGCCTTGTATATAAACTATCACTTTCTCTCTCTCTTTTATCTTTCAACATACTCTTGTTCACTGCTATTGTTTCTTATTTTTTCATTTTATCTTTCTTTCTCAGAGCTATAAGCTTTTCTATAAATACAAAATGCTTACTTGATAAAAAAAATAACAGTAAACTAAGCCCATGTGCAGGGTTAACCCTTTATGGGTTTTTTTTCTCTGTTTATTTACTAGATATATATTTTGTATGCTATACATTCTATTTCTAGATCAAATGTTACTTATAGTTAATTACGCACATTTGTATATATTTTCTGGTAAATAAATATTATTATTATTAAATATTATTATGTATAGATAGTTTTTTTTATTTTTTTAGTTGCATAAACAGGGTCTGACTGGCCCGGTCGGCAATTGCCGACGGGGCCAAACACTTCTTGGGCGCCAAACTGCAAACTGAAATAATGTTTTTTACATTTTCCTTTTTAGGAAATTATTTTCCATTAACAAAGTCCAAAATATTTGTCTAGCCCCCGGGTGCCAGCTAGTACAAGTGGTTTACTTTTTACTAGTCTAACCAGCGATTCATAAGAAGCTGAAAGATGTAAAATCGGCACTAGTAGCACAATCCATCCAATATTAGTGAGGTTACTAGTCGCGCGCTTCTCGATTCTGTAAGTAAATTAAACCCTGCCTCCCCAGGCGTTACACTATGCTTTATGCAATAACTATTGTTCACTTTTGACCAGCTGATGTGTATGGTATCATGCGGTTTCGGCTCGTCTCTCTCAATCTTGTCAGTAAGTGGTGTGTTAGATGATTGTGTGTATTAACAGTTATTTATGTACTAAGGGTGTAAAGTAAGTGTTTTAGTCCCGGAATTCAAGTTAGGGACTAAAGCACACTTTACTACCGAGGTACGTACAACATTTTTTCACGAACTCGCACAATTTTTATTGCAAAAAAAATTAAAAACTACTGCACTCGACGCACGTTTCACCAACCAAGTTGGCAGCACCTGGAGATGATTAACACTGTTTTAACACCATATAATGTCTGAACGTTATTTGTCGCATTCTCTAAAATTTTCTTTTTTCATTTCTGGGACTTATACCACATGAATAATTCTTCGTTATCTAAAAGAATATAGTTAGTTAGCCAGTATGCTACTGGAAAAATAAACCTCTGCGCTTATGACTATACGTAAGAAAATTAGTTAGAAAGTGTTTTTTGACAACTAATATGAGACACAAAAATAATAATATAATTCCCCAACGTTTCGGAAAACGAATCTGTTTCCTTTTTCGAAGTTATTTATCTTTTTTTAGAATATGTCAAGTTTCACGCTTGACATATTCTAAAAAAAAGCACTTTGAAAAAGGAAACAGATTCGTTTTCCGAAACGATAGGGAATTATATTATTTTTGTGTCTCATATTAGTTGTCAAAAAACACCCTCTGATTAATTTTTTGACGTAAAGTCACAAGCGAGATTTATTTTTCCAGTAACATACTGAGTAACTATATTTTTTAGATAACGAAGAATTATTCATGTGGTCGTAAGTCCCCAAAAAAGAGAAAAAAAAACATATACTGCACTCGACACTCGTTTCGCCATCCAAGTTGGCATCATCTGGAGATGCTTAAAACAGTTTTAATCATCTTGAGATGAGTGCAGTATATGGTGTTTTAGTGTTTCTTCGAAAACTACGTCAGTGTTAGGTATCCTTGTCTGTTTGATATTATTTTTTATTTTTTTCTGTTTGACATTTAGATTGCTAAATATTACTAAATATTACGAACTGTTAAAATTACCCTATTAATATTAGTTTCAATTTGAAATAAGTTATATTTTATGGTTTATGTTTGATTCTTATTTTTTGTTCTTTCTAGCATAAAAGTTTGACATAATAAAAATATTGACATTATATTATGTTTGTACTGTTCATTGGTTTCAATGGAGACTTTAAATCGCAAGGAAATAAACACTTGCAGGCAGTAAAATATTGTTTTATTCTCGTTCATGCAAAAATACTATAAGTACTTATAAATGGTTAATCAATAATTAATGATGAAGTAAGTTTATAATTATGTTATTGTGCATTATTAAAATTTGAAAAATGCTAAATAAGAATGAGATGAGGTTATAGCTAGGTTAAAAAAATAGCGTATTATTTTAGCTCTAAGATACATTATTTGTGTTATTTTTTTTGTACCCTGTACTTACAATGTACAAATCCAACTATTTTTTATTCTTTGAATTATTGTTCCTTTCGATATTTACTTTTATGTTCGAATTTATCTAATAATAAACAATAATAAAAAACATTAATTTTTATCGTGTTTATTTTAAGTATATGATTTCTTTATATCCTGAAAACGATTGAATTTTCTTGGAGGGAGACGGTAAGCCGTAGGGGCCAAATTACAACTACTGCCTATGGGGCCAAATGAGGCCAGTCCAACATTGTCCATAAATATGATATCAACTGAAAAATTGTAATACAAGTATAAATATTTTTTTAATGTTTTAATTATATATTTTTTTTTTGTAAAAATTTGAATTGATACAATTCGAAAACCGGTCTTTTCAAAAGTCGGTTTTTGTATAAACCCTAGCCTCGACTCAATTATTCCGTGAGGATTTTCATCGGCTACTAAGTAGTTATTATTAAAATTTATAATGTCAATCCTATTAAATCCAACTTCATCCCTAAATAATACAGAAGAATGATATAAAGGATTTCGAATAAATATCTGTGCAAACCATGCGCAGAATCTCGTAAGCTGTAAGGCATCCTCGGAATTCAGCATCTGAATCCTTTGTAAATGATAGGGATACAATTGCTTCATCATAACACGCGATGAACAATCACATGATACACGTTCCGTTGTTGCAATTCTTCTTGTGCTAATACTAGGATTCGCCTCATCCGTTTCAAGTATCCTTTCCTCCTGTCGAACAATTCTTACTGTCACCCTTTCTCCACCACCATGATTAGGTTTCAAAGATCCTGTTGGCCTTAAGGGCATATGAATATTCATAAACATCCTTTGAACTGAATGACGTTGATTGAGTAAGCGTTCTTCATAAAGTTTATCAGCTTCTACATTATTACCATTAGCAAGCTCATAAATGTAATGCATATGATTGATCATTTCTTCAAAAGAGGAAATCATTTTTTAAATGTATATTGACAATTCACATCAACCAAGCTAAAAGAACGCTAATAATCTAAACACCGTTTGTTTTTATAAGATAAAACTATTGGTGCATTTAATCGAAGAATAACTGACTGCTTCAGGATAGAATCTCAGGATAGTCGCACTTACAGGCCACTGATTACTGTGCCTAGAGACACTCCGAGATAACCTACTGGTCGCTGGAAATCTATTGATATGCGTAGTTCTCGGCGCATTTTGTACGTCCGCCCTCTATCTCCGCTCGCTAGACTGCATTAAAATATGAAATCAGCAAACAATTCCAGCGCTAAAACATAACATCGAAGACGCAATCATAGAAATTATGCGAAAATCCCGTCGAATGGACGCATGCGTGCCACAGAGGCCAGGCCGCTAATGCGTTCCATGTATAATTTGCAAGCACTCAGTAACATATTTAACATGAAAAACAATCATTTTTTATATATTTTAGGAGTTATTCAAAAACAAAATTACACACATCTTGTCAGGACACCCTTTATTACAAGGTTATCTTTTACGTGGAGAAACATATTTTGGAATATTGCCACATAAAGCATTTAGAATTGAATTAAAAAAATAACAGAAACCATTATTGCTTCCATTAACCAAATTACCGGTATTATATATTATTAATATATTATATTGGTATTGCTAAAGGCATTTTTTCCCATAGGAACTTCCAATCTTTCGAAACAGCGTCGGATGTTTCCGGCAATCAAAGTATTTACGGGCCAAATCCGTATCTAAATCCGTCTGGTCCTTATCCTGGCGCCGTGGGGAAAATTTACACCCCACCAAGCCGAGGGAAGGTTTATGGAATCGGAGAAGGAGAGACCGTAGGATGAGCCACCGTTGCTTAAGGGTAAGGATTTTTATGTTCTATTGGAAACTAAAATAAAAAGTTAAATGCTCTTTATGTCCTAACTTGTGTAACAATTTTGAGATTTTGTGTGTTACTTTGTCTGTAATTTAAAGCGATGTAATAGTATGAGGAGAGTTTTGTTGCAAAAAGTTGTGGGACCGAGTAGTCGGGCCGATGTAAAAATTATTTTATCTTGGACATATAAAGCAACATATTTATGATGATATGGACGGTTAAAAAGAAAAGTAATCATTTATTTACGCAACAAAACCTCCATGTAGTAGAAGAAACTCCATATGCGAGTTGTATATGTACAGGGTAATTTAAAATTACGGCGATAAAATTCGGCCGCATGATCAGGGGTTAAAAACAATAACAATCTCTCATGATATGTAACGAAGTGTTTTTTAAGCATATATTTCAGTCATTTTATTTATATAGTTCTATTCATAATTTTTCCGAATAGCTTATCCCCCAAACTGTTCTGAAACCCTTAACAAAAGTTGTATAATAATTTATTTTTCTCTAAACATTATTCTTTTCTTTTTGAGATATATGTTTATGGAAGATAAACATGTTAGTACCGTCTTGCTTAGTCTGCTTTAGGCTAGCCTGGTTTGCTATTATTATGTGTCTTTTATATTACTTATGGCATACTGACGAGATCATAACAAGTTCGAAACCGGTCTATGTCTAGTGAGGAATTGACAAATGATTTTAGCTACAAAACAAGACTTGCAGGTTTAATTCAACGCAGGTCGGGGCTTTTGTCCGCTGAATAGTTGTTTCCTGTAAGTCTTATTCAGAATATTCTTTAATCACCAATAATAAAATATTAGACACTTTATTACTTTTTTAACGTTTAAAACTATATATTTTTACTAGGTTAACTTTAACGTACATTTGGTATGTATACAATTTTTCAGTGTATCATTTTTTATTACCTTATTTACTCAGTATTTCTGAATTTATTGAAGAAAAAAATAAATATATTTTGATTTTACATTATTTATTATGAAAGCTGTTTATATAACAAGTCCATAATATAAGGCTTTATTGAGTCCAGTTTATGTCTGAGTGAGCGTAGTGACCAAGGCCATAAAGAAGATGAATTCAATAAAGCCGTATTATGAAGGAGTTGCATATAAAACCTTATGTTCGACTGCTAAAATATGCTCATGAAGAAAAATTCAATTTATAAATTTTGTGTCTATTGAGTGAAGTGTGCTGTGTACTGTTTATGACATAGTTTTGCGGTCATAAAGTACCTCTTTATAGTACTAGTAAAATAAAGTTACTTTATTCTACTAGTACACTAAAAAGGTACTTTTTGGCAGCATAACTATGTCAATAAACAGTATTTTATAACGTAGTCATACATAAATATCTTTTTGAATTTATGAAATCCTAAGATTTAAGAATTAAGCATTATAAGTATTAAATTTTACTTCAGTTGTTTGTGAAGCCGTAAAAAATATTAACGATATCTAGCTGAAACTTGAACAGTTTCATGGAAGTCTCACTTTCGCGCCTGAATTCATATAAATGTTCAACCAAAAGTCCCTAAAAACTGATGGCAACCATGGCCATGGGTCAAAATTGCAGATTTCAGTATTAGCCAAAATTATTTGATCTGCATTGCTGATGCGTCAACATTTTTGTCTATGAAATATCCCCTTTTGAACGACTATCGGTTACCAGCGATTGTCACCGGTCGTAATTCTATTTAACACGTTTTGTGTTTTGGCTATTAGATTCTGATTGTAAATGATATTTTATATGTTTCTTTTTATTATATGTGTAGTTAATTTTATAGGCATCACTTTAATATAAAATACTTTGTATATTCCTAACTGGTAGCTTACCCGGAAGATTACTAGAAAAACCTAGTCTCCCGCTCCCAAATGAGGGCTACCGTGCTTGAATTCACCAAGAAAGGCGCCAGTGTACGGAAAGGTCAATGTCACTGAACGTTAATGTTTACTATGGCTTTTTTTATGCTAGTTTTTAGTAATTTTTATAAAAATTAGCTGAAAAACATTTAACACAATGATGGCTGAAGGGGAAAGTAGTTATTTACTTGCATAGTAGGGAAATGATTGTACTTATCAGAGGTGTCTTATGTCATTTAAGTTAGGTTATATCAAGGATGAGCATGATGAAAACAAGAGAGCCGCCTTTTCACTATGCAATAATATGGCGGCCTCGAATTGAGACGTTTCCATATCTTTCTTAGGAAATAAGGATCCTAATAATAGTTGTTTTGTGTCGATTACAGACACTAGAAAGGTATAAAATAGTGGTGCATACTTTATGTCAATTTTGAAGCCTAATTCTAATTATTATTACATTGCTGCATTAAAACTAAATGCTCAGTATTCGTATTTCCACCGCCATCTCTCGTGCGATACTGCAGGTCTTAGCAAAATAAAAACCGTATCAATAATTATTGTATACTATGCGCCATCTAACACAGATTAAGCAAAATAAACGGAAAATTTATTTGCTTTTAAACGACTACAACGCCCTCGGCGAAGATGATAGTACTACATAACCAACTGCGCTCTTAACGGTAATATATAAATTTATGAGCATATAAGTGGCACTCGTGACAGCATTTTTATTCTCCGAAATATTTTTCTTTTCGTAAATAATATTTTTGAAGTTTGTTTTAAAAATTCTTATGTGCGGCAGAGGAACCGACGTTTTTGGAACGGCCTGTATTCGGTAAAACTAGAGAATGTTGGGGATGTTTCATTTGGATGTTTATTTGAAGTCATTTCAATAGCCATGGAGCATAGAGCCGTGGACTGCGCAATACCGAGCGCTTATTATCGAGGCATTTTTAAGAATAGTGATTCTAAGGCCACCAAAACTCAACGCCTATGCAGGAGAGATGATATTTTCATGTTGGTAGTCATGGTGATATTCCAAGCCGAAACACAAACCTAAGATGCGTGGAAAACTTTAAAAGGACACTGTCTGCTTAAAAAAAACACTTGGCCGAGTTCGAAGCGTTAGGACGACACAAGGCATTGAGAGAGTGAGAGAAGCGGTCACTAGGAGGCTTTGGCGCTGCAAATTTCTGATCGTTCAGTTCAAAGAATATTACATCTAGACTTCAAGGATGGTCCTTACTGTAATGATATTGCAATAGTTATTGTAGCGGGATTACGAAAACCGTATATCATTTACTAGTTGTACGACTAAACAAAATTTGAGATACTGGGCACCAGAAAACCTCAGCAACTCCAAGAACTTCCACTTCACAGTACTCGTATAATAGTTTGTGCGTTAAAGCTCGTTTTGGTGTCACAGTCCTATACTGTTTTGAGGAAGATACCGTGACCGTCACCTCTGCCCATTACGTGAAAATGCTCCAAAACTTTGTTAGACCAGAATTTTAACGACGTGGAATTGACCCCCAAACGGCCTGGTTTGAGCAAAACGACGAGCCGAGGCCTGTCATTCCTCAGCGAGACATCTTGACCTGCACGTTCACCTGATCTCTCGATCTGTGACTATTTCCTGTGGGGTTAGCTCAAATTCAAGTTTGCCATCAAACAGGAAATCGCCAATATTCAAATATTCCAGCAGAAATGCTGCAGAGAAGGGTCAGGAACTTCAATGAAAGAAAACGAGAGTGCATCGTACAAGATGAAAGGCATCTGAGATATGTATCTTAACACTCGAGATAACAATTTCATGTACTAATAAATTTGTCTAGTTTCTGAATATAATTTGGTATTCCCTTTTAAAAATCTGCTTCCTCAACTGCACTCTGAGTTTTTAAATTTCGATAAATTGCACCGTTTTCAAGAATTCCGGCTATAAAAGTAAATTTAAACATCGTATTTTAATATGAATGAATTTTAATTATTTCCCTAAACCCTCTTTTTACAGTTTAGAATCCACCTTTCAGAAGATGTGATAACTCTAATAACAAAAAAATGTGATGCGATCAAAAAAAAAGTTGCTCCTGTGTTTCGACCGTAACTTTTGTTACTATTTTGTTTCGCAACTGCTAGTTGCAGGCGACAACACCGCAAGGATGATTTGAAGCTATTAGGTTTCAAGCCGTTGTGGTATGATTAGAGTTGGCGCAATGCGATTCAACACAGTAGCACACGGCAGAAATGAGGACTCGAGCACGTGAAGATCCCGACACTCTCGACCAGTTCCCGATAGTTTATTGTTAGCCATTGTAGGCAACGTACGCACCGCTCTAGCTAGCAATGGCGATGTTTACCACTGGTGCATCACGTTGGTAAATTCATGACGACTTCCCGATTTAACATACGGTGATATGATGCCTTGTTTATAAGTCAAGTTTGACTGGTTGGATATTAAACGCAAAAGTCAAAAGAAAAATCACCAAATACAAATCCCATACTTGCTGTTTTTGTATAACCTTATTTTTATGTTGACTATGTGTAATATTCTAGAAAGTGTACTTGACAAAGGACATTTTCGTTTGTTTTGAAAAAAGTACGTTCCTAAATGGCCATTTCCAACGAAAAGGATAACTACGACGCCGACATGCCGCGTGTTAAAGAAATAATTGAAAATACTGTAATGTCTGAATTATTGAACAAAAAATGTGGAAACTGTTGATGAAACCACGGACGCAAGAAATAACAAGTTGGGAAATGTTTTAGTACGCATTTTAAAAGCAAATCAACCATCGACGTCGTATATAAGCAGTACAACACCTGGTAATAAGAACTCTTGAAAAATTTCGCGTAATAGGCGTAATATTATAATGTTTATGAATGATGGAGCTGCGTATATGTTTAAAGGAGGTTTATCACAAAAAAAGTTTCGCCCTAATTTATTGCATATAATCTGTTTACTTCATGCCTTTCGTCTTGTGGCAGAAGCTTTTCGGACGTCAACAAATTAATAGAAAATATACAGACGATTTTTGTAACATCTCCAAAACGCATTAATAAAGTTCAGCCCGAAAATTAGGGACCCTACACAATCGTATTAACACGATGAGGAACATGGTTGCGGACAGCTTTTTATTATAATAAACATTTCCTCGAAATTAAATCTGTCGTTTCCAAATTCGATCCTTAAGCTATCAGGGAAAGTCAGGCACAGTTTAAAAATCTACACGTTGAAGCAGATTTGTGCACACTATACATGGGAACTATAGTTTATTAGCAGATACTATTGAACAATTAGAAGATAATGATTTATCTGAATCGTTTGAATACTAGATAACGAAAATATGGCTTTACAAAATTTAACGGATGGCACTGGTATTCTAGCTGTTGTGAAATTAATGACGTTTCAAAGATACATCCGGATTTTGTGCAACACACGGTACATTAAGCAGTGCTTAAGTGACGGAAATGATGAAAGTGATCTTCAGTAGCATTTTGTGTATGCGAATATGACATTTCTGGATGTAGAACGTTTATTTTCAAAACAGTGCAACATGCACATCGAAGTGAAGGCATTTAAATGAGAGTACTACAGAAGCAATATTAATGATGCAATGTTTGCTCGGGCCCTATATTGAATCACTGATCTAGACGAAATAAAAAGTAAGTGGAGTTAATTATTTCTAACCTCTCTACTGATTTTACATCTTCAAGGTAACGACATTGGAATTAATCCCATTGCGCCAACTTAATTATATTTGTATACGCTCACATCACATGGCTATAATAAAACATTTCATTTTTAAATTACTTGTGCATTATGATCATTTTAGAAAGTTACTGGTTGCAACCATATCCCATACTTCATCGACCGACTGCATTGAAAATTGATAAATCGCATTGCAATCACATGTTATTACTTCCTCACCCCTCAAAGTGAGAAAGTTGTGTATTCGTGAAAAAAAATTGACAATTTTTATTACATTTCTGGACGAATCTCGATGATACACAAAATTTCAGACAGAAAAAATGTTCTGTCTGTGTGTCTGTGTGTGTGTGTCTGTGTGGTTCGCGATAGCAGCTACAGTTTTTGAGATAAAGCTTTCAAATTTGGTACACACATTCTAAAGGTCAAGGAAGAGATTGAATTCGTTGATGAGCAAAATCGGTTTAAAAAAAAATATTAGTGACATTCCACCAATATGACTTTTTTGAAACCGCAAAATGTGACTTTTTTTGAAACGTCAAAGTAACTTTTTTGAAACGTCAAAATGTGACACTTTTTTGAAACATCAAAAATGTGACTTTTTTTAAACGTCAAAAATTACTTTTATTATAAAGTCCACCACCTTTTATTATAAACTCCACCACTACAGTGAGGAAGTTCTGATCCCCAAGTAATTGGCAGCGGTTTTTTTATTTCTACGTATTCATTTTTCGAGAATAGAAAACATTATTTATAACAATTTTTATCCTCTTGCTTAAAGCTCAGATTTATGAAATATTATAAATTACAAGTGCTAACAACTTTTTGTTTATACTTGTAATGAAACGATAAGACAGCGTGGCCATAATACTGAGGCCAAATAAAGTAAATGCAGAGGCGGATATATGGGGGGTTGGGAGGGGCAGCGCCCCTCCCAATGGTTCGCAAAGTTGACGGAGTTGGGAGATTGCCGTCCTAATTGGGAAATGAAAAAAAGCTACAAAGTTGCTTCTTGCTAATAGTTGGTTTATCTGCAGATTTAAAATTGTATTACGATTATGCTTTATTTTGATGTGTATCGTGCTTTCTCAAGTATATCCACTTGTCTTGACCCATCATAAAAAAGAGAAAGTCAGACCCTCATAAATTGTAATTCCTGTCCTGACCCATTTTTAAGGTCTTAGTATTTTGTATAACGGTTTATCATAAACCCTCGCCACGATTGACACATGTTTTTAACAACACTTTTATTTGAAGATTTTAAAACGTAATGAATGATGAATGAATGCTGCAAGTTTGTGACCGAAACTTGGTGCTTTTTTAGGTAGGTAAATGCAGTTTATTTTTAAGTTCTTGTATTTGAGATAATTTTACTGTATGGGAAGGTGAGGAATGACAATAGGACAATACTGGACACTGCGCCTATTACTGCTTACTGTCCCGCATTGTCTTAGAGATATTTTTTAATTATTAAAATCAACTGCACACTTTTTATGAAAATGCAAACGCAAGGCCGTAGCCAGAAAAATATTTCGGGGGCAGACTTGTAGATTCAAAATCACAAAATCTCGAATTTACTAAGAAAAAAAATACTTATGGCAAAGAATAATTTTTTTTTAAATTATTGCAAAAAAATATATTTCTGTTCCAATTATTCATTATTTTGAATTGAACATCTCAACATTTATATGAAGATTTGATGAAAATATTAAATCATTTTTTCAAATAGTATATATTTAAAACAAGTAAATATTTCTATGCAACTATATTTCATTGACTTTAATTATTTTTTCTCGGTATATCTTAGGTAGGTACCTATATGGTTTGTAGATATAATGTAACGGTCTTTTAAAATGTTTGTTTATAAAATATCGTAAGAGAGAGAATGTGTAGTAAGAAAGGGATAGGTATCTGAATTGCAACGCCATTTTTAGAAAGACTTGCGAATACAAAATTATATTCTTAATATTTTTTATTTTTCTACTTTTAATTTTGATTTTTGAGAACTTGTTCCTTTTCTGACTTAGTGGCATTGGATGAAACAAAATTGGTCAAAAAATGGATAAGTTTAAAAATGTCCGGAATGACTTCAATTTTATATTAACCTTTATGATTTTAACAATAAATTATAGTTATCAACTAATAGTCGATACACGAATGGAATTAAAATTAATAAAGGGAATAAATTGAATAAGAAAATGAAGTTAAAATTCTTACAACCCATTAAGGTCCATAAGGAATTTAGCGGCGGAATTTTTTTTAATCTGATGAATAATTTCAATTTCAAACATAATAATTATCATGAAAAAAACATTTTTTCAGTGTGAAATTTCAATTTTTTTGAATAAACAATTAAAGAATTTCTCTAAGAATTTTTTTATATCATTATACAGCGTTCGCCATAAAGTTGTCTACATATGAGAAAAACTTTTATTATTGAGATTTCTAAAAAGTTCTATTGCAAATTGATGGGCTGAACTAAAACAAAGAAGAATACAATTACTGAGCACTTCTGACTAACTTACCCAGACTTCTCTTGTTGGTTGTTAGTTATAGTAGTAAAAAAGTAGATCTACTCTCTTTTAATATTAATGAATATGTTTAATTTAATTTAATTAATATTTTCTACTTATTAATAAAGAATTATTTGTAAATTTTTATTATTTTTATTTTCCTAACAAACCTCTTGGGTTTGTTTTAAATTTCCCTAATAAACTAAAGCAACCTTACAAAAAAATAGTTAAGGTTACAACTGCACCAGTTGGGAAATTGAACAGGTCAGCACCCCCAATACAAGTGCTCTCGTTACGCCTCTGAGTAAATGACACTAATTTAGACATACTGTTTCTGAAGGCGATAGTTTTTGGTGATACCTATAAATGTTATGTTCTGAGAGGAATCAATTCTTCCATAAAAGGAAATAGAACTGACATTTCCATAAAACAATACAAGTGGGAGAAGAACTACCCCACTTACCGAGAGAGAATATACATACATCTACTCTGTCGGCTCGCAATGTTAGCAACGTAGAGAATGGAGGCAGTCGTTTCGCTGCCACTTACGCATTTGCTATTCGCGGTTTATTTTTTTCGTAATTCTGTACAATAATTGTTCCAAATGGTATTCCTCATTTTATTTTGAATATATTTTTCTTTGTAAACGAAAAATTCACTACGAACACCCAACGATTATATTCGGCGAACAACTCCGAGATATCTAATCTGGCTACGATCCTGTATGTTCCTCTAGGCTACAATAAGAAATATTTTAATCTATGATTTGAAAAATGGTGTTAATTATAATTGTTCAGATAATTTTACTTTCAATCTATTTGCAAGAATTGAATACTTAGTAATAATCATTTACCTAACAAGATCGCAAAGTGAATAGTAAAGTGAGAGTAAAGACACTTTCCGGGTGTGTTGCGTACAATATTTTTTCTACAACCGTTCTTGTCAGTCTAAAAAAACTTTTAATTTAAGATCTTTTACAAACAAAATTCATAAAATTGAGAGATGTCAGACTCTGTTATCTAGAGTGTTTAATTATGTATCTACCCTACTGCTGTCAACCAAAAGTGACGCTTTACCGGAGTGAATACGTATTTTCCACCAAAAAATTTACCAAAAACAGTTAACTTTCTAGACGGTTGCGAAGAAAATATTATAAAAAAAGAACAAGAACGTTATTGAACTGGAAAAAAAACATTTTTTCAATAAATAATGTTCTTGTGAATAATATTTAGCCCGAGGCGTATATTCCCTCGTAAAATTTGGCTGTAGATAATACATTTATGCAGGAGAACCAAATTATTTATTTCAGTGTATCAGCTAAATACTCCCATTATTTGTAATAGCTTCTACGTGCCTGAAATTAGAATTGATTTGTGGTTCGGGAATTTATACATACCTGTAAATAGTACTGAAAAAAATGGTGTTAATAATAAAGAATTATCTAATAAATAAGTTATTGCGAATGAATTTAATGATGACTATAGTGATGTTGTCGAAACAAATACAAAAAAAAATAAACAAAGCTATAAACCTCAACGATAAAATTACAGAAAATACAATACTAATTTTATCTTATGTGATCAACAAGAAATAGAAAAATACGTATTAAGAACTAAAAACAAAAGAGGTATTGAGACATTAAAAGAAATAGCAAACTTTAACCGCAATAAAATAAGCACATCATTAAAACATGGCCATTTTCCCGATATAAAAAAAATAAGTAATAAAACCGTTACAAAATTTCTGATGTGGCCAGCATATAACTTTATTATACCAGTATATATCATCCTGATCTAAAAAAATTATTCTATTTAATTCTTCACTTATCTCAATTAAATTTTAATGGCGTACCTTGAAATGTTTCATTAAATTTTTTAAATAATTAATTGTCGTCATTCGATACTGTCAATAATAATTCATGTCATATATTTAATAATTTCTTCTTATTGACATTGACATTTTTGTAACTAAATTAGACATTTCAAATGTCAAACTGTTAAATTTATCCTAACCCCATATTACGAGGTCAAAATGTGTAAAGATATCAGCTTTATTTAAGTACTTGGAAAATTTCTTTATTGGCTTGATATAGTAGATATGATTTTATGATTTATAATCTCATCTAGAATATATTTTTTTTGTAAAGACAAATACAAAAAAGTTTGGGTCCCGTGGACCTCCTTTCAGTTGGCCAATTTTTCTCAGCACCGAATTGTCTTTGGCCTTTAGAACATGTGTACTAAATTTGAAAGCTTTATCTCAAAAACTGTGGTTGCTATCGCGATACTACAGACATGCAAACAGATTTTTTTTTCATAAAGTTATGTTTTTCATTATAATTCGTCGAGATTCGTCCAGAAATGCAATAAAAATGTTTAATGTTTTTTTCCGAAATTGTAACTTTTTTCTTTCATTCATTATGTCTCTTCTGGTGGTACCACATTCACCAAATTTAATGTGTCACCTAAAATGTTGTTGACAATCTTAACTGCCAAATTTGGAAAGTCTCCCATTAGTATATAGTAAATAAAAGGTACAAAAGTCACAATCTTCTCACTGTATTTGATTGAAAATTAAATAAAGTAGATGATTTATAAAGAGAAGTGATTAAGCTTAATTTGCGACTGCTTTCACTAGTAAAAGATTTTTACCAAATAAATTGAAATCCTTCTTGAAGCCGTCGCATAAGCATTTAAATCTACCGATAAACAATGACATAAATAAAACTAGATACCTTTTAGCCACATTTATATATTTCAATGGATTTACAAATCAATTGAAAATTACATATTACTCTCTAAGAAAATCGCAACTATAATTAGATAGCAACGAATTTCTAAAAGCCGTTTAGAAAATATACTTGGGCCTGGGCAGAAATTATACAGGGTGTTTCATTGACGTCGCGACAAAATTTAAAGGGTGATTCCTCCCGCCAAAAATAGCAAAAAAAAACAAAAATGACTTTTTTTTTCCTAAAATGCTTCCTAAGCGCTCTACGATGCTTTGAAGGTATAACATTACACATGTTTTTTTTAACTAATTACTCAGATGGTTGAAATTACTGACTTTAAACTTGCAGAGAAAATTGTTTTCTTACTCAAGTAGTACTCCGAGTTGTAATTTGGTCGCGCCAACGTTTTGACAGATGTCACAATGTTGGCACGACCAAATTACTACTCGGTATGCTACGTGGACAATACACGAAAAGTTTCTTCAAAAACTAATCAGTGGCGTCGGAGTTAGGGAGGTTGGGTTGATAGAATCTTATCAAAAAGATAGAATTACCTTTCTCACATGTTAATCGGATTTTTCATGAGAAAACCGAGATACCGAAACGATACCACAGTTGGCTAAGCATTGTTGTGTGGCGGAACGCGGCTAGTCACTATTTATTTCTTCTGAGTTCCAGTCTCAGTTGCGGCATATGACAAATGTTGGAGGGAATGATTGTATATATGTCTGTCCTGGTTGAGTGGTGAAATAGCAATGTGCTAAATAAAGATAAAGGTAACAACACAGTGGAAGGACGAGGGTAGAGGCATGCGTCGAGGGCAGCGGCAAAATATTATTATTGTTTGCTACTTTAGGCGAGAGGAATCACTCCTCGGAGTTTGTCGTGACATCATTGAAACACCCTATACAGTATATGTACTGGAGTATTAGACATAGTACATTGAAAGAAGATCGAAATTGGCATGGTATCGCGATCAGTGTGCACTGTTGACCGCACAATAGCTAGATATAAAATTAAATCTGTGCTATCCTAAGCTTGCGCTGACGAGCCACGGCTTGCCTACCCCTGGTTTATATTGTAACGTTGCCATTTAAGAGACCCATATCTAATGATTCAGTACACAACCTGTGTATTCATTGTCTATTGTAAACCTCACTAAAATTAAATTAACAGTTATTTACACAACAAGACTGGAAAGTACGAGGTGGAAGTTTCCAGGGCAAGCGCCAGCGTGTCCTGTAAACTGTTATTCAAAATAATTTTGCTAAGAGGAGTCATACAGTGATATAGTACATAATCTACAACATGCTATCGACAGACTCTGCGACCCAACAGAAATGGGTTGCGGTTTTCTACTTTAAAAACACATTTTGTACACATTTGCTGATTAATGTCAGAGCATCAGCATCCCCACCTTACTCTTGATGGTCGAACCATGGAATGTAGATCTGAAAGCAGTTTAACGTTTGATGAAAAATAAATTAGGATGCTCACATTCGGAATCTTTCTACTAGATGTAAGAGGGAACTTAATTTATTAAGATATATAGCGGGTATAAAATGGAGAGTAGATAAGATAATGCTGCTTAGCGTTTATAGAACCGTGATTTTAGCAAAAATGGACTATGGTTGTATAGTATATGCCTCGGCGCGTAAATCCTGACTCAAAGTTTTGGACAACATCCACTGTATGGGTTTAAGACTGGCGTTGGGGGCTTTTCGCACTAGTCCGTTTACCTCATTATGCTGTGAAGTTGGAATTCCGCCTTTAAAATACCGGAGGCATCAGTTTTTATTGTCTCATGGGACTGCAATACGGGCACAACCAGATCATCCCAATCATAAAAGCTTTTTTGATAGTGAATTTAACGCCCTATACGAATATCGACCTACCATTACAAGACCAGTTTGCGTGAGGCATTGATGGGACTCGATGGGTGAATACTTTCCGGTAATTTATAATTTAAGTCCAGGTGAAATACCTCCGTGGAAATTAATACGCCCAAAGAGTCATCTAGAATGGTACCGTCTACAAAACAGATGACACTAATCGACAATAATTGTTGTTAGCAACATTTAATTCAGTGGTGTATTCTTACTGTGGATGTCATAAGCTTTACACAGGTGGGTACAAATTAAACCATGGTGCAAGTTTTGCATTCTCTGATGGTATCGACACGCATAGTTGGACATTACCTACAATTACCGCATTATACAGCTGAACTCTATGCTATTTGGCAAGCTGTACGATATACAGAAATGAACAATTCCAATATTACCCTTATCTGTTCTGACTCACTTGGTGCCTTACAATCATTAGCTGACATTTTCATAGTAGATCCATTATTAAAATCCATACTTGCGCATATTCATCGGCTGGACACCCAGGGTAAAAAAGTTTGTTTTGTTTGGATACCCAGTCATGTAGGCATACGCGGGAATGAACTTGCAGACGGGGCAGGTATCAACGCACAAGGAGACATTCCGATACGAAACGCTGATGTAAAAGTTCATTTAAAACAAAATATCTTAAATCTGTGGCAAAAGGAATGGAACGGTGTTGATATCAAATTAGAGGAAATCAAACCTGAAGTGTGTAAATGAACAAACTGCAATAATATGACTGAGGATTGGCCATACAAATTTAACATCGAGCTATTTGCTAGCAGGCCGTCAATCATCACGATAAGAAGATTGCAACGTACCAGTATCGGTGAAACACATTTTGTTAGAATCTCCTAGATATGAGCAACATAGATATTTCTCTTAAGAATAACTGAAACCGGAATTAGTCAATACGTATTTATAAACTTTGTAATCTGCGTTTAAATTGCATACATTCCATGTAAACCATTATTTGTAAGAATGATTTATTGCAAAAACAAACTTTATTATTAGTTCTGTTATTACTAGCAACAATTATTTTACAATCAAGTATTCTGATTCTATAAGTATTTCTTGTTATATTATTTAGCACCACTCAGTGAAACCTAGGGTCGTGATTCGCTCGGTGGTCTCAGTCAAACGCAAATTGGCAAGTTAACAAGCGTCCTCCAGGAGCTTGAAACTTTCAAGCTTCCAACAGAAGCTCACAGACGAAAAAAAACATTTATGAAAACGTAATTTGAGTAGCAATCAAGTTTAAACAAACAATTAAGCTAAAAGCTCACTTACAGTTCCTGTTGAAAATCCTGCTGAGCGGGCATTTCGAAGTTGTAGCTGTCCTGCTGGCTCTAGGCTTCAGTAATCCTGCTGTGTAATATCCGACGTTCTAACTGAAATGTTGAGATATCGTGTAATTCGTGTGATTTAAATTAGTCCATTTGTATCTATATAAAGTTGGAGAATTCAAAATGCTAAAGTATCATATCCATTACGTTCGATTCGAAGTTCAGCATTTTCCTCTTGTAATAAAGTAACGACTGTAATATTTCTATCCAAACTTTACCTTTGACGTAATTTATTATTGCGTTTATACAACTTCGTAATAAGCAAAGTTGCTTCATTAATATATAAAATACATTTTTTGATTCTGAAAGAATTATTTAAATGTATACAGGATGGTCACTTTTATAGCGTACACCATGGGGTGAGGACCGGAGGATAAATGACAATTTTATTTTAGATTCACTTTTCACTGTGCAAATTTTGAAAAGATATGACTACAAAAAAGCCATATGTTTTCATGAAATTTGAAATCTAACGATATATACTTTCCACCTGATTCTGAAAAAAAAATATTTTACAAAAAAATACCTTGAGGGCACAAAATTTTTGCAACTTCCCAGTTAACATTTTGCTTCTACAAGTATTGTTAAAGAAGTTTTTTTGAATTAAAACTTCTTTTGCGACTTCTTGTGTGAGGATTATTAACTTCCGTTAGATTTATGAATGTCAGCCACAAAATAATTCTTAGATATGACCTTCAGAAGTAACTGTTCATTTCTAAAATAATGGCGTTATATCATTATACTTAAGCACTTCTTAAAAGGTTGAATATTACCTCTTATAGACTTCATAATGAATACTTTTTTTACACATTCAGAATATGTAATATGTATTTCTTATTATGGTTTTTAACTCTCATGCACTTTGTAACGTGATATAATATTTACTACGTAATAACTTTTTCTGCTATTTTTCCTAATGCGATTAATAATGAGATAGGTCGGTAGCTGGTGGTTAATGTAGGATCTTTTCCAGACTTCAAAAAGGGGACAATAATTGAGGTTTTCCACGTTGTAGGAAAATATTGCAGCCTGATCGACGAATTTATTATATGGGTAATTTGGACGAGTCTTTTTTGGGAGTATTTTATAAAGGAGGTTTGGGATTGTGTCTGGGCCAGGCGTATTTAGGTTGGGTGCGGTTTTAATTATATTTTTCAGTTCTGAGGGAGAAGTTATTAATTTAGAAAGTTTGCAGGATGGGATAGGGACGAAGGTAGAGATATTAGGTATATTCGCATCGATATCAACCTGGTGCTCGGTCTCATTGGGTCCTGAATTGTAGGTTTGAAAAAGGTAGCCAGCCACGGTATCGGCTTTCTCTCTGTCACTTAGCGCAATTTGGCAATTTGAAATTAATGCGAAGATCTGGTGATTATTCCGCTTGAGCAATATACCGTAAGCTTGACCACATTTTCATTCCATTCTGTGTTACGATGGTCTGTTAATTTTTGTGTTATTGTACCCTGTAAACCTTTTAGCATTCTCTTATCAATTCTCCTTTTATTTCTTTGCCATTTTTTACGAATTTTATTTTTAAACTTAATAAGGTTTTTAATATTTTCAGGGATTACGACATTTCTTGGGTCCATTTTATTTTGTTTAGTTGTTTGATTTCTAGCATGGCATATGTTATTTGTTAATAATTATATTTCTATATCTAGTTGTTCGTTTGTGTTAATTATGGCATTTTCGTTTAAAATTCGTTTATATTTAATCCAATTTGTTGTTTTATAATTATAAGTATTTTTTGTAACTTTATTACGATCGATGTTGAGAAGGCTAAAAGTTACAGGGTTCTAATCAGAGCTTAATTCTTCCCTGGACACCGGGTTGATATCGTGCAAATAGTTTTTATTAAGGATTATATCTATATAAGTATGGGTTGTGTTATTTCCAGGATAGTGGGTAAGAGCATTCATCGATAAGACTGCAATATTTTCCCGTAGTGCATAGTCCTGCCATGTTCCTATACTAAGATATGACTAGTCAGAGGACAATTTCTGTGCCACCCGGGACGTCTTCCCGATCAACATGTCTTTCCCATGGGAAAGGAGAATAGCTGTGTGCATGTGCAGCAAGTCCTAGACCGTATTCCCTATTCTCTATTCAGTCAGATTTTGTTTGTCTACAAACGTCGTAGTGCACGGATGGCTGGCGCGGGGTTAAAAATAAATAGTAACAACTGTCTACAATATTACGGAGGACGCGAAAAATCAGTACGTGTATGTTGATGAAACCATGAGCCATGGATTTTAAAGAACACAAAAAAAATCATTAATATGCGTATTATAAGTGCTATACAGAGTACACCACTACTAATATGTAGTAAACGGATGTTGCAAACCAATGCGCGAACAGTTGAGGAAATAGTGGTAAATACTTTGCTGTTAGAAGTGAAAATGTTTTACTGCTTGTGTCAGAACCAGCGGTATATACACTGTGTCCCAGGATAGATGTAACGAGTGTAGTGAACAAAAAAATATTGAATTTTGGAATGGCACTTCGGGAATCAGTTCTACTGGGTGTAAAACTATATCAAAAATGAGTTGATTCGGTGGTATATAGGGTGTTTTATAGGTAAATTTATAAAAATCGTCACTAAGCTACCTTTATTTTTCAATATGTGAACAAATTTGCGAACATTATTTTTTAAAAATTCAAAATAATATACTAATTTATTAAAAAAGGGACAGTCCAACAAAGTAAATTTATGTTTCTGAAATTTTGTAAGAAGGCACAAATTGCATTGAAAAATTAAGATGGTTTATTAGTGACGATTTTTATAAATTGAGTTATAAAATCCTATATAACACTGATCAACTCATTTTTGATATATCTTAGTTTGACATCAAGCAGGACTGAATCCCGAAGTGTCATTCCAAAATTCAATTGTTGTCCATTACATCTATTGTTACATCTATCCTGGGACACAGTGTATATATAAATCTGCCAGGCTTTTACTATCCACGTATCCCAATATGTAACTTGTGTGCCCCACTTGCAATCTATACTAATAGGAGTACAGGAAATTTCATGTTAATGTTAAAACATTCGAAGCATGTATATATTTTAATTAATTGTTCAGTACCAATGATTATTATTGTTATTGTCTCTTAACCCATGTACCGGCTCTGTACTCACGGAAATCGTCCGCTGTCTAGATAGGGCTAAACTAAATTTCACCAGTCGCTACTGATTCTGATCTGGAACATAGTCAACTTCACACTGTCGGATGACTACCATTCTCATCTAAACCAACTTGTCGAAGGGACACATTTATTTTGACATACAAAATCAGACATACATAAAAATACTCACAGTACAATCAATACTGCAAGTTACAGAAAAATACGGATATAACTATACGCCATTTTTTATGGATTGATAACAAATGCCATAAATTTACAGACGGTTCCCAGACTAAGCCTAATAGTTGATATCAATTATTGATTTTCAACATAAGAAAAAAACACTAAACACGGGACTAAGAGTCAGTCCCTCGAATTAATATTAAAAAAGTAGGTACATTGAAAATATTTTGATCATTAAGAGCTTGCTTTCCACTTAGCTCACGAATACAAAAATCACCCTTAAAGTACTAAAAATATCTCTTCATTTCTTCGTTTAATTTTCATTGTAAACAGTTACAAAGCGTGAGTATTTTAGAAGGGTAGGCATTAATTAAACGGTCTACCCTTTCCATCTTTTTGACTTAAAATAATAGTAGGAGTCATTCGGCTATTTATAACTGTACCCAATTTTTTTTATGAACAGTGAAAGCTACAAAATTAGGGTAAATAATGACACTATATGTTTTAGAAATTATAACTCTAAAAAATGCTTAAGTGGTAGATGGGCGATTAAATTATTTATTAAATAAATAAAAAAAATGAGGTAGAAATGAGATACAGGAGCTAATAATGCCTTAATGTGCCAACTGCGAACATATTACTTTATTTGAACTAACATTATTCATGACCAACGCGCGTTCATGTCTTATAATATGTAGGTACAGGATATCTCAGTTAAGATGGCACTCGCGATTTTGTTGGTAATTTTCAAGACAAATTCGTAGTTCAAAAACTAATGTGGTGTAATTTTTTCCGAGGAATCCGATGCTGCCAAGAAAGAAACAATTGAACATTAACCCTACAATGCGCAATTTTTTGTATTAGCGAGAAAAAATTATTTATGCATTGAAAATGTGTATTAGAAACAAAAAAAAATCGCTTCTTATGATTAATATTTATTGTTACAATATTGCAATATTGCAATATTACATTAATGAAATATTAATTCGTGTGAAATTTCATGAAGCAGTTATTGTTTTTAGTTAGACACTCCACACTTGGCACATTTGATTTGAGAACAATGTTTGCATATGGGAAACTTGCATCTTTGTCTGGTTTTGGTATAAAGAGGATAGTGGCTTTGCCCATCCATCCATCCTAAAATCCTAATTTGGGATGTAAGAAGTTGTTATGGATCGTTTTTTCTTTTGGGCAATTTTTGTTTCTACATCAGACGGCCTTCCTCTTTTTGATGTCCGTTCGGTACCAATCCTACAGAGGCAGTCAGCAATTTCTGCTCTAAACTCGGCTAACCTCAGAATTTTCGTTTGATTCTTTTGGACAGCAACTCTTCTATAGAGAAACTAAGCATTGACTAAAGTCACATCCAGCAAATGATAGAAAAGTCTCATATACAATTTTCAGGTCCGCATAATAATTTTGTAGCGACCTATAAGACCATTCATAAGATCAACACCTCCCACCTTTATTATACTCAAGAATCAGATTTGGACATTGAATTTCTACACTTTTTTCTCTTTCTTGTCAAAATGTTTTACACTTCCTTCAGACAGTTCTCCCGCGGACGTAGACATTAAACAAACATTTTTGTTATCTTTCCAAGCAACGGAAGTTACTTTAACACCATCAAAATTGCATACGTACTCCCAAGAAGTCCCTCAATTTTCTTTTTTTATTTGATCGTCAGATGGTAGCTTACAATTTGGAATTCGATTTCTTCAGACTGTACCTAAGGCAAATATATCTTGCGGCAAATAATAACATCAGTGAAAGCGATGTGTAGTAATTGTCGAAGTAAACCACGTGATTCAAGTTACTTGGAATAGCTCTGCATAAACGTACAACAGTATTTGAACTTGCCCCTAAATCTGGCTCATCAACTGATCTAAATTTTGGCTGATTCTCCGAACCGCTATAAACTGCAAAATTATAAGAAAAACCACTAGCTCCACAAAGAACGAAAAGTTTATATCCCCACTTGTGGGGCTTAGCAGGCATATATTGTTTCATGTGATATCGGGTCGTTGTCGCACATAACTGCTCATCAACTGATAACTTCCAATGGGGCATCCTGAAATTTTTAACAAAGGGCGGTAATTATTGGACGCAATTTGTGGAGTCTGTCGTGATTGTCATTCTCTCTGGGTAGCATATTCAGATTATCATTGAAATGAATTGCCTTTCGGATTGCGTCAAAAGGTTTCTGGTTCATAGTTTCTTCTATTTTTGTAAATCCTAATCGATGACCCCAAAAAGACCTTGCGTTAGGCATATATACGATAGATATATATATACACATGCCTAAATATTTCTGCAAATCTGCTATCGTGATTGTTGATGTCGAATTTACATCCTTTTGGACCATGTAAATATTTGATTCGGTAACTATTTTTTGTAATAATTCGTCGTCAAAAAAGATACCTGAAAAAACGGCGTTTCCAGGTCCATGAAATTATTATCAAGTTTTTCATCCTCTTTGAATGACTTCGCATCTTCATCTAATACTTAATTTTTTTCTCCATATAACGTCGGAAGTTTTTATCTTCTGAATATCGGGTTCAGTTTCAACTCTAGTTCCAGTATCAGCGTCATCGTTTACCATTTGTCCATCAGTTTCAATTTCCCCATTAGTTTGATCCTCTGTGCCACCTAATATAAATCCATCCTCAAATTCAATAGGTAAAGTTTGTATTTCAAATTCCGCTAAGGCTGTTTGGACGGAAGTTTCCTCATCTTTCTCGTTATCGGAGAGATCAAAATCATCATCACTATCAGATAAATAAGAAATATATTCCTCCAGTTCGGCTTGAGAAAGATATTTCTTGGTCCAAGCCATGTGTTACGAAAAGCGCTATGTCTCAAATTTGACACAACCAAATTTATGGATGATTCTACAATCAAATAATAAAAATAAACTTAGGATTATTATGTTATTATAATCAACTTACATTCAATAACGAAATAGAAACAATTTTCTTTTTATTTTCACACGAATAGACACGAAAATACTGTGTATCTGGAAGCACGTGTTTACCTAACAGCGTAGTAGGCAGTACTAATGAAATTTGAATGTCAAACGGAAATTCAAACCTCGTTCGTTGAATATTGAACCTTATTCAAAGTATACATAGAGGCGTCTTAAATTTAATACAAAAGGTTTTTCACACTAACTCGACATATACTACATGTTTAACAGAGAAAATAATGTGATGTCTCAAATTTGATTCATTGCGCACTGTAGGGTTAAGTAAGAAAGGCCGAAAACCAATTAAAAAAAAAACAAAATAGCGGATTATTATACTTTTTGTTATAGGGTATTGAATAAATTCCATATACACATTTATTGACAAATTAATGTTTCATGCAGGGCTGGACTCTCTTAAAATTCCATAATTAGGTACATTTTATTTAAATTTGTTATTCACATTATTTACATAATTTTTGAAATACATGAATATAAAATTTTCCATGCTCATTACTAAATTGGAATACCTTTGAAATGTCGTATGATTTGGTGTACGGCGATTTGGAAAACGTCTACACTATTTTTGAAACAACTTTCCCATTTCCCTTGCAAAAACCCTATACAAAAACATTATCTTAACCACATAATAGGACCGTAAGGAAGGTTAGAAGTTTATTTAAATTTTGTTAAGCGTTTTGCCAGATTTATTACAAAGCATCAATTTTAGGACCATGTAGTTTAAGCATGATAATACTGGACTCCATTTTTCTGGACCAGTCATAGATCATCTGAATCAGCATTACCCCAACAGATTGATCGGTTGAAGAATACCGGTTAACTGGCCAGTGGCCACTGAGGTCTCCTGATCTTACATCTCTGGACTACTTTTTTTATAGGGCCAACTCAAGTCAGAGATGTACAACGAGAAATTTGATACACGGGAACATTTACCAGAAAAAGAAATATTTGTATGTGATAACATAAGAAATAACCCAGAAATGATTAATAGATCAGTAAAAAGCCTTTTAAAGCATTCTCAAAAATGTGTCGACGCTATTGTAATTTAAATTAATTGCATCGTTCTGTTAATTAATTTGGTTTTTTTTCTGTTGTAAGTGTTGTAAGTTGTTGCTTAATAAATTCCATATTCTGTCAAAAACAAAATCGACAACCTTCATCGTTAATATTTTAATATTATTTTCCAGAGGCATTTAATAAATAATTTTAATTGTACTTGTTAATACAAGCCTCATTATTAACATTATTTTTCCACACATAAAAAAATTTTAGGAAACGGGACTATTGGTTAAAATAAAACGCTACCTTGCCTACGTTTCATTTAATATACTTAAAACTTCTTCAGGGCTCAATAGCCAATTAATGATGAAAATCCAAAACAGAGAATTTTTTATAACATTTGTAGGCACAACAGTTTAGAACTCAACCAATTTCCATATTAGTAAAATATACTAAAAAATCAATAAACATATCACAACAGATTAAATTTTTTTATTAACATGTATTCATGACCAGAAACCGAAATCAAATTGTATTGTCGATATACAATATATGTTTACTAATTTTTTAAGATATTTTACTGAGATGGAAATTGGTTGGGTTCTAAACTGTTGTGCCTACAGATGTCATAAAAAATTCGCTGTTTTGGGTTTTCATCATTAATTGGATATTGAGCCCTGAAGAAGTTTAAGTATATTAAATGAAACGTAAGCAAGGTAGCATTTTATTTTAACCCAGAGTCCTGTTTCCGACAAATTTTCATTTGTAGACGATTTTTCAAGGACGCAAATTTCACATTTAATTTTTTTTTTTTTTATGAAATGGAATGTACTAACTTTGAATAGGAATTTAAAAAGCTTAAAAAGCTTAGAAATACTGCATAAAAGAAACAAATAACAAGCTCTTCTTATTAATATTAACTTTTTTGTCTCTTATAATTGAATTTCTAAAATAGTTTACATAATGTGAGTAACAAATTTAAATAAAATATACTTAATCATGGAATTTTAAGCGAGTCCAGCCCTGCACGAATCATTAATTTTTCAATAAATGTGTATTTTTTGTCCAAAATAATGAAGATGCTTAATTAGTGTAGGGTATTTAAGTAATATTAATAAAATAGCGACGTTAGTTAGTTGATTGCCTAATTTATAGAATTTGAAATTTGCTCAAACAATATTTTTGAAAATTTATTGGAGAATAACCTTAAACGTACCATCAAATACTATATGACATTATTTTATACACTATCCATTGACTTTTCAAACGTTTACTAATATTTACCTATAAATGATACACAGGGTGATGTTCCTGGCACTGAGAGCAACATTATAAAAATTGCGTCCGGCCCCGGAATTTTTCCAAACTGAATTATGATTTTGATTGGATTTAATAAGTATTCTACCAAATTTTAATCAAATATGGCCGACTACAGTTTTAGTCAGAAACCATAGAACACTCTGTATCTCAAAAAGGTTAACATTTAAGGGTAAGTTTGGGGGTGTCTTGAACTCAGCTAAGTGTGCCCTATATCCCATTACTCTACACAGCTGAAAATACGATGTAAAATTTCACACCAAATTAACACCAGACGGGGTACATATGAGACACACCAATTGGGTGTATACTAGACACCAATGATACGATGTAAAATTTTACCATTATTTATGTGTAAAATGTTTACACCTATGAATTGTGAAATTATGCGTTATTTTTGATTAATTTATACACCTTATAATTGTTGAAAATGAAAACGCATTTTCCAAAGGCTAATATTCTTAAAAGATGGAAAACACATTCATTTTAAATAAACTACTAAAATGTGAAAATATCATGTATTTTATTAAATGTAAATGTCACATTTCAGAGAACTCAATTAATTGTACACTGTACACTATATGGACTGCATTGCCATTTGAACTAAAAAGCTTTAGCGTGACATAACTAGGTATATTTAAGCAATTATTTTTCTGTAATAGATTTTAATAATCCAATCGCTGTTTTCATTTTTCTGTTTTTCTTTGTGTTCTACAGCTCACAACAGTCACAACACATAAACCGCCACTGAAGATAATATATAAAATATCTACCAAGGCACGATTTCGTGTATTGCATGATCATCAACTGTTATTGATTGCTGATTATCATGCTTCAGATATTTGACGCATTCGCAGAAATGTAAAATCACAATACGCATGGTGTATAATATACAAAAATGTAGTATTTAAGATTATTTCTAATCCAAAAAATGGTAAGATTTACTCAATAAATGACTATTCCAGTGACGGCTGGTCAGGGGAGGCAGGGGAGGCTGAACCTCCTCTACAATTTTGGGAGAAGCAGAATATCTCCAAACTAATATTTTTCACAAGTAAAAATTTCTACTTAAGTATATCTGAATTCTCAATGTTGTTTATAATTCATTAATTTTTCAGTGTAAAAAAAAATTTGCATTTCCTTTTCATAAACATGTAACATTGTAGTCCGGATAGTCTACGTATGCATATTTACCGCTCTCATCGCGCTTTCGCGCTTACTTGGATGAACTGAAGGTAGCGGCGAGCCAACCCCCATTTCAATACATTGTTTGTGACCTTGAATTACGGTGCGTATCAGCAAACATTCTGGATCTGTAAAGTTAGGGCAGCTAGCCTCTAGCATCCCATCTCTTTCTAGCGCATGTACACTTCAGTTGAGCATTGATCCCCTCTCTCACAACAGTTTATAGAACAAGGACAGTGGCAATTTGTGGTTTCGGGGAGAACATAAACATACATAAAATATTTAACAGGTGGTTGAAAAATGAATGCTCTAGGTGAAAATATTCCCATCGATGACTTGTTATCCAGGCGTAGTGGATTATTTGTTGTTAAATAGATTTGGTTCCTTAGTTATGATCGAAAGGTAAGAATTAAAAAAATGGTCAGACCTACACCGTCAATGCCGTCATTAGTTTTCACAAGTGGTAAACAAAACAAAGGGTTTAGCGATATCAATTATCAAGTTGTTAACGGCATCAGAAGTTAAAAACAAATTATATTGTTGGAAATGTTTGTTATTTACTAATGATCAATCCTCAATTTGGGGCAAGGCCGGGTTTAAAAATTTGCAAAATTTGTCACGAGGTTTAGAAAGGCGTGAAAAAATCTCAGGAGCCTATTTCAGCTTGCATTAAATTTGAAATGTTGGGAAAACAAAATATTGTAAATTTCTTGGATTCTGCGCATAAAAGAGAAATAGAAAATTTTAATGAAAAAGTCCGTGAAAATAGGGAAATATTAAAGAGATTAATTGATGTTGTTATATATTTATCTTTTCAAGAAAATTCTTTTCGAAGGCATGACGAAAAACGCGGTTCGTATAATAAAGGAAATTTCAAGGAGCTAATAGATTTTTAAAAAACGAATGATCCAAAATTAGAGAACTTTTAGAATAACGCCACTGTTTTTTCCGAGACATCTAAATCAATTCAAAATTACCTAACTGAGAGTGTTAGCTTCATTATTAAAGGCAAAATTTATGAAGAACTACATAATTGCGAATTCTCCTCGTGGCAAATTGATGAAACGACGGACATTACTTGTAAATATCAACTTTCCGTAATTTTTAGATATGTAATGCACGGTGAAGTTGTTGAAAGGTTTGTTGGTTTTTTATGTGAGTAGAAGAAACGCGGACAGTTTATTTAAATTATTAATCGACGAATTTGGTGAATTTGATTTGAAAAATAAATTAGTTGCACAAACCTATGACAGCGCTGTGGATATCTTAGGACATCTTAATGGACTCCAAACTAAAATAAAAGATATTACTCCTTAAGCTTACTTCACTCACTGTTGCGCACACAAATTAAATTTGGTTTTGAGTAAAGCCTGTACCGGAATTAAAGAAGTTAGAATATTTTTTTGAAATATTACTGGTTTTTCGTCATTTTTTTTCAAAATCTAGTAAAAGATCTGATATTGTCTGTTGTAAAAGTAAAAATTTATCATTATTGTATTGTTTGTATACATGAATTTTGTATGTTGTATTTTCAATAAACGAATATCAATAATCCATAATAAGTTCAGATGAGAAAATAAACCGACATAAACAAAAATGAACAAATATTTTAAATAGAATTATGGAACATAGAATTCCAAGTAATGCTCCCACTCGTTGAAATTTTTCATCTAGAGTTGTTTTCACTGTTGACACATACAGGAAAAAAAACTTATTGACGTTTTTAATTTTATTTCGGAAAGTGAGACTTTTTAAATGACGATCAGGCTTTAAGAGCAGCTTACGGATTAAAATCATTACTGTTGGATAAAAACTTCATATTTTTTCTAAAGATTTTTAAAATGATTTTTGAGCAAACTGATGTTTTCCAAATTTTACAGAATAAATTAACTGATAGACTTAATTCACTTATATCTAAATTAAAAGAATTTCGCAATAACGAAATACATTTCAATACTTTATATAATGGTTTTTTAGAAAATATTGAAGAATTAGATGATGAGCCACAGTTAAAAAAGAAAGGCAACATATAACTTTGACAGGACAGACATACATTACAAACAAATTTTTACAGAAATTTTTGACACCATTATAGTTCAAATTAAAATTAGATTTCTCGGTGCAATGTTTCGATTTAGTAAATCCTAATAATTTTATAATGTTTTCTAAATCATTTTCTAACAGTCTAATGGACAAATTAATGGACCAGTATCCTTTTTTAACCGTATTTCGGTAATAAATGAACTATGTGTGTTGTATTCTGACCAGCAACTTTTAGCAAATTCAAAATCGCCTCAAGACATGCTTATTTCATATATAATAATAATTTAAAAAGCTGTCTCTCTGAACTGTACAAACTTTTATTTTAGTGTCAACAATTCCGGTAACCTCAGCATCTGTAGAACGATCGTTTTCAGCACTCAAACGCATAAAAACATTTACTAGAAACACAATAGCTCAAGACCGCCTGTCAAATATATTGCTTATTTCAATACAAAAACTTTTTTTTGTCAGAATTGAAGAAAAATGATTTATTTTCATTTTATGAAGAAGTAATCAACCATTTTGCTAGTTCTGAAAATCGCAAGTTACCACTGATTTATAAAAATACTTAGATTTTACAGCAAAGGTTAATATAGTTAGTTATTATTTTAGAAGAAATGTTTATTTACATTATTTATTTTTTAGAAAATATTTTTTATGTAACCTCTTTTTCAAAACTATTTAAATTTTTATTAAAAGTAATAATTTTCCACTCTGGCAGTGATAATGAATACAGTTTTTTGTTTGTAATAAAATACTTTTGTTTATCAATTTTTTTCCAAAACTATTTTGATTTTTATTAGAAGTTATAATTTAATTATAAGTGGGATAGTAAGGCTACTCTGGCGATCAACGCACGACAAAAAATGTAACGCGCCGTTGTACTACCTCAAGCGTGGTGCGGAAATTTGAAAATTATTGTAATCATATTGAAATTTAGTTGCCTTTTAAATTTCAAGCCTCCTCTGTGGACAATATCACGAGCCGCCACTGGACTATACTTTATACAATATTGTATGGTGTTTGGTTTTACACCAAAATGTGTAAATTTTCACACCACTTTTACAAATTTTAATGGTAAATGTGAACACCATTTAATTTTGAACTGTGTGTCTCATTTTAAATCTGGGACACCCTGTATATCAATCTGTAAAAGTTAATACGTTTATTTTTTTTAATTTAAAACTTAAATACTACAAAATACATTGATATGTACGTTGCACAAATTTCACCGACATTTATATTGGACAAAAGAAACAATATTTACATGGAAAAATATAGTCACAAATTTCTATTAAATATCTTTTTTACAAATACTACACGAAAATTATCTTGATACCATTGATCACTTTTCAGTAAACAGGCACTTAATGTGCAAGATATGAAAGCATGTATACTTTGGCAATATAAATTTGATATTAATCAATAGGTACGTTTGAAAATAACATTAAACTTTTCATTAGAAAATAACAGTTAAAGTGTCTTACATTTTATTAAAGAAAAATGTTACGTTTCATAGGAGAATAATCAATCAGAAATCGGAATCGTAGTAGTAACGGTCTACACTAACCTTGAAACAATTTCTTTGAAGCAAACGAAATAAGCGGTAATAAAACGGATATGTCGACGACAATATATATTTATTTATAAGATTCATCGCGCCATCCCTGAACCAAAAGCGACAGCTTTTCAAAAAGATTAGCCTATAATAGATGAACTACAGCAACCTAATATATGAACAAGCAAAAGTTAAAGTTATCCATTTGCCTAGAGTATTATAGAAGATCATTGATAGATGTCGCAACGTATGGAATAAGGTGAAGATACTAATACACTGACAGTCTGATAACAGTGATAGTGATAACGTTTGCGATTGTTCCTTTATAATAAACTCAGAGGAACACTTCTAAACATTTTATTTAAATATACAGTAATTACTTTTAGACCAATTAATCATACCCAAAAAAAATTCTTTCAGACCAGAGTAACTTTATTATTTTTGATCAAATTACTAGAGCCTTCTGACAGTTCCATACTGTTTTGGGGTTACACTGGTAGAAGCTAAGAGCTTTTAGAGTTGCTTGGCTGTCTGAGAACATTTTTATTAATCTGCGTGCAGAATCCACGCAGATCAATATCATATTCATATCAGTCTTATTCCAGCCTCCGCACACACAGTTCAATGACATGAACCTCGGCCTGAAATATAGTTGCATAGAGGTTTGAGGATATCCTCACCCTTGGTCTGTAGCTATCAACTCCGGCTCCTGTTTAATGGGGTAGTTTTGGAACCGTCTGTACACTAGCAACTGTCTGTCCTCAGTAGTGGTCGGCTTTATTCCCATCCCACTCATCTCTTTCTGAAAAAAGGATGTTGAGGGTCGACTCGTAGTTGATCATGGTAGGAAAAGTATCCGAGGGCATTCTCAAGATGCTGTGTCTTTCTATGGTATCTTCATGGTACTAGTCTGCCGCATATTAATCGCCGATTGCTGTAATCTATATGTTACCCACCTGACCTCTCTCTCCAAATATATATGAAGAGGGGGTAAGTCCAGGAGGATTTCCATTGAAGCTGACAGTGTGGTGTTATTTAATTGCCGCCATTATTGTCAAGCAAATTAATTGCTGCAATCCAGATAGTAATGCTTTAGCCGTCCATTGTGATCCTTTCGGCCACCAAACGATGGATCCCTATGTTATTATTGGTCCGATGACTATGACCTAGGTCCAGTAAATTTGCTGAAGACCCATAGCCCAGGATTTACCACAAATTGGATGACATATCCATAGGAATTAGGAATTAGGATTTTGTGAGTGGGTCCCTGTGGATCCTCCACTGCGGCAATCAGCAGGACTATTGTGGCTCACTCCTAGTTATATTTCACCCAATAAGTTCAGTCTCTTAATAAAACTGATAACTTTATTGGGTGAGAATGTGTCCAGATCCCTTGGCAGCAGTTGCCCTTTGCCAATCGGATTCTCTCCACAGCAGAACAGGTGCATAAGATGTGGTCTGCCTTCTCCTTCAGGCATAGATGGGACTCGGCGTTTTTCGCTAGGCCGAATTTCTGCAGATAATAGTTTAGTTGGCAGTGTCCGGTATACAGATTAGAGTTTTCAGGTTTACCCTGTTTAACTCTAAAAGTTTCTTAGCTCTTGATTTCAAATGGTAATTTATAAATGCCTTCGAATGACCTAATCTTAGTAACTCTTGCCGATACTGGAGAGTTTTCATTTCAGCGCAGGTTGAGATAGCCATCTTAGCAGTACTTGAAGATGTGCCAAGTATCAGTTCTGGTCCAATGAGTCACAATCCCACTCCTTTTCTGGCCAAGGAGTTGGCTACTTCGTTACATTTTATACCAGAGTGGCCGGGGATCCAGACCAGAGTCACTTTGTTGTTTTTGCTCAAATGATTTAGAGCTTTCTGACAGTGTCATACCATATTGGAGTTACACCGGTAGGAGCCAGGAGCTTTTATAACTGCTTGGCTATCTGACAAAAATGTTATTGATCTGCGTGTAAGATGCATATATTCTAGCATTCACACACACAGTTCAATGGCACGAACTTTGACCTGAAGTTGCATTAGTACCTAGGCTTGAGGACATCCTCACTCTTGGGCTGTAGCTATGTACTCCGGCTCCTCTTCCCTCAGAAGTGTTGGAGCCGTCTGTTAGCCGGCAACTGTCTGCCCTCAGTAGGTCGAGTTTATTTTGATCCCTCATCCCTTTCCGGAAAAAGGATTTTGAAGGTCAGGTCATAGTTGGTCATGGTAGGCATAGTATCTGGACGCATTTCCAGGATGCTGTGATTCTCTATGTCATCCAGCAACCTGTTCCGCTCCATGATACTAGTCTGCGGCAAATTAATGACCGCTTGTTGCAGTCTGTAGGTTGCCCACCTGGCCTCTCTCTCCAAGTATATATGAAGAAGGGGTAAATCCAGGAGGATTTCCATTGCAGCTGACGGTGTGGTGCTAATTGCCCCCGTTATGGTTATGCATGCTGATCTCTGCAATCCAGAGAGTTTCGCTTTGGCCGTCTGTTGTGATCCTTTCGACCAGCAAATAAAGGATTCGTATGTTATCATTGGTCTGATGACCATGACATAGATCCAGTAAATTTGTTGTGGACCCATGCCCCAGGATTTGCCACAAATATGATGGCATGTCCATGAGGACAACTTTGCTTTACGGATTAACTTTTCCAAATGGGAGTTCCAATTAAGTGATCTATCTAAAGTGATTCCTAGATATTTCACTTCCTCCACAAATGGAATAGTTTCACCCATTAAGAAGGGCGGTCTTAAGTCCTCCAACTTCCTTTTCCGGATAAATGGTACTATTACTATTTTTTGAGGGTTTACAGACATCTGTTCCCTGTCACACCAGTTACTCACTGCATCCAGTGTATCTTGAAGGGTATTCAATATTACTCCTTCAGAATTTCCTCTGACTAGTACGACTAAATCATCTGCATATGCTAGAACCTCAACCTCCCACAGTGTGAGAATACCCAGTACGTCATCCACAAGAAGTGACCACAAAAGGGGGGGAGAGAACCCCACCCCTGCGGACATTCTCTTGTGGCTCTAAACCTAACTGTTTTTTCCTGTAGAGATGTTGTTATGGTCCTGTTTGATAGCATAGCACGAATCCAGTCGCTTATAGTCGGCTCAATTCCTCTGGCAGTCACTGCTGCATATAAGGAGTCGGACAGTGCATTATTAAATGATCGCTCAATGTCAAGAAAAGCTCCCACCACAATTTCCTTCATTTGAGGGATTGGGTGATCATCTCGACTAGGTTGTTGTTGTCCATAAGGACAGTTTTGCTTTGTGTATTACCTTTTCCAAATGGGAGTTCCAATTAAGTGATTTATCTAGTCTAGAGTGATTCCTAGATATTTCACTTCCTCCGCAAATGGAATCATCTCATTCATTAAGGAAGGTAGTCTTAGGTCCTCCAGCTTCCTTTCCTATGTGAATGGTACTATTACTGTTTTTTGAGGGTTTACAAACATCAGTTCCCTGCCACACTAGTTACCCACTGCATCCAGTGTCTCTTGAAGGGTATTAGATATTACTCCTTCAGAGTTTCCTCTGACTAGTATAACTAGCAGTAAACAGTACATAAGTATAAAATATCAGTTTTGTGTTAAATGCGGGACTAATGAAAGAGGATTATAATAAAATGTTATAGGTAATAGATAAATGACTTTTTATTAATTTATACATAAAAAAAATATTCCTAAAAGCTAATTGATTTAAAATCAAACATTAAATAATAAAAAATAAAAATATTGCTATCTTGAAAATTAAAGCTTATTAAAGAATCAAATTCATCGCATGCAAGAAATTTAATTTCCAATTTTTAATTAACTAATATAAAGATGTTGCGTTTTAATGTACTTCTATATTGGCAATCTATATTTTATTTCAGTAAATATTAAGCAGCTTATTTAATAAAATACTGTTTACACGTTCTTTATTACTGAACATGCCTGCCTGTCTGATAAGAGATCACTACAAAAATGTATGTCGATTTAAAACAAACTTTTTTTTACTTAAAATTACATATAAAAGCAGTCTCAGAACAAAAAAAAGTATGCTTTGATGACGAAACAATCTGATCTTATTATATCCATACCCATAAGTGAGTTAAATAAAGGGCGTCAACAGAAATTTTTTAGGATAGTAGCAAAATATACACTCATTAATTATTACATAATGGCACATCACTAAATTCACTCTTGTCCTGACAATAGGAGTTGGAGAAAACATGATTCACAAGGTTCGATTCTGAACACAATAAAATATGTGTATTTACTTAATATAGAAATAGTAGTTGTTATGATATAAAGTAAACCTAAGAATCCAAGAAAAATTTTACACATAATTAGATATTGCAAATTATCAATACGAAAATGGCACAAAATCAGGCAAATAGACAGATCCTTGTCGTGGAACTCCAAGGTTGGAGGTGCAGAATGTTTCTGACGAAACTCTGCCAAAAGAAAATTGTTAAAGATAAATTCAATGCCATATTTTATCAAATGCAATGCAATTTTTCTCTCTCACTCTTCCCCATCCAATCAGTTACACCACAAACATTCAAAACCTTCAAGGGTTCTTTTCACTGTGTCATTCACTTCCTCTAAATTAACAAATTTTCAATACAACTCTGACTGAAATTACATGAAATTAGAAAAACTGTCGATAGCTCTGGAATGGTGCAGCTTTCATATGCCATAAAAAAGAATGAGCTTGTGAGTCAATTTATATTTAACACAATTCCTTAACTTTTATGGAAACTATATGTACAGGCTGTTTCAGGATTAACTGGACAAACTTAAAATCTGAATTCAGGACCTCTAAATAGGAAAAAAGTTTCCTATGGAGGTGTGTCCGGAAATGCTTTGTTAAAGAGTTACGCCCCACCAAAAATGGATATGGGGTTTTTCGCAAATTTGAGAGTTAAAAAAAATTAATTTTGATCGAGATTTTCTGCAAATAGAAACGCATCTAAAAGATATTTTTCAATCATCCCTATTTGGTAAAATGTGTGAAATCAGGAACCCTCATTTTATTTTTTAACGAACTTTTTAAAGGACTCGAATTTTATACGTAAAAATATGCCTTGGAAAGCTTGAATCATTCAGAAACTCTTGTGTCTTTAATTTTTTTTTTGAACTGATAGTTTTTGAATAAAAAAAATAAACTAGTCTCTACCACACAATTATCTGGGAAATTGCATTATTTAACAAAATGGAAAATGTCTAGTAGGCAAAAAAAATGCCTTGAGCCCAGAACAAATAAACATTATTTGACTTCAGCCTACTAGCTGTGAGCTGTGATGCCAGATCTAGAGAATTTTTCCCACTGAAAATACCTAGGTGGTCTTTAAAAAAATCCCCAAATTTTCCTAGATTGGCATAAAGAGAAAAATACCTAGAATTCTCTAAAATTTTATAAGATCCGCTACATTCCTTATTTCCCTAATTGAAAAACAAACATAAATCTAGAAAAAAATGTCCTAGATTTGGCATCACTGTCTACTAAGAATTTTTCATTTTATTAAATAATGCAATTTCTCAATGAACCATGCAAGTCGAGACTATTTCATTTTTTTATTCAAAAACTGTCAATTAGATAAAAAAAATAAAAGAGACAAGAGTTTCTAAATGAATCAATTTTTCGAGGCACATTTTTATATAAAATTCGGATTCATTGTTCAAAAAAAAAAAAAATGGGAGTGGCTGATTTCACCCAAAAGGGATGGCTGAAAAAAATATTCTTGAGAAGCATCCCTATTAGTAGAAAATCTATACGAAAATTCATTTTTTTCTCTTTCCAAATTTGAAGAAAAAAATTAAAAACTTAATTTTAGCCTCCATCTTTGGAGGGGCGTAACTCTTTGATGAAGCATTTCAAGACATACTTCCATTGGAAACTTTTTTCTTATTTTGAGGTCCTGAATTCAGATTTTAGGTTTATCCAGTTACTTTCTACTACTTTGAGTTGTATTTGTAAACTATCCAGCTATAACTCGTGCAGCAAAATATTTCAAAAATTGTTGCCACGCAACTTTAATTTTTTTCTAAAATTTGAGCATACATAATTAAAACATGACCTTAATGTTTCAAATTAAAATAAAAACTTGATTTTTGATTAAATATCGCAAGCTAGTAAAAGAAAATTACCCATCATATGATCAGATCATGTCACCCATCAAATCACATTATAAGTTACTATATTACAAATTGATGTATTTTTTATGTTTTTTATTATGCGCAGACAGATCAGAAGAAGTCGTGAACTTTCGATCACAAACATTACAAGCATACGGTTTTTCGCCTGTATGTATTCGAATATGGACTTTTAGGCTCGAGGATTGAGTAAACTTCTTACTACAAATGAAACATGTATATGGCTTTTCTCCTGTGTGCGTTCTCATATGTTTTTCCAGATACTGATGCCTAGTAAATTGCCTGTCGCAAATCGTGCAGGTCGAGAGGTTTTCTCCAGTATGTGTACGAGTGTGTTCGTGTAAATATGCTGCTGTTGTAAACTTTTTATCACAGGTGACGCACGTAAACTTCTCCCCTGTATGTTTCATCATGTGAGTTTGCAATTCCGAGGCGTAATTGCAGATTTTGTCACACATGGTGCATTTATAAGGTTGCTTACCAGTATGTTCCCTCATATGCACTGTCAACTGAGAAGAATGCGTAAATTTAGCATCACAAATTTTACAACTTACTTTTTTCTCCGGTATGCTTACGCATATGAACGTTCAAGTGCGAGGACTGGGTAAATGTTTTGTCACAAGCCGTACACACGTAAGGTCTTTCACCCGTATGTGTTTTAATGTGCGAATTTAAGATATATGTGCTTGCGAATTTTTTGCCACAAGTTACACAACTGAAAGGTTTTTCACCTGTGTGGGTACGCATGTGAACTTTTAAATCTGCTGCAGTAAGACACCGACGATCACAGCAGGTGCAAGCATAAGGCTTTTCACCTGTATGTGATTTCATGTGCATCGTAAGTTCACCTTTAATGGTGAATCTTTTGTTGCATACCGCACACTGGAATGGTTTTTCGCCTGTGTGACGACGGATATGCTCTCTAAGATGGGAAGAATGGTAAAACCTGCAACACAATTTTTTTATTTTTACCATTTAAGTTGTAGCGAATGTTAAGGTAAATATAATAATAATTTCCAGCTCACAATTTAAATACTAAGTACAATTTTTTTTTGGGTTATTAGGTCCAATGTAATTAAAACACTATTGTATTAACTTGCCGACGTTTCGGTATAATTTATTACCATCCTCAGGGCACTGTAAGATATAAATAAGTTGATTGTAAGTTATTCTATACCTATATGGGTGATAAATTCTAATCCAAACTAATAGTGAGGAAATAATATTGAACAGTTAATTAATTATCCTATAACAGATTGTAGAAAACATGTACTTATTTTAGGCACTTCAATTATTATTTAGAATTAGTTATAGGTTAGTGATATATAAAAATTATAAACAAATACTCACATTAAAATTTAGTGTTTCTCGTGTATAAAAAACATAATGGCAGGAACATACTTGATAACTATAATATTGCGTTTATTGAAAAAATACTCAGTATACTGGCGCATACAGAAATGAAAATTTTTTTATATATTTCTTGAAATATGTGTTATTCTTGTCGAGGCTGTGACACTAATGAGATTATTTTTTTAGCACTGTTAAACTTACTGTAGATTAGGGATGAATAAGTGTTTGGGAACTAAAATGTTTGTTTATATAATAAGTAAACAAGCTTAAAGTAGAAAGGAACGAAAAGATGTAAATAGGTTGATAATTTTAAAATATCTAATGTATCATAAAGATTCATTTTATTAATTAGATTGAAATAACAAGAGTTTAAATTTTCAGTGTCTTTTCTTGAATTTACTGATTCGAATTTTTTAATGTTTATCATTTCTTGAAATTTTCTTTTTTCTAGATTAGATTGTTTACCTATCACTGCGGTTTCGTCAAAGTTAAATTCATGATTTAAAAATTTACAATGTTCTACCAAAGATGTGATATTAAGCTTATTTTTGTTTTTGACATCTCTCATATGTTCTTTTTTCCTTGTTTTTAGATACCTACTTGTTTGACCTATATAACTTTTATTACAATTTTTACATGGTATTTTATATACTAAATTCGATTGTAAGTCTGTTGGTGTTTTAGTTTTTAATTTGGTAAAAAAGTTCTTTTTGATCGTATTTTCACTTTTAAAAGCTATATTTATTTTGTTTGACTTGAGGACCTTTCTTAACTTTTCCGAAAGATTTCTTACATATGGCAGTTTATAATAAAATGTTGGTTCTGTTAGTAAAGGTCTAATTGGTCGACTATTATTGTTATTCTGTAATATTCTATTAATTAATGATATCGGAAAATTATTTTTGATAAGATACATTTTAATTAGTTGTAAGTTTTTTTCATGAAATTGGGGACTGGATAAATTTATAGCTCTGTGTTTTAAATTCTTAATTATATTAAGTTTAGTTTTAATCGAATGTTGGGAATTGAAATTTAAAAATCTTTCTGAAAAAGTTGGTTTATGGTACCAATCAATAAGTATTCTATTCTCAGATGTTCTTATAATTTCTGTGTCTAAAAATGAAATTTTGTTGTTCTTCTCAATTTCAATTGTAAATTGTAACTTTTCATGAAAGCTGTTAAAGACGTACAAAAGTTCTTCGACTGTATGCACCAGTATACTGAGTATTTTTTCAATAAACGCAATATTATAGTTACCAAGTATGTTCCTGCCATTATGTTTTTATACACGAGAAACACTAAATTTTAATGTGAGTATTTGTTTATAATTTTTATATATCACTAACCTATAACTAATTCTAAATAATAATTGAAGTGCCTAAAATAAGTACATGTTTTCTACAATCTGTTATAGAATAATTAATTAACTGTTCAATATTATTTCCTCACTATTAGTTTGGATTAGAATTTATCATCCATATAGGTTAAGGTAAATTTTTATAGTCGATAAAAGTAGAAACTAAAAATGGCCATGTCATATCATCTAACCAATTTTGGAGATGGTATGGAACATTAAGAGAATTTTAGTATTCAGAATATAAGAAAATTAACACGGATACTTTTAAGTAAAATTAGTATAGATATGATAATACACTACGGTATGGATCAATCAATGGTTACTGCAAAGATCAGTGGACCATTCTAATACTTCTCCAATCAATCATAAAGAATTTTTATGATCATTGCTATACTTGTTTTAATTTCATTCTAATCTAAGTCTAGTTGGTAAAGAAAGGCCGAAAATGTCTAACAATTATTACCATTATCATCATTAAACAATCTCTAGCATAAAGCAGAAACTATAATCTATATTAAACCAAAAATGCACTGAAAGCAATAAGATTTTTCACAACTAAAATTTCTAACTGATGAAGAACAAATTTAGTAAAATAATAAATTGTTATACATAAAAAACTAACCTTTTTTCACAGTATTTACATTCAAAAGGTTTCTCTCCAGTATGAGTTCTCATATGAATCCTTAAATTTGCATTTTTTCTGTAACATTTTCCACATTCAGTACAAGTAAATGGTTTAACATCAGCAGAATCTGGATCACCTGCACTTGGTGTAGGTGGTCTCACCTGGACACCTGTAAAAATACAAAATTTCAAAATATAAACATGGTGTCAATGCTTATATGAACTTAACACGCAGAAAAACATCAATAACAAAATATTTGGTATTAATATTGGATGTAAGCCCAGGCAGAAGAGAATTTATGTTTTTATGCCCCTTAGGTTCATACAAGCATTGCTTGATATTCATAATTCTTCTAACCGGATTTGAACTAGTGACTTGTGGACTATATCCATAGGTCGCCCATTCAAATCTGTATCAAATACCATGAATAATATGTCAATGCTTGTATGAACTTAACACAGCAAGATAGCTTCCTTGGATACAATTGTATTGATAATTGTTTTCATGGAATAGAGTTGGCAAATCGGTCGCAAGTCATGGCCATTGCTAGATAAAGAAATACCCAAATAGGAAGCGAGACTTGTTTACTATTTTAGCAAAGACTACCATTTGATTTGTTTATTGTTATGCCTCGTGGTGTGTACAATGTAATTTATTCCTCTCTGTTGTATTGTTGATAATTTGTTGTATTTTATTCTTGATATTAATTTAATAATCAGGTGTCAGACCTGCTCAATGGTAAAAAACGGCCATATGCTGACAAAGTGAATAAATTTATTAGTGAATTCCCGGATTTATTCTACAATGATGCTATAATAATTTGTAAGGTGTGCGAGACAGACCTGATGTGCTGGGACAAACGTGATTTTAAACGTCATGTAAATTCTGTGAAACATAAAACTAAAAAAAATGTAATGCCTTCGACAACAGTTTATGTTCGATTTACTCTTAATGCTGATTGCCTGTGATGTTCCACTGCACATACTCGGTAAATAATGATTTCGGGAGTTCTGGAATAAATACAATCCCAAGGTGATGTTACCAAGTCTCACAACATTGCGTAATTATGACCAACTGTAATCGAAGACGTTGTAAATAAGATCAAATGTGTACTAAAAAATACAAGGCTGTGGTTGTGTTGACGAGACAACAGATTGTAAAAAAATATATATTTTAAAAGTTATAGTATGTGTACTGGATCCTCTTAAACTGACATCTCCACTGTTACTAGCTAGCAAAAGATTAACTGAGTGTACTGGCCAATTATGCGGGTGGTGCTGGAGATGTTAGAAAAATTTGACCTGTCAAAAAGTCAAGTGTTGATGTTTGTGATCGATGGTGCCTCAACAATGCGTTTGATACACCGTTATCCTCAAGAACACGGTTGTAGGTTGGTACATGTTATGTGTAAAATGCATGCTTTACACCTTGTGGCAGAAACTATTCGACAAGGTTTTCCAGAAGTAGATTCATTTATAGCAAATACAAAAAAGTGTTTCTTAAATCTCCTAAACGTCTTTGTACATTTCATGGCAAGTGTCCCAGTATTCTGAACAACCACAGCCGATTCTTACACATTGGGGAACATGGTTGAAGGCAGCTTTTTATTATGCTGAATATTTACAACAAATAAAAACTGTGATACTACAATTCAATCCAGACGAGGCTGCAGTTATTAAGGAAAGCCAGACAAAATTCGAAGATGTTTCTGTTGAAACAGTTTTAAAAACTATTCACAAGAATTATAAAGGATTACCTGATGCCATGCATAACTTACAAAATAGTGTATTGTCGTTAGCAGAGTCACTACAAATAGTGGACGAAGTAAATTAACTGCTACACTCTATAGGTGATGCAAAAAATGAGCCAGTTGGAGAACAGTTCACACATGTGTGTTAAAGCAAGACACCAGTTTTACCAGATTAACATAAATTTGTAATGGTACTGATGGTGCATCTGCAGATCCGTTAAGTGAGTTCAAAGACTATTTAAGTATGCTTGTATTACATCAATAGATGTTGAATGGTCATTCTCAAAATAGAAGCATATTTTTTCACCACATCGAACATTACTCTCGGAGACAACCATCGAAACATAAATGATGCTGCAAAGTTTTGACAGATCTTTTCAAGTCTCTAATAACCAAACCAGTTAAGAGGGTAAGTTGTGCATACATTGTTATAAATTGTAATAGTTTATTGCTTTTATTATTAGTTAATTTCTTTTATTACACTTATCATGATTCGTACGCCTATGTCCTGCGGCGTATTTTTGCCAACTCTACTTATTAATCAAATAGATTTAATGGGAGATAGAAAAATCAGCCCTAAGAAAAATATTTTAAATTTTATTTTTTGTTTTGCACAAATATAATAGACACAGCCTGCTTGGAAAACTATTATATTATTGATAACATGGATAATAAAAACTCTTATATTTAATCATTATATTTCTTTTAAAAAAATACACTTTTGTGAAATTCATTATATTTCTTTAAAAAAAATACACTTTTGTGAAATTTGCCATTGGAAAACAACATAACGCATTTTCAACTGCCTAATCAAATGAGGCAAAGGAACTGCATTAATCAAATAAATTAAATTCTCCATTTTATAAAATTAGTTACGTTACAGTAACCATTACCAAAAGACATACTAACTTTCATCTCAACGAAACAGACACTGCTCAGTTCTTATGCGGTACCAAGTAGGAAAATTAAGAATTAAATAAATTCCAAGGCAAAAATATTGCTCAAAAATATTGTTTACCTGTTGTACGTTTAATAACTTGGCGAGGGGGAATCACTGACTGAGTGGTGGTAGTTACAGTTTGTGGCACAGATGTCATGGTTTGTAAAACTAAAGTTTGCATTTCTTGGTGATTTTGATGGGTTTGTTGTTCTTGAGTTTGTTGTGTTTGAGAAGAATGTAGCTCAAGAGGATCTGGTTGATGTAGCTGCTGTTGATGCTGGTGCTGTTGTTCTTGGGGTGATTGTTGATGGATTTGTTGCTGTTGCTGGTATTGCACTGTATGTTGATTCTGATGAATTTGTTGCTGTGATAGTTGGGGTTGTTGAAGATGAGAATGATTGTTAATAAAACCTATAAAAATGTTACTTAGTTACATACGAAAGAGTTAGTGAAAATGTTTTATTTTTTTTTTGTTTATCTTATTAACAAATGGACATTCTTATAGGTACACCTACCTGTCGAAGCGGAATCAGGACTAGTACTCCTTGAAGGAGTAGTATCAACTAAATTTTCGGTTTTTGTTAGATCCTCTTCACTATCCAAAAAATGTTTTAAATGTAGATATTCGGCATTTTGTGGATCTTCCCCAATAATAGGTAAAACTTCACTATTACTTGTTGGCATAGCAAACTCAAATTTTGTAGGTGTTGTAAGGGGCCTTCCAACTAAATTTATGTGTTGCTTGTTATCATCTTGAAGATATTTGTTGTTATCATCTTGAAGATGTTGCTTGTTATCTTGAAGATGTTGCTTGTTATCTTGAAGATGTTTATTATTATCATCTTGAAGATGACCGATATACCTATCCAGGGTATGATCAGACTGTAAGCATACTAATCGAAAGTCATAAGCAATTCTTAACCGTTCAATACATGTCCCACATATTAAAGAAGGCAAGCCCTCTTTTAGCCAACTCTGAAAAAAAATCTAAATTAGTAGGTACAAGTACTACATTAAATTTGGTGAATATGGTACCATCAGAAGAGACATAATGAATGAAAGCAAAAAAAAAAGGGTACAATTTTGAGAAAAAAAAATTTTAATGCATTTCTGGACGAATCGACAAATATAATCAAAAAACATAACTTTATGGAAAAAATTTGTCGGCATGTCTGTAGTATCGCAACAGCAGCCACAGTTTTTGAGATAAAGCTTTCAAATTTGGTACAAGCCCAAAGACAATGATAAATTCTGTGATAAGCAAAATTGGCCAACTGAAAGAAGGTCCACGGGACCTAAACTTTTCTGTCTTTGTCTTTATAAAAAAATATATTCTTGATGAAAGATTATAAATCATGTCTACTATATCAAGCCAATAAAACATATTTTCCAAGTACTTAGATAAAGCTGATGCAAACTGAAATTTTTTACACATTTTACCTCATAAAATGGGGTTAGGGTAAATTTGGCAATTTGGCATTTGAAATGTCTAATTTAGTTACAAAAATGTCAATGTCAATAAAAAGAAATTATTAAAATATATGATATGAATTATTATTGACAGTATCGAATTACGCAGATAATTAATTATTTAAAAATTTTAATGAAGCATTTCAAGGTACCCTATTAAAATTTAATTGAGGTAAGTGAAGAATTAAATTGAATGATTTTTTTAGATCTGGATGATATATACTGGTATAAGAAAGTTATGTGCTGGCCACATCAGATATTTTGAAATATATTACGCTGTTTTATGTAAAACTTGAATCTTTGTAATTAACATCAGTTCATCAATTAAAATGGATACAGAACTAAAGACCTATTTATTTTTAATTTTAATTAATGAATTATGATTGAACGTTCATAATAGACAAAAAAAATATACGAAACAATACTGACCACTTCTGAAACACATGATAAGAGTTTATCATAAAATTTAATGGAATCATTATCTTGGGCACTTGTAGGGGTTAGGGTACAATCTATCCTTAAACATGCCCTACAACAATCTGCTACGTTTATAACGTTATCCATTGCTAGTACATCACTATCACTCCGCAAACTAAAGGGTATTATAGCTGACATAAAATTAACCTATTTCAACCTTTCAACCACTTTCTGTTTATAGACAAAAATTGGCAGCTGAATAATTTTATTGGTGCATTTTTATTTATTATTTATTATGTTGGCATAAGGTAAGGAATGTCAAAATAGAAAACTGTAAACATCTTACTTTTTGTTTAAACCTTTCATATTTTCAAATCACATTTTTTGCGTAAACTAAAAGACAGGTAGATCAGCACTTGACATGTACATTTGAAAAAAATGTAAATTCATTCTTTACTTTTTACATTTCTTTTGCATATTTATTTATTTTCTTGATTCAAGAGTTCTGGCAACGCTGCAATGAACCATTGATCCACAGATACATAAATCATAGATACTGTAATAGAGGGATATAGGATCAGTCCGAAACAGAAATGTATCTCCAATAGTGGCTTTCTGCGAATAGAACATGTCCATTATAATTTTTAAAACAGTTTGTTCAAAACATTCGTAATGAAATGTTTTTTTTATAACTTCTGGCAACTTAATATTTTTAGAATTTCATTTGATAATAAAAGTCATCAGTGATGATCAGTATTCATCCAGAGATCGGAGTATATTTCTATATCAGCGAGTAAATTTTCTCATTGCTCTGTATTCATCAATATTCAACACTCATCAATCATGTCATCACCATCAATCATCATCAGTTTCGTTTTTCATTAAGGCGCGTTCTCACAACGACTTTTTGCTCCTTGCATCTCGCGTCGTCTGCTTCTGATTGGACATTTGTCGCAAGGAAGTTGGAAATATTGGACTTCTTGGACTAAGTCACCAATCAAAAACAAGCGACTTGAGATGCAGGAAGCAAAGAATCATTGTGAGAACGTAGCTTTAATTTTCATATAGATTACGTCGAAAATTTCATTATTTATTTAAATTTAGTACAGAAATAAAATCAAGGAATTAGTAATAAAGCTGAAAAAGAACAATGACATGTTGGTTGGGAACACATATATTTCTTTCCTTTAGTTGTCTGCTAGTCTATACAAGATCATTATAATAGCATAATAGCGAAAAAACATAAAAATACAATAAAAATCCGATGTAGAAAAAATACTCGGAAAAAAACTTTTTTTTGTATCATCAGCAGGCAATTGCTGTCACAAGAATATCCTTGTTTTTCTAATCAAAATACAACAAAATGGTTCTTCAAGTGGCGATTTTTGTTATATGAGTTCTGCTATGATTAACTTCTTTCAATAAAAAATAAGGTGTATTATTTCGAACTCATTTAACTGTATAAACTGAAAACAGTGACTGTAATAAGCCCTATTACAAAATTCAATAATGGTGAATTTACCTGGTGCCGGTAACTCACTCGAATAACTAAAACCGAGTACTGGATTTTAGTACTCGCCTCATGTAAACAGGCGGTTTAGTGTTACTGGAACGCTACTATCACCGTGTAAATTCACCATTATAGTGAATTTATACGGTGCCAGTAACTAAAACCGGCTACTGGGTTATAGTACTCTCATCGTGTAAACAGATGTTTTAGTGTTACTGAAACACTAAAACGCCTGTTTACAGGCGTTTTAGTGGACAGGATAGTACTAAAATCAAAATCCAGTACTCGGTTTTATTTACTCGAGCGAGTACTGACACCATGTAAATTCACTTGAATCAGTTAATTCGGTTCGAAAAAATACATCTAATAAACCACTAATTGTTTGGCAACATTGCTAAGCTAAGCCAATATTTTATTTTTTAATTCGTTTAAAAAACCTTTAGTGGGAGTGCCGGCATTTGCGAATTCTATTTCGTGTTTAAACGATAATTGCGGTGAAGTGTTTATTTTATAATTATTTTAGATAAACGAATTATTCTAGTGTTTTCGGTGATCAAGATTCAACAGAATAAAAAATAACGTCAAAACTTAACCGACATAACCAAAAGCGAAAGTCACGAAACTTAATTTTAAGTTTTTCCAGAACATTCCAAATCAAATCCAAGCAGAAAGTTGCTACCGCTTGTATTAACATAAAATATGCCTGATCCAGTAGATATTTCTATAAATAAAGATGGTGGTGTTTTAAAAGAAATATTGCAAGAGGGAGTTGGTGATGAATTACCACCCCAAGGATGTAAAGTAAGGGTTCATTACACTGGAACCCTTACAGATGGTACAAAGTTTGATTCAAGTAGAGAACGAAATGATCCATTCAAGTTTGATTTAGGAAAAGGTAATATTTTCAAGTTTAGTTTTTGTTTGTTTTTCTCAAATTGTAACTTTTCATTAGGTAACGTAATTCGAGCCTGGGATATTGGTGTTGCTACAATGAAAAAAGGAGAGAGAGCTGTTTTAACGTGTGCTCCAGAATATGCTTATGGTAAAGCTGGTAGTCCACCTCGATCCCACCAGATTCTACTTTAAAATTTGATGTAGGACGTTTATATTGGTTTTTTATTGTATTTTTTGAGTTCTTTATGATTTTTAGGTTGAAGTCATCGATTGGCAAGGAGAGGATTTGAGCCCCAATGGGGATGGAGGTATTGAACGTATCCAGATAACTCCAGGTGAAGGATTTACAACGCCTAATGATGGAGCACTAGTTGAAGGTAAGTAATTCTTAATCTATATTTTATTGGTATGTAGGTACCTACTTAATTAGTATGTGCTAAAGATATACACTGTGGACTTCTGACAAAAACATTGATTTATATATTTGTTTTATTGTGCATACTGTCGATATATATTGTCTTATTTAGTTATTTTTTCTCATCTCATTGGAGTTAAGAGCTTTTTGCTTTACTATTATGTAGATACATTTTTCATTTTCATACGTTTGAGTGCCAAAACAATATTACTTTATCTGGACTAGCAAACCATTAATATATATTTTTTAAAAACCAGCTTGATAATTAATGTGGGTACAGAAATAAATCCAGGTGTCTATGCAGTTAAAAAAAATTAGTCGTAAGTAACACATATTGAATTGTTAAATTTACATATGTAATCATAATTCAATAAATAGTCTACATTAACAATAATGTCCTTGGACCTTACCTCTTATTTGATTATTTCCAAGTTTTGTCTTATTGGATAAAATAATATCCTCAAATTTGCTAACACTTCATTAATACACTCGTGAGCAATAGCATTGCATATTTTTAATTTTTGATGATTACATGATAGGTTCTGTTTATTTATATATAAAGTGGTAATAAATATTTAAAAAATTGAAAATATGGATTACTTTAGCTCATGAGTATATTGTATACATATATTGATGTGAGGGATAATTTTTCAAAATGGAAAATAATTCATAACTTCAATTACCGGGTGTATGGAGATAATTTTAAATGTTTATAACAAAATATCCCTTAAATTTTATACCTTGTCTGATTCAAATGTGAAGCATGTAATATTTCAGTTTAAAAATTTAAATAAACTCCCCACATTAATTATATGAAAATGAAGCATATGTATTATTCCTAGATGTCTTAGATGTTTTAAAACAATTACTGTACTTTTTACTATATTTACAGGGTGATTCAAAATTACGGCGATAATTTTCGACATTGTGTTTAAGACATAAATAACAAAATAACTCGCATAATATGAATCTGAAAATGCGGCCTAATAGATAGATAATGTTAATTGACTATAAGATACATATAATATTTTCAGTCACATATACTGCCATGGTAAGACAGAAAGTATGTGAAAAATGTAATTTTGGAGAAATTAACTGGTATACCAGCCACTTTTCAAATAAACAATTTTCGTTATTGGCAATTAAATTTGTATTCGTTCCTTTTATTAATGAACCATGTAACATAACATTGTATGCATACCTGGAATATAAATTCTATTAAAACGTCAAAACGATTTTTGCAGTTACAATTTACTATTATAGCAGGGTAGTATATGAGAGTCCGTCATAGCATTTTGTTTTTTATTTTTAAAAGTGTTTTTTTTGTAATTATTTTTGAAGTCAGTTTGCTTTACTAATTTTTATAGAGCATTTAATTTTACATAAAAAAATATGCTTTTTAAATGGTAATAAATTATACCGTTTTTGATAAAAGACTTGAAAAGTAAAGATGTATTTGCATTGAACACATAGGCTTTGTTAGTAGAGATGATTTGTGATAGTTTCTTGACTATAGAGATGCGACTATTATGAGAGTTCTGCATTATAAAATGTTTTGATTGAACAAGCACATCTCTACAACAATGTGCGCATGATTATGACAGTTTCAAACGGTTGGAAACTGCTCTATGAACAAATCTATATTTCATTGATGTTGCTAAATTAGGTATTATTTTAACAAGATTGTGAGAAAATTGGAATTTTGTGGTAACAACTAGTTAGTAGATAACAAAAAAAAACCAAGTAAACAGGTAATAAATAATCAGTGGTTTGTGGTAAATTAATCACATAAACATAAACTTTGCTGAAAATGATTTGGGGTCTTTTAAATTTTTTTAAGAATTTTTTTACGGCAAAAATAATTGAAAGAATAATTATTTTTATGTAATTTTGTAACTGATAAATTATTCGGATGTTTTAAAACAAATTAGGTATCCATCTTGGTAAAAGTTCTATGAAGATATAAAATGAAATGGAAATATAATAACGACAAAACAATTTTTGCCAATTATTATTTTCTTTTACAAAAACTTATCACAGAGACCTCAAGAAATGTTAGTAGATCTCAGTTTTGGCAATATTGCTGTTTTCTTTAGTTATCTCATTTTGATATTAGCTGTGAATTCTCGGTACCCCCTTAATGGAAGGGGAAAATTTTATTTTTGAATTTGGTCAGTCAGCAAACGATTCTAAGGTTAGGTTAACTTAATTTCATGTATATTTCTGAAACCAAAACTTTTCTTATGCAGAAATTTGTACTAATTCAACTCAAATTTGGTATTTTAATGTTTAATGTTGGTTATGTTATATTTTTTTTGCTGTTAACAGCAGAACACGAAAGGTAAATAGGAGGGGGAATATCTCAACTTGTAATTTGATGTTTTTTTTTTAAGTTACTGAAATATTAGTTAATCCCATCTCTATTAATCTCATATTGATATGAGATGTTGGGTAGAAAGAACGCACCTTAGTGTTATTTTTACTTATAACAACTCTGTTCAGTAAAACCAATAATAAATAGAACAAAAGTACCCACCAATGCAACAATCACTTGAAAACTTTAAAACATCCACAGACACACGTTTCTGCATCTCTTCGTCGTCAGTGTGGCGTTTTCAAAGACCCAAAAGTAACTGGAAATCTTGGTAATCCTAATGTAATAAATATCATTGGCTTCAGAGAACAGAATAATTTAAATTGTTTATAGGAAATTCCTTGTAGGGTTAGAATAATTTAAAATAAATTAGGTATCCTTTGTAAAAGCTCTATTAAAATATAGAATGAAATGCAAATATAATAACGACCAAAAATGTTTTGATATGTCTGCTTCTCTCAGTTCTTTGGCACACGCCCTGACTTTACTGCGCAATCATTAACTTTCGTTCGGACTTCGTATTGTGCCAGGTGGCCTCTCGTAGTTTATCCTAATTTTTATCATGTTTCTAATGATAGGGTTTGTACTGTATAACTTGTGTTGTTTTAAATTGAATGCCCATCGATCACGATTTAAATTGGCTTTCCAACAATATAACATCATTAATTTTGAGATAAAGTGGTTAACTTTTCAAAAAAAAATTGAACAACTATTAACATATACTTAATTAATAAGTAGAGAACATGTCTTAAAACATTTAACAAATTTCCCATAAATAGAAAATACACTGCTCCAATGCTCCAATATTAAGATATGACATAACCTAAATTTCACCAGCCGCCACTGCTTTGAAATCATTTGGATATAGGTGGTGATTAATTCTAAATTTGTAGTTTGAATTTGTATGTTTAAGACTACTCAATGTAGCGTTTTTGGAACTCTTCAATGATACTGAATTTCATGATAGTAAATTATAATTTCCTCTGTTTAAATGTTTAAAATAAATTTTCTTGTCCACATCTTACCTATTAAAATAAAGCTCAGAAGCAAAATTTAATTTTTTTCTCCGCATTCCATAAAACAACCATATACACTGACTGGCACAAAAAGGGTATAGCAAGAAAAATTGGTATATTTTTAGTTAACATTTTTCTCAGTGTACACAAAATATGTAAAATCATTTGTTTTGCGTTCTTGCAGATTTTTTGTTCATTTTTTCTTCCCATTTTTTTATCATTTCCATTTTAAAAACTGACGAATTTTAACATTTTTAATCACTGAGAAATCATTCTTTAATATTGATTTGCATTTTGCCAATTGCTTTAAGTGCTACTAATTTTCACAAATGCCCTTATCTTCGGAAGATTCCGCTGGAGCAGTTGCTTTAATTGATGTTGGCTTTAGCATCCGCGAAGTCATTGAAAGATTGGGTTTTCCTTGATTCAGTTTCTACAGGACAGTTGTTCGCTTTCGAAAAACCGGCGAATACCGCAGAAGGCTGAGATCTGGAAGAAATCGAAGTACAACTCCTCACAATGATCGATTCTTCGCGATTTCTATGCTGCGACATCAACATATGACTACCGTTTAAGTAAGGAATGAATTACAAGAAGTGCGCCAGGTCAACGTCAGTGATAGAGAACTGTTCGGAGAATGCTAGTTGAAGCAATTTTATCTGCTAACAGACCAGCAACAGGCCCCGAGCTTCTCCGGAATCATCACGTGGTCAAGCTCAATTTTGGAGGCTAATATCTGGCAGTGGAACAATGTTCTTTTCTCCAATGCGTCCCGATTTGCCCTGAGGTCTCCAGATGGACGAGAGAGAGTGTGGAGAAGGCGAGTAGATACGCGCAATGCAACTTTAGTGAGAGGGTGAGCTTCGGTGATGGATCTGTAATGAGTGGGCTTGCATATCTTACGTGGCTCGGTCATAGCGTGTGTTCGTAGATGGAGGTGCTTCAACGGCTAGAAGGTACATTGATGACATTTTGGAAGAGCATGTGGTAGTTTTTGCGGGGTTTATTGGTGAGAAGTTTCTGTTAATGTATGATAATGCTCATCCATACGTAGCCAGAATTATTAGAAACTACCTCCATGACGTCGGTATTGAAACCTTAGACTGGCCAGCACGTAGTCCTGACCTAAATCCCATAGAACACATTTGGTATATGCTGGGAAGACGGATCAGGCAACATCGTGGGCAGTTAACACTGCAACAACCTAGGGATGCACTACAGGAAGAGTGAGATAACATTCCGCAAGAGGTCATCCAACATATAATTAAAGGCAAGTAATGGTGACTTGAGAACTAGGGAAGTTAATACTTATTATTAAATAAAGAAATTTTATTTTATGATCGCCTATTCTTTGTTCATGTCATGTACCCAAATTCTCGTAGGACACCTTTTATCCTAAAAATTGAAATTATCCTTCTAAAATGACTATGTTTTTAAATGTCGCCAAGAAACAATTTTACATGTTTTGTTTACACTGAGAAAAATTTTAATTAAAATTACGTCATTTTTTCTTGCTGTCCTACTTTTAGTGCCAGTCAGTGTATTTTTCATGACAAGGCCAATTTTTCCATCTCCTATTAAATTTAATCTGTAGATAGTTTCCTTGGATACAATTCCAAAGAACATGTAATGTTTTAACATGCTTATTAAATATTTGTTAATAGCTTTCCATAGCCTCCTCGGTAAATACTTAATATTTTGAAAATTAACCACTTCTCAACATAAATATGACGTATTAAGTACCATTTGAAAGCAAACATAAATTGTCATCGAATGATGATTTACAGGGTGTCCCATTTAAAAAACAAGTTTATACAATGTGTTCCACATCAAGTGTAACCACCGTCGTATTTTTATAGCAAGATCAATTTAAATTTTTTCTTATATCATTTATGTTTACAAATATACCCCCAAAAAATGTAGAAACCATGCTTTTTTACACAAAATTTGATACTGTACTCTATTTGAGCATGTCTCAAATACCCGAATACAACATGTCCACAAGATATCTCATACAGGGTGTTTGCTATACATAATTACGTTAAAAAAAGAGTTAAAAATCAAATTATTCATTTTCCTACAAGAAACTGATAATAAATTGTATTTGGGCATCCTACCACAATATTTCAATAAGATACAGAGTTTTTGCAATACGAGGTTGAATAAAAAAAATAGAATGAAAATGAAATATCATCATTTGTTTTCTCGATAACTAACAAATTGTTCTTTTTCTGACCTTAAATTTTATTTGACATTTAGTTAAATTCCTGTTCCAATTCGTTTAAGTAGGTGTTTACTTACATTATTTTAAATGCAGCCGTGATCTTTGCCTGTGATGATAGAAAAATATACCCTCCATCAGAGTTGTGCCTATACTTAGTACATTTCAGTTCTTCAAGTAATTATAATTATACTTAAGTACAATTAATGTACTTGTACTTGTATTTATCATAATAAGTTTTCATTATCATAGGCACTTTCACAATTACAATTACTTTTTCGTTTTATTTATTTACATCTAGTAATACTTTCTGTAGAAATAAAATAAATATGTTAATAATTGATTGTTATTTCTGTTTTGTATAAAACTTGAAAAATAAGTTATTTATTGTATAGATATAATGTTTATTCTTTATAATAATATAAAATCAGTAGCTGCATTGAAAATAATATTACAACTTGGTGGGAATAGGTCAATCAAAAACAGAAAAACTACTTTGTTAATTTAGTCGACGTTTCGCTAACTTTTATTAGCATCCTCAGGACTAGCTAAAATGTGTTTTTCTTGTTCATAATTAGTAATAAATTGAACAAACGAAAACTGGTACAAAACATAAGTTTAATTAAATACAACATACGAGTAGAACACGTAAATGGTCTTTACTTTCTTAACGATACACAGCTATAATTGATAATTAAGAAAGTAAGAAGAATCCAATACGTGTTCGAAACTGCAGTAACGTTTAGTTACAATATAAAACAGTGATAAAAAACAAAGTAAAGTGTTTCATTCTATCATTATGATTGATTATAACAAAGTAACGGCTTCCACCTTTCAATTCCTGAAAAGTCTAAACATGTCTAAAGAAATCAATATTTCTTGATCGGATCATAATGATGAATTTATTATTCCTAAACATCATCGAAAAAAATAACAATATACATAGATATAAACAGAAAACCGTTATAGGTTAAAATCAAGAAACTACAAAACTAAAAGCAGTAAACCCATTAAATTGGATTTTCATATCGCAATTAGAACCAGATACAACAGTCGAAGATGTAAAGACCTACCAAGTGACTATGATGTGAAATACATGCAATGTTCTAAACTTAAGACATTTTCAAACGATATCACGGCTTTTGAAGTTAGCGTAAATCAATCTGACGAGGACAAAATGTTTACTTGGGAAACGTATTAGGGCTTATACACCAAAAGGTATAAGAAATGCTCAGGGGAATTTTCCAGTTTCCCTAAAAAATTGGCAAACCTAGAAAGAACAAAGAAAAAAATAGGGGACAGTCAATTAGAAATATTTCATCGGAACATTCAAGGTTTAAAACATAAACAAGATGATTTTCAAGTGTTCCTAAATGACCATAAACAACTAAATGTTTTGTGTTTATCAGAAACATGGACAAAAGAAGAAGAAACTAACATATCAATTTGAGGAGTTCTATGTTGCAAATAACTATTGTCTAAATTTCTCACAACATGGAGGAACAACAATTTTTGTGAAACAAAACATTAAATCAATAAATTTAAGCAAAATGAATGATATATCAATAGAGCAACAATGTGAATTTCAGCGATTGAACTTCAAGGTTCAAATATTATTATAGTATGTATTTACAGAACCCCCGCTGGGTGACTTTAATATTTTTTATAAAATTTTTTCAAATCTAATGGAAATCCTTGTTAGTATGAAAAAAGACACTATTATATGTGGTGATTTTAAACTGGATTTTCTTAATGGTAATAATGACAAGGTTATAATTTTTCAAAATCTGACTATCTTATGGTTGTGCGATAACCATAAAAGAACCTACTAGAGTTACAGAGTCTAGTAAAACATATGTTGACAATATTTTAAGTAATATAAATGATTTCTATACTGCGAATGTTATACAAATAAATATTTCAGATCACTATGGTCAACTATTTTCATGTAAACGAGTAACAAATGAACAATGTTCAATTTATAGGAAAACTAGGCCTATAACGCAAAGAGGTGAAGCTACTTTTCTAGAAAGTTTATTCGAAATTGACTGGACTTGCTTACTTGCATATAATAATGTAGAACAAAATTTTGAAATATTTCTAAAACAGCTCACTGAGCTTTATCGATATGCATTTCCAGAAAAAAAATATAAGATAGTTGATAATCAAACCGTAAAAATTCAGTGGTGTAATGATGACTAATGCAAAATTAGAAAACCTCTTCATTTCTTAAGAGATTTCACAAAAATAAACAATTCAAACGAGATTAAACAACAAATAACTGATACTTGCACTCTATATAAACTAGAGATAAAAGCAAAAACATTGGCAAATAACAGTTTTCTTGCTAAACAACAAATGCAAAGCAACCTGGCAAATTATAAAACAAAATCATAAGCCAAACAAACCTTTGCAAGGCAGTAATGTTTTATCCGCAGATGAGTCAAATTCATTTTTTTTTCGAGTATCGCTGGAAACATAGTCAGCATGGTCAATTCTGTACAAAAGACGCCATCTGATTTTTGAATAGACAAATTGTGCCAGAAAGTATTTCATTTCATAATTTAAACACAATAACAATAGGCTAATTAAGACACATTATTAAAAACTTGAGCAATTCACATGCAAAAGATATATTTGGCTTTAATAACAGTTTGGTTAAACATATTATTGAAGCAGTTTTAGATCCGTTAGTATATTTGATTAACCTATGTCTATATCATGGAATTTTTCCTGAATGTCTTAAATGTTCTAAAGTGACTCCTTTGCATAAAATAGGCAACCTAGACGATACATCAAATTATCGTGCTATATCAGTTGTTCCAATTTTTTCTAAAATATTAGAGGCGATAATTTAAAACGGTTTTTTGCTTTACATTTACATAGAATCGAATGATCTGTTTTCACATGAACAACATGGTTTTCGTGAAGGTAAATCGACTACAGCGGCAATGGTTGATTTTATGGATGTGATATTGTCGGCATTGGAGGAAGGCTCTCATGCTTGTGTCACATTATGCGACCTGAGCAAGGCTTTCGATTGTGTTATACATGATATACTGCTGGATAAACTTAAACACTATAATATTGACGGAAATGCTTTAAATATAATTTGCACATATTTATCCAACAGAACCCAATTGCAAGAAGAAATCAAATTATCGAAAAAAAAAATTTTTTAAAACAAGGGGAAAAAATTTTTTTTTCCAAAACCATACTATAAATTTGAAAAAATTTAAATAAAAAGGAAAACAAATTTTTGTTAAAAAAACCATACTATAAATATATCTGAACTTTTAGTAAATGATGTAATATTTGAAATGTATTTATTATTATTATTATTATTATTTTTATACTTTTATGTTTATACAGTTTATGTAATTGTAATTTTAAATGTTCTTCTTTTTATGAATCATAATTTTAAATTTTATATTTGTCGACGAGTGTACACAATTGTATTTTGTTTTAACTGAATAAACTATCTATCAATCTATCTATCTATCTATCTATCTATCTATCTATCTATCTATCTATCAATCTATCTATCAATCTATCTATCAATCCATCTATCAATCTATCTATCTATCTATCTATCTATCTATCTATCGATCTATCGATCTATCGATCTATCTATCTATCTATCTATCTATCTATCTATCTATCGATCTATCTATCTATATCTATCTATCTATCTATCTATCTATCTATCTATCGATCGATCTATCTATCCATCCATCCATCCATCCATCCATCCATCCATCCATCCATCCATCCATCCATCCATCCATCCATCCATCCATCCATCCATCCATCCATCCATCCATCCATCCATCCATCCATCCATCCATCCATCCATCCATCCATCCATCCATCCATCCATCCATCCATCCATCCATCCATCCATCCATCCATCCATCCATCCATCCATCCATCCATCCATCCATCCATCCATCCATCCATCCACCATCCCATCCATCCATCCATCCATCCATCCATCCATCCATCCATCCATCCATCCATCCATCCATCCATCCATCCATCCATCGATCTATCCATCGATCTATCCATCGTCTATCCATCCATCTATCCATCGATCTATCCATCGATCTATCCATCGATCTATCCATCGATCTATCCATCCATCTATCCATCCATCTATCCATCGATCTATCCATCCATCTATCCATCCATCTATCCATCCATCTATCCATCCATCTATCCATCCATCTATCCATCCATCCATCCATCTATCCATCCATCTATCCATCCATCTATCCATCCATCTATCCATCCATCTATCCATCCATCTATCCATCCATCTATCCATCCATCTATCCATCCATCTATCCATCCATCTATCCATCCATCTATCCATCCATCCATCCATCCATCTATCTATCTATCTATCATCTATCTATCTATCTATCTATCTATCTTTTTTTTTTTTTTTTTGCAGAGGGGGGAAATCTTGCATAAGACCCCGGTTGATGCCGGGAGTGTCGGATTCTTACCGACTAAAACCCCTCCCCCTTCTTCTCGCTCATCTCACTGGAACCGCTTACGCATTACTTCGGTGAGAGGGCTGTCCAAAAATTTTATCCTGTTTCTGTCTTATCTCTCATCTCTTTCCTTGCTTTCTATTATTTTCCTTACTGCCCTGTAGGCGCACCTCCAGTTTTCCTCCGTCGATATGAGGTCGGCCGTCATATTTACAGCGTTAAATGGCCTTCTTGTTTCGCGGGTATAAATTTGTCGAACCTCATTCCAATTTGAGCATACGAACAGAGTGTGTTCTGCGTCATCTTGAGCTCCACAGTACCTGCATGCATCCGTTTCCGCCCTTCGCCGGTCATATAGATACTTTTTGAAGCAGCCATGCCCAGAGAGGCTTGCGTCAAGAAATAATCCACCTCCCCGTACGGTCTGTCGATCCACGCCTGAATATTAGGTATCAAGCGGTATGTCCACCGCCCATATGTTCCATGACTCCACTTATCTTGCCACCTGGCCATGAGATTCATTCTCGCCGTCGCACTATCTACCCCTGTGTATTTTTCCCGTCTCTCTTGTATCAGGAGTTCTATTGGAGGAATACCTGCCATAACCCCCGCACCCTCTGTTGAGATCGTCCTGTATGCGCAACATATTCTAATAGCCATTTTGCGCTGTACTCTGGATAGTTTTGTTACGAGTTTTTGGTTCTCTGTTACTGTATGCCAGGCAGGGGCGGCATATAGCATCTGGGAATGGACCACGCATGACATCAGTCTTCTTTTTGATGCCCTAGGCCCTCCGATATTTGGCATAAGGCTAGCTAGGGCTGTTATTGTCTTTTCCACCTTCTGGGTAATCTTATTAATTTGTTCGTTGAACGTAAGTTTCGTGTCCAACCAGACTCCTAGATACTTTATTGCTTTTGATGGAGACACTATTGTACCCTGTATGTTGAAGCATATCGGGGCTATCTTCCTTTTTGTTGTTAGAAGGGCAGTTTCAGTCTTCTCCGGTGCGAGTTGGAGCCCTTTACTTTCCATCCAGTTAGAAACTCGTTGGAGTGCAATATTCGCTGTGTTCATCAAGATTTCCTCTCCTTTGGCGACCACCACCATAGCCACGTCGTCGGCAAATCCTACCAGTGTAACTCCTTCGGGTTGCTCCAGCCTTAGAAGTCCATCGTACAAAACGTTCCAAAGAGTTGGGCCCAGTACTGAACCCTGTGGGACACCGCTATTTATTTGTCTTGTCCTCGAAGCATGCTCTGACTCCAGGATTATTTCCCTTTCGGATAAATAGGATGCTATAACGTTTATAAGACTCTCATCTACTCTCCTCCTTCTTAACTCCTCCAATATCTTCTGCCAAGAAGCACTATTGAAGGCGTTTTTGACATCTAGGGTTATAACCGCGCATAGTCTCCGATGTGGGCAAGAATAATCTGCTTCCGCTTCACGAGCGATTCGCAAAACTTCTTCAATGGCATTTACCGTTTGTCGTCCTGCCCTAAATCCATACTGCCTCTCCGACAAACCGCCAGTGCGTGTTAGTTCGCTGTTTAACCTAATTAATATTAGGTGCTCATACAGTTTGCCTTCTACGTCCAGTAGGCATATCGGCCTGTATGATGATGGGTTGTCTAAGGGTTTGTCCCCTTTTCTCAGCAGCACCAGTCTGGCACGCTTCCATTCTGCGGGGAAGTTGGCTCTACTTGCTAAATTATTATATACTGCCAGTGTGTATTCGGGTTTATTTAATGCGACCTCCTTGATTATTTCTGGCGGAATATTTCCAGGTCCAGGTGCCTTGTTTTGCTTTAGTTTCCCACATGCCGCACGTAGCTCTTCTATACTAAAATTCATAAGTGTCGTAGATCTATCACAGACGAAAGTCACTTGATTATGATCCGGAAATAAGTGGTCAACTACATCTTCCATGGTTTGCATCGCCATTTGTAGTCTGGGGGGATAGCCTATCAATCCCTTCATGACGATTTTGTAGCCGTCTCCCCAGATATCACAGTCTACAGTCTCACAGAGCGTTTTCCAGCACTCACGCTTAGCCCTCTTGATACTACTTTGTAGTGCTTTCTTGCAGTCTTTATACTCTTCCCAGAGACGCTGATTCTCCTCCGGGTCGCCCCGTCTTGCGTTTCTTGTATAGGATCTCCTCTTTCGTGTGCATTCTTTGCGAAGTGTGGCAATTTCATCATTCCACCAGTAAACTGGTTGACCCCTCCTTATATTCCTTCTTTTGGGCATAGTTTTATTGCATATCTGGACTAGTGCGTGGGTGAAATCGCTTGCAGATGGAGTGATATCTTCCTCACGGGTTTCTGCCAAGACCTGTTGCAGTTTTTGTCTATCCAATTTTTTAACCTGCCAGCCTTCATTTTTTATTAATCTGCGACTCGGTGGCGGCGTCTCTTTGGCGACCTCAAATATTATGTAATTGTGGTCACTCAAGGATTCAAGGTCGCTTACTTCCCATTTCTTGATTCTATTCGTGATATCGGCAGTGGCTAACGTCAAATCAAGGACGGAGGAATAATCACGTCTCTGGAACGTTGGTTTATTCCCTTTGTTGATCACTACTAGATCATTTTCTGCGATCCATTCCGTGACCACCTGTCCTCTTCTGTCCGTAGCATCTAGGCCCCATTGGGGAGACTTTGCGTTGAAGTCCCCAACCACAATGGCTTTTTCTTTGTTGAGTCGTATTAATCTTCCAATTTCGCTGAGAATTTCCTCGAGATCTTCTATGTCCTTGTTACCAGAGGAGTAGCAATTATATACAGTAAGACCCGGTGTAGCTATATACGTGAAGCTGTGTCCTTTCCCATATCGTATTATAGTGATTTTGTTATCCGTCACTTTTATAGCGGTGTCCAAGTCCTCATCGCAAATCCAGTCCTTCCTATTCCTCACAGCGTTCCGGTTGGGTTCGCTCATGAGTATCATCCCTGCACCCATTTCCTTGGCCGTAGCCAGGGCAATATCATGACATGGGCGTCTCCTAAATGTGTTGATTTGCAGAAACTTAATCTTAATTGTTGACGGTCGGTCGAGATGCCTCCGATTTCCTGCCTTCATTGTTCTTTGGACACTTTGGACTACCAGATTGATGCCCTTCATTCTTACAGTGCACACAGTACGCCTTGTTCTTGCAGACTGCTGCCATGTGCCCTTCCTGGCTGCATTTCAGGCATAGGTGCTCCCTGTCAGGACCCTTACATTGCACCCTCGTGTGTCCATACTCCCAGCATCTAAAACATTTTAGTTCCGTCTTCCGTTCTATGATTCTGCATTTTGTCCATCCGATTTTAATCCTTCCCATGTCGGTGAGCTTTACGGCATCTGTCTCCACCAGTACCACCGTGACATTTTGCCTACCTGCGTATGCCGGCCGCAGAGCTCGCACTTCAACGTTTTCTGGCTTTACCGAGATGGCGCTTGATATAGCTTCCCGAATTTCCTCGGTGGTCGACACTTCGTCCAAATCTTTTATGTGCAGGACCTTCTTACTAGTTAAGCGGGATGTAGTTGCCTCCGGAATCTTTTCCTTTATTTCCTTCCGAAGTGCTTCCAGTTTTTCTGCTCCATTCTGTACTGTGAGCAATAGTTCCCCACTTCTGGTCTTCTTTATGTTCTGGACCTCCACCCCAATTTCGATGGGGTTTACCGTCTGTCTCACCGTCTTGAGTAAGTCCGCGTATTTCATATTGGGCATCTTGACGAGTAGCGCCTCCTGCTTAGGCTTTTTTTGTCTGGTAAAAGTAGCTGCCCCGACTGCCTGGGAACTTTTTATTCTTCCCCTTGGAGGCTGCACCTCTCTTCTCTGATCGTCTTTCTCCTTAAATAGCGTGATCTCTATGTTTGTGTCAGCGAATAGAAATTCCATCATTCTAGTAAGTATCAGCCCGGTTATACCTTCCACCTCCGGTATAGCCAATTTGGTCCTATCGTGCTGCAGCAAGTGATCTTTGACAACTTTTAACGATTGTAGTATGTAATCATCCACATCTTCATTCCCGCCTCCATCGGAAGTAATCGGGTAATATATTGCCCTAGATTTATGTGTAAAGTTCCCTTCGTCATCGGGAAAACCCAACGTGTGGACCATCATTGCCACTTCTCCTTTCTTCTTGCCTTGTTTTTTAAGATCTTCTTTTCCTCCAAGTCTGTCTATTACTTTCGCCACCGCTTTGTATGCGGAAGTCAGGTTTTTATTACATGGAAGGATCAGCGCGTGGTCGCTTGAAGCCTCCCATATATTTCCCTGCTGTACGCGTACTTTAGGGAAGACTTCATCACACCAGTCTTCATCCGTTATTCGCTTAAAGGTGTCATAGCTATCGTCTTGGGTTAGTATTTGCCTTCTAGCACTCCTTCTTTGCTCTTCCTTACAGCTTTTACACTGTACGTGACGATGAGCGAGCATTTCCAGTTCTTTATTATGCATCTCCTCCATATGTGTCGTCTGCTTTCGGAGCTTATAGATTTCATTTCTCAACGCTTGCTCTGTTTCCTGCGTCCTAGTTCCATTTATTTTTTCGTCTAGCCATTCTCTTATTTCCTCACTTTGCAGCTTTTCGAGTTGGAGGAGTAGTTTTCCTGATACCTCTTTTAATTCCTTTTTTTGGATTATATGTTTCCTTGATGACTTTCTCAAGTTGTTTCACTTGTTTGCTTATTCCGTCCAGAATGCCTTTAAAAGCATCCCGGTTTCTAGCTTCCTTCTCACCATTACTTCCTAGGGATTCTCCGCCTTCTGTTCTCTTACGTTTGCTGGGCTGTGCGATTTTAAGTGTCTCTCCTAATTCTGGCAGAGAACTGGTCCTCGCTCTCGGGGGGAGTCCTTATCAAGGAGTCCCTTCTTGTAAAAGGATTCTCTATTGCCTCTAAACCAGTAGTATTCTCAGGTGGTCCGGCCTGGTTTCTCACCGGTTCACCCCTTCCTGCCGTTTGTGTGCCCCCCCTCAGAATCCGTGGGGCAGCCCATCGTATTGATGGGGCGGGATTCTGGACCGTTCTCGGTCCTACCCGCCTGAGGTACCATGTTTTTTACATTCGACATTTTTCATCTTATGAAATTTTTGCACAGAGTTTTTTATAGAGATCTCCGTATTCTCTTAGCTCCGGTGTCACCCGCAGCCCCCGTTCCCAGTCCGCGTCTGGGTTTACGGTGTGTTCTAGTGGGATTATTTATAGAGAACCCACTTCTCGTGACCCCTAGATAGCGGTCCCCGTTTCTGGACTGCGTCCAGGTTTACGGTGTGTAGGCTAGTTGGTCCGCGCCGAGTATTTCATTTCCTCGGTACCACCCATATCTGGGAGGCCTTCCCCTATCCGCCACCCGGGGACGCGCCAGATGGGGGCAAGCTCCCCGCACTGGATCTATCTATCTATCTATCTATCTATCTATCTATCTATCTATCTATCTATCTATCTATCTATCATCTATCTATCTATCATCTATCTATCTATCATCTATCATCTATCTATCTATCATCTATCTATCTATCATCTATCTATCTATCATCTATCTATCTATCATCTATCTATCTATCATCTATCTATCTATCATCTATCTATCTATCATCTATCATCTATCTATCTATCATCTATCTATCTATCATCTATCTATCATCTATCTATCTATCATCTATCTATCTATCATCTATCATCTATCTATCTATCATCTATCTATCATCTATCTATCTATCATCTATCTATCTATCATCTATCTATCTATCATCTATCTATCTATCATCTATCTATCTATCATCTATCTATCTATCATCTATCTATCTATCATCTATATATCTATCATCTATCTATCTATCATCTATCTATCTATCATCTATCTATCTATCATCTATCTATCTATCATCTATCTATCTATCTAATGTGTTCTACTTGTATGTTGTATTTAATCAATCCTGTGTTTTGTACCAGTTCTCGTATGTTTAATTTATGACTAATTATGAACAAGAAAAACACAATTTAACTAGTAGATGCTAATCTCTGCAGTCCAGAGAGTTAGCATGCATGACCGTAACGGGAGCAATTAGCACCACACCGTCAACTGCAATGGAAATCCTCCTGAATTTACCCCCCTCTTCATATATATCTGGAAAGAGAGGCCAGGTGGGCAACCTACAGACTGCAACAAGCGGCCATTAATATGCCGCAGACTAGTATCATGGAGCGGAACAGGTTGTTGGATGACATAGAGAATCACAGCATCCTGGGAATGCCCTCGGATACTATGCCTACTATGACCAACTACGAGCTGACCTTCAATATTCTTTCTCCAGAAAGAGATGAGTGGGATCGAAATAAAGCCGACCTACTGAAGGCAGACAGTTGTTGGTTTACAGACGGCTCCAAAACTCCCGAGGGAACAGGAGCCGGAGTACACAGCTACAGACCAAGGGTGAGGATAGTCTCAAACCTAGGTACTCATGCAACTGTTTTTCAGGCTGAGGTTCATGCCATTGAACTGTGTGTACGAAGGCTGGAATATATGCATCTTACACGCAGATCAATAAAAATTTTCTCAGCCAAGCAGCTATAAAAGCTCTTGGCTCCTACCGGTATAACTCCAAAACGGTATGGAACTGTCAGAAAGCTCTAAATCATTTGAGCAAGAACAACAAAGTGACTCTGGTCTGGATACCCGGCCACTCTGGTATGGAAGGTAACAAAATAGCGGACTCCTTAGCCAGAGAAGGAGCGGGATCACGATTCATCGGACCAGAACCAATACTTGGTATATCCTCAAGTACTGCCAAGATGGCTATCTCAACCTGGGCTGAAAGGCAAACTCTCCAGTATTGGTAAGAGTTACCAGGATTAGTTCATTCGAAGGCGTTTATAAAATACCCTTTGAAATCGAGAGCTAAAAAACTTTTAGAGTTAAACAGGATAAACCTGAAAACTCTAACAGGCCTATATACCGGGCACTGCCGACTAAACTATCATCTGCATAAACTCGGCCTAGCGGAAAACGCCGAGTGCCGTCTATGCCTGGAGGATGATGAGAAGGCAGTTTCATTAAGAGACTGAACTTATTGGGTGAAATATAATTAGGCGTGAGCCACAATAGGCCTGCTGATGGCCGCAGTGGAGGGTCTACTGAGACCCACTCACAACAAACCTAACCTAACCTAACCTAGATGCTAATAAAAGTTAGCAAAACGGCAACTAAATTAAAAAAAGTAGTTTTTCTGTTTTTCATAGACATATTCCCACCAAGTTGTAGTATCAATACATGGCAGGTCATTAAACCTTCAAGAAATTAAAAATAACGCCATATTAAACAAAACATTGCGACAAAAGGGAAATATTATTTTTACATTTGTGTGACTACCCTATGTCTATCGCCAAGTGTGGCCAGTTAGAAAAAGAATACCAGCGATGAACTAGGATGAAATGAGATGGAATAAACACACCCAGCAAACATAATGACAGGCTCTGTCTGTGCCCCACTAGACACTTACAATACACTCCAATTGTTAGGTACATCTCTCTTGTTCAATCGGTCTTTGTTAATATTTGGCCACATTAACCTTTTTACACACGGTATAAATATTTAACATACGTACAGGGTGTACACGTATATTTTGAACCATCCCATAGCTCCTTTATTTTTATTTCACAAAAAAACTTTGTTAAAAGGGTTTTAACTCTTTTCCCGGGGGATTCCAACTGCCTGCCTGGCCAACTATTCGGATCATCATGATAGTGAGAAAGAAATTATTACTTTTAATATTAAATTTCTCAAAAACTGTGGAATAGAACACAACAATAATACAATTTTGAAACCGAGAGGAATTCATAAAAATATACAGGGTATTCTATTTAGAAAAATGTTCGATTTTTTTGAAAAATTGTTAAAACTTTTATCAACAAAGTTTTTTTGGGAAATAAAAAATAAGGAAGTTATGTGGTGGTTCAAAATATACGTGAACACCGTGTACATGAGACTAATAGTACAACGCGGTTATTAAATTCATTATTTATACGATTTCTGTCATTTTAAGAAAACCATTTAAAAAATTATCTATATTAGATTGAAATGTAATATAATTACTAATTATATTTATATTTAAAGAAATTTTTTTGGAAAGTAATTGTACTTGTATTTTAAAATTGAAAATAATTGTCATTGTACTTAAGTACTTTTTTTGTACATAGCACAGCTCTGCGCTCTATGATAAAAGAACTTTTCCAAATTTTGGAACACTTTAGTTTTTGAAAATTTGTAATGCCATTTAAGAAAAGAATATTTTCTAACTTTTTTTAACTTGGCCTTTTTTAATAATAAAAGTGACTCTCTTAAGTAGTGCTCAATTAAATCGTGCTATGGGCATGGTACAAGGTGGTACAGCGCAAAGGACAGTTGCCGATTACTTTAATGTTACCTAATTAATAATTAGCAGAGCTTAGACATGGTTTAAAATAATATTCCCCCCTAGGGGGTGGACGACAAGGAGTGAGAACAGACCGATTGATAAGAACAAGTGTTCGATGCAATCCTATTCAAAATACGACAACATGAAAAATTCTTTATGTATGATTAACGTTGCCATCTCTAGGTCAGCCATCAGAGGACAGATATGAGGATCGTTCAAAGAGAGGTTTAAAAGCTCACACACGTTTTAGGCATCCCAGAATTTCTGCAATATATCGAATACAATCATGCAGGCGGGCCCACTCATTTAGTAAATTTAGGTGTTTAATTTGGAACCTATATGACAGGTACTTGTCTTTTTTGTCAATTTATAATAATTTGTTGCACATGTTTGCTGTAGTTGTAGTTTATTTTCTTTAATTTACTCAAAATAATGTTTTATAGCTTTACATATTCAAGTTTTACATAGGATAGCAATTGATAGAAGAAAAAATGCATAACATTAGAGAATATTTTTTTCTTAAACGGTTGTACAGATATTCAAAAACTAAAAAGTTTTCCAAACTTAGGAAAAGTTATTCTATCATACAGAGTGATACACATTTTTCTACCATAACGGGTAAATCCCACAGCTGCATTTAAAGAAATGGTAATAAACATCTAACAACTAAATAAACTGTAGGAATTTAACTGAAAGTCAAAAACAAATGAAAAACATAGATTATATAGGGAAAACAACAATTAAAACATAAGAAGAATCACTGAATTTCATCGAGTTGTTTAAAAGCTATGACAGTTTAAAATTAGTGATCATTTAGAGTGATGCACTTCAAATGATCCCGAATGCAATAAATTTTTTTATTCTTTCACACTCCCGAGTTCTTGTGGAATTCAAGTACTACATTCTGAAAAAGAAAGTGTTGAAATCACTCTTACTACAAAATATGAAAATGGTCATACTTGATGCGGGACATAGTGTATATATCTCAAAGACCTAGGGATGCTCAATTTTTTTTTGATATCATAGATGGACAGACCACTAAAAGTGTATTTGTTCATATATTTATTTATTTATTTTTTGGATTAAGCTTTAAAAAATTATTAACTTTAGCCGCGAATTTACACACGTTTGAACGATGCGTATCTCCCTCCAGGTGCGGTGTGACGTCACACTGCATAAGTTTGCTACAAGTGAATACTATATGTACTCGCGGTTTGTATTTACAAATTAAAATTCTTTGTCATTTTTATGTTCTACCATGGAGAGTGAAAAGAAAGGGAACTATAAATATTATGTTATATCTAAGTGTACAAATACGACAATTAAAACCTTAATTTTGTGTCTCTAAAATTAGAAATAAATGGTGCATTGCTATGATTTTCTCTGTATCACATAAAGTAAGGAGTAATTATAAATACGTCATTTTCATCAGCAATAACGTTTATTACCACTATTTCCAGCATTTATTTACTATGTAATTAAATTATAAAAAAAAATAATGAAGTATTTTGACAAAAATAAGTTAATATTAAAATATTGCACAGGGGTTTGTTTATGTATTTTGAGGTTAGGTACCTAAAAATGTTTGTGAATATGGAAATCTAAACACGGAAAAATGATAAAATTTGGCCTAAACAAATTTATTGTTTCGAACAATGAATGATACACACCTTGTTGCGTTTGTACCCCTATTTTCAGCACTGATAAAGAATAAAATTAGTATTATTAGCAAAGAAACTGCTCAGTGCACATCATGAACACGTCGATTTTCGATAAATTGTTGGCTTGAGCTTACACTAAGTCACTGGCTGTCATTTTCACCACTTAGATAACTTAATATATTAATGATTTTTATGTAAATAATAAATAATTGCGAGATTTAACATTCGTAAACTTGCAATTTAATGCATTCAGGTAGACAGTCTACCTGAAAGCAATAACGTCAGGCCAATATCGTAGCATTCGCAAACACGTGGTTTTGCTTGCATAAAACTTAAAATTTTAAATTGAATTATTTACGAAACAAAATTTTAGATTTTTTTTTTTTTGTTTTCTTAACTTATGTACATACATATCGTGAAAATAAAATAAATTAATGCATTTCTAAAATGCATGCATGTTGCCTAAGGTCAGTGCCAATTTTGGAAGTGAAAAAAGAATATATGATCTCGGTCTGTGACTTAAGAAGTGGTAAAAGATAGATTATCTCGGAATGTGCTATTGCATGTTTGTCAAAAACTGGGCCCGGAACACCCACATCAGTTTTTTCTATCACTCAATTTTAAAGAAAATCCCAAGTCCCATCAAATTATTGGTCCATTCTGTATATATTTTATTTTCAGTTCATTTGGTGGGCAAATATGAAGGAAAAGTATTTGATGATCGTGAAGTATCCTTCACAGTAGGTGAGGGATCGGAGGCAAATATTATACCAGGCGTAGAAAAGGCTATAGAAAAATTTAAAAAAGGTGAAACTTCCCGCTTAATAATCCAACCACAATATGCGTTTGGTCACGCAGGGGCTGCTGATTATAATATTCCTTCAAATGCCACTGTTGAATATGTGATAACGCTGAAGAATTTCGAAAAGGCAAAAGAAAGTTGGTCTTTAGATGTGGAAGAAAAAATTGAACAATCCAAAATGTTTAAAGACAAGGGAACAGCCTACTTCAAAGCAGGAAAATACGAGTTGGCTATAAAATTGTATACAAAAGTACAGACATTCTTAGAGCAGGAAAAAGGTAAGAAACTAAATTAAACTAAAAAAAAAGAAAGAAATCTTGTAAAATTACTATATTCCAAATCGGTTATGTATAATCTAGTGTAAAATGTTGAAAGTAATTACGAAATTTAATTTTTGATACACACATTTAGGAGAGTATGTTTATTATCATTATAAAATGTTCCAACATTTCAAGGTTTATTCATCGACACAGAGAAATAAAAAAATTTCTTTCTTTTTTTTTCTAATTTTGGATTATGGTACATCCAAGATGTTAAGAAAATAAGTTATAAAACGTTGAAATTTTATATATGACAAATAAATCAAGATAAATAATGATCGACCAGAAGTTCATAAAACTCATAACGCTGTTAAAAGGAAGGGGAGAGGTCTATCTAGGCATCACAAAATGGCACATGAGGGAGGGGTCGATCTCGTATGTCACGTGACAGGATCAGTTTTTCTCCTTTTTTATTTATTTGTTTTTTTTTTTTTTTGTAAATGTAAATTTTGAAGGAAAAACAAAGCTGTTTACCGCTTCTATAATCACAATTGCTGAACATCGTGATAACCCATGGACTTGGATAACTCATTGGTTCCTCAACCTATTTTTTTTTCTGATTTTAAGAATTTTTATTATAATTTGTTTTATTTGTTTTGTTTCAGAATTTTTAATACTTTTATTTTTGTTTTTTGAATTTTGCATTGTTTTTAATCTTTAAAAGGTAATGAAAATAACATTAAACTAATAAGAAAACTGAATAACAGTAGTTTCTAAATTTCTTTTGGGAGGAGGGGCGCTTCTGGCCTGTCACGTGACGTCCAAAGGGGACACGAAACGCCATGGGCTGTCAGACGGGGGAGGGTGGTTCAAAATAGCTGAAAATAGTGTCACGCGTTTTATAGACGGCGCCCAACTAAAAGTTAAGAGCTACATGGGGTATGCATGTGTCACACATAAGAATAAAATAGGTTCTATCGTCACTCATCAAATACAGACATGTACTCATCTCACTTTGCCAGATGGTCATGTCCATGTCAATCGGCTTTGCTGAAATATAAGTAGGTGTATGAATCTGTTATGTATATATGTATAATTTTGGTAATTGATTTTAATGGTAATAATGTGACTTGGAAAATACTAATGAGTATTTAATAAAATGTATCAAATTAAACCTATAAATGCGATTCATATGGTTTATTATTAAGATATTAATAATTACTAACAACTTTTAAACTAATGTCTGTTGATTTTGCTTAAGTCCGCGTTAGCACGCTCTCGTGGCCAGGATACCAACATAAAACTTTAAATCACTGTTCAAGTTTTTCTATTGATGAGAACAAAAAATAAAAACAAATAATTCATCTTAGATACCATATTATGGATTTAATGTATAAAATTGCAGGCAATACGGATGCGTATTTTTTTTTTATTAATAAGAAATACAAATATTTTATTTGTTATCATTTTATGAAACTAAATCGTATTTCCTATTATTAAAAAAAAGGACGCATCAGTATTGCCTGTAATTTTATATAGAGTTCATATCACAAATGTTGGCGTTTATCGTTTATGTCATCAATTTATGTACATTTCAAAGACATGCAGATTTATTATCAGTTTATTTTATTATACATACACAGAATTATAGCAAATAACAGAAACATACGTCTTCTGGGGCTATGACAGCAATGCCCACCGCTCCCAAATAAAGTAGCAATTGATCAATTTAGAAATTTTAAAACGCTGACGTAGGATGAATTATTTGTTTTTGTTTTTTAATATTACTAACAGAAAAATTTTATCTGCAATCTATAGTTTTAAGCTGGATACTTGGTAAAAACGCACTCTTAAACCTAGAACAAAAAAATGTGTAATTAACAAACAGGTTATGAAAGAAAACCAGGCATAATTTTTTTCATTCATTCATTTTTTAATCATTTTGATATTTATATCCCACATCACTGTAGGTCTATTAATTATGTATCATGTCCACACTTCTTATTCTTTAGATAGCACTGGCGAAGAGAGAAATAATCTTCTATTAGCTTCATATCTCAATGTGGCTTTATGTCATTTGAAACTCAAAGACTATTATGAGGCTAAAATGGCGGCTACAAATGCTTTGAAAATAGATCCGTTATGTGAGAAAGCACTTTTCAGAAGAGGCCAGGCGTTCTTGTATCTAGCAGAACCCGAATTGGCTAGGAATGATTTCACAGAATGTTTGAAAATAGATCCTAACAACAGCGCCGCTAAAGCACAGCTGGCTATTTGCACGAAAACGTTAAAAGAACAATTAAAAAAGGAAAAGAGGATTTATGCAAATATGTTTGACAAGTTTGCTAAAATGGACACACAGGTGAAGGCCGATTAATTTTCATAATAATAGTATTAGATCATGTTTTAGAATATTTTTTATGTTTTCAATAAATAGTTGGTTTTACAATTTGTGTTTTATTGGTGGAACGTTGTAGAGAGAAGAGTTTGAGAAAAAGAAACAGCCAAATGTGATGAGTTCTGTGGGTGAGTGGGGACAGGAGGATCGTGAAAGGGAACCTAGCGAATTCGAAAAAGAGAATCCAGACATACTGTTACTTAATGGCACTGGAGAATTTAAAGATATGTAAATGCAATTTACACATAATGCTTTTTTATATACATTATAAATAAATTTATGATTTAATCAAGCATTTTTATTTATATGTAATGTAACGAAGAGTTGGATACAGAAATGATGTTTACAGAATTGTATCAATTATTTTATATATAAAAAGAAAGTTTAATGATGATAAGGCAAGGTCCACCTCATTTACATCCTACAATTATATGTTGTCTCAGTGCTTATATGTTGGGCCAAGTGGTCCCGGGTTCGAAACCTGGCTAGGACATGGAAGTATAGTGGCGTTTTTAAAGTACCAAGGTGATAGCACAGTTGACCAGAGCGTTATTGTGTGGTAGAATACATCTATTCACTATTTATCTCTCCTCTAAGTTTGACTCTCAGCTGCAGCATCTGACAAATGACGTAGGGAAATGATTGTTGTGTATCTGTCATTGTTGAATCTTCAGTGTAATCAGTAAATCCCGGATGTCGTGACAGTTGTGACAAAAAAATCAGGGCCGATGAAATTTATATTGCACAGTAATATGACCTTACTCAGTGATAGCTAGTATATATTTTTTATTATTTATACATACCCATGTTATATGCAGTTCTAAATGCAGCTGGCTCGACTGTTCACAATAATACGCATCAAAATCAACGTAGGTCAGTGACAGCCTGCCTTGGCTTTTTACATCATGACTGCCGTGAGAACCGGCATATAATAATCACAGAGATTTTTTTTAATGTTCCACCTTTAAACACCTTAGACAAAATGGCAAAAATTATTTATATTCTTGCTTTTTATTCATAGACAAGAAATAATAATAAAACTAATGCTAGAAAAGATACTATACCGTGTTTTTGTATTCGGTAAGTCATTCCCAGATGAGGACAACAGAATTTGAAGTACCAGTATTATTCCTTATCTGTGTCAAGGATTTGGTGTATGTTAACCCCAAGGCCGACTTTATTCTCTTTGCTCATGATACAACTTTTGTAAACAGAAATGAAAATCTCAATGAACTTCACCTACGATTAGAGGAACACAGTCGAGGGCTACTACTTGGTTTGTCACAAATCGATTTAGTTTAAATGTTACTAGAACTGAAACCACGTTTTTCAATTTGTGTAAATCGCGTATAAATAATAAGCCAGCAGTAAAATTTCTTGGGGTACAGATCGACCCAAAGCTCTCATGGACCTTGCATATCAGTAACCTATGTACTAAATTAACTTCATGTATTTATGCAATTAGAAATATGTCCTTAATGGTATCGAGACAAGTACTCCTAATAACACCATGCACTCGTCCAGTCAAAAATGTCATATGCTATTCATGCTTGGGGGCATGTACCAAACATGAAATGTGTTTTTTATTACAAAGGAAGGCAGTACGAATTATAAATAAGCTAGAGTATAAAGCAGATTGTAGACTATCAACGACCTTACTGATGACGGTGAGCAAAAAAGTAAATTTATAAAAAAAATTAAAGGATGAATATCAATTGTTTATGCAAGAAGCCATAAAGACGGAAGAAGAGTTAAACTCATTAATTAATGAACAAGAAAAACTTATCAATGATTTGAAAAAACAAACTCTTGAACTTAAAAAGTATAATACTTGAATCTATAAAACACAAAAATAATATCGGCACTCAAACATATAAAACTGTAAAAAGTATCTCCACTAATACTGATACGAAAATGTGTGAAATAAATCAGTGTGATGGTAAACTGGTAAAAAAATCTAAAGTATTTGTACAGGGTGGATCTAACAAGGACATGCATTTGCATTCTGCTTTAACAAGTAACATAAATACACAACCGCGTGTAAAGGACAGTAATAAATGCATAGGGCATAACAATAAAAATAATATACTACTATTGGCTGATAAAACTGGAATACATATTAATAAATTAATGAGTAGATTCAGGAATTTAAATAATTATAACATAATGTCTTTTATTAAATCCGGTGCTAAACTACATCAAATAATAGAAAATATTGAAATGTTAACTAAATACTATACTCTAGAAGATTTTGTTATTATAATTGGAGGATCAAATGATTTAAACAATAAGGAAACACCATCTTTTAAATTCATCTGTAACAAACTAAAACTTTGTACACATACTAATATTATATTTACGTCAGTGCCGTATTCTAATTCAACAAATAACAGGCATATCCACAAGTTCAACTCCAAATTAAATACATTTTTATTCAAATTTAATGCTTGTACTGAAGGTCATGTTAACTACGTGGAAATTAACACTAGAGCCTCAGCGAAGTACTGGAAAACTTCGGTTGCTCGATTATTATCTGATGCCATTTGCCATGCGAAACATCAAATTAAGAACTTAAAATTTATCCATACAGTTCATCATGGTATAGCACCTATCTCTGAAACCACGGCTCCAGTCACAATTGTGGACCAACCGGATGTAGCGCTAGAGGAGGAGGAACCTTTGATGATGATCTCGATAAATGAATCCATATCCAATGTCAGCGAAAGTGTTTATGAGTGTAATAATGAAGGTGATTTTTTATACCCAAGATTGTCGCAAATAAATCTTGCTACTTAGAGAATCTGGGTGTTAATATGGGGGATGTTACGGCCATCATCAAGGTAGGCCATGTGAATGTCCAAAGCTTACGTAATAAGTTAAATGAAATTGACATTTTTAATTATACTGAGGCACTAAATATACTCTGTATCTCTGAACATTGGGCTAGTAATAGTGAAATAGATACCCTGTCACTACCTAATTTTAAACATCTCACAATTTTGTAGGTCAAGTAATCTGCATGGTGGTGTTGCAATATACGTTAGCAATGAAATAATCTCTAGGTTTCGTGTTAAAATCATCACCTATCTTAAAAATTTTGTTACTGAATCAATTATTGAATTATGTGGTATCTCTGTAATTATCAATGACGTTAAAATATGTATACTTGTTATTTATAGACCTCCTTCTGGCAATGTTAATACGTTTTTCACAAGTCTCTAAATGTCTTGACTTTGTAATGAAAAACTATTCTTATGTAATTTTGGCTGGTGATCTTAATATTGATTTTCTCTCGGTCTCACAGAATAAAAAAATACTAAATGATTTATTTCTATCGTTTAAAATTAACATTACTCTCTCTGAGCCAACTCGGATTGCAAAAAGGGATAATGTTATATCACGTACGGCAATTGACTATATGGTGACTAATCTTCCTGAATCTGCATATTACTCGTATATATGTAACCCTTGCATTGCAGATCACTTTGCCCAAATATTATGCTATAAAATTGATAACACTAAAAAAATTGAAGATATAATTAATGATGATTCGACTTACTGGTATAGGAGCTGCTCGGACTATAATATTGAAAAATTCAAATATCTATTAAGTATAACAAACTGGGACCAAGTCTATGTTGACTGTGTCAATAATTCGTTTGATAAATTTCTTGAGCTGTTTACTAATTGTCTTGATCTCTCTTGTCCATTGGTGTGTAATAATAAGAATAATATTAATCTAACGTACTGCAAAAACTGGTTAACTCCCACAGTACATCGAGAATGTAATGAGTTAAAAAATCTCTTTTGGCTTGCAACCAGAAGTACTGACCCCCAACTGCTGGACGCCTATAAGAATTTGAAGCGAGATCATAAACACAACATTTACAAAGCTAAAAAAATGTATTATACCACTAAAATCAGGAATTCAGCTAATGCTAGCAAAGAAATATGGAAACTTGTTAACGCGCAGCTTGGTCGTGTTTCTAGCTGTAATAAAATCAGTATAGAAATTGACGATAAGTTATGGGATGATTCCAAATACGTTGCCGATTATTTCGCGAACATTGCCAACGTTAAGTTAAAGGACTATTTTGGCGATAATAAATCAGATAACCCTACTACCAGCATTCCGACTGAACATTCAATTTATTTAGAACCAGTTTCCGACTTGGAACTTGATGATATAATAAAAAATTTAAAAAAATTCTAATTCGTACGGTACCAATGGAATATCTTCTAAGTTTGTCAAGTTAGGTTTTGATTACATCCGTGAACCACTTAGGTATATTATCAATAAATCTTTGCAAACTGGAATCTTCCCAACAGCTCTCCAAATTGCTATAATTATGCCAATTTTTAAAAAAGGTAATCCTAATGATTGTGACAACTATAGACCTGTTTCCATCTTATGTGTTTTTAGTAAAATAATAGAGAAAGTTATATATAATCGCTTAATATCATTCTTTTCCAAATTTAATATAATCACGGATTTTCAACACGGATTCCGGAAAAATAGGTCTGTTCAGTCTGCATCAGTTCAGTTTTTACAATTTATTTATGAGGAACTTGACAAAAATAAACATGTGGTTGGCATTTTTTTTGACTTAACAAGGGCGTTTGACACTATTAATATATCATTTATTGTTAAAAAAATGTTCAATTTGGGTATTAGAGAGCCACTTAGTACCTGGATTGAATCCTACTTATCTAATCGTAAACTTCGTGTCAAGAACGGCAATGTTATATCTGACGAACATGCCATCAATGTGGGTGTACCCCAGGGATCAGTTTTGGGTCCCATGTTGTTTCTTTTATTTATTAATGACCTTCTTCAATTTGTTAATCAATGCAAAATTGTTGTTTGCTGATGATACATCTATGTCACTATCAGCAACTGACCCCATTATGTTGAATGAGACTCTCGCTATAATTATAAGTGACTTTCAAACTTGGTGCCATAAAAATATGCTTATGCTAAACACTGAGAAGACTAAATGTTTATATTTTTCGGCCAGAAAATCTATACCCCCAAATATTTTGCTTGACAATGATGTATCATTCTCTAGTAGCACTAAATTCCTGGGTACCCACTTGGACAACAGGCTAAGTTGGGATACTCACATTGATGAACTTTGTAAAAAGATTAGAAAAGCCTACTTTGCCATCAGCCAACTGAGAAATACCTTAGATGGTAAAAGCTTATTAAATGTCTATTATGCTCTTGCTTATTCCCATCTTTCTTACAATATTATGCTATGGGGTCGATCTGTATATATTAATAGAGTGTTTGTATTGCAAAAAAAGGCTTCAAAGATTAATGTATAATATAAACACCAGGGATTCATGTAAGCCTTACTTTATACGCAACAAAATATTGTCATTACCCTCAATTTACATATATACAACTTTACTGTACATTAAACGTAACCTTAGTCAAGTCCCTATGAATTCTGACTGTCATAATTATGCCACAAGACATGGCCACTTGCTTAGAACGGATAACCATTGCACTGCTCTTTACGAAAAATCACCGCTTTATTCAGGTACTAAATTATTTAATAAACTATCCATGGATATCAAGAGTTGTACCAGTTTTCCTATATTTAAGAATAAGCTAAAAAGCTTTTTAATAGAAAACTGTTTTTATAGCGTTAATGAGTTTCTTTCTCATTAAGCAGCACCTACCTGTTTTAGTTTGTCTATAACTAATGACGTGAATTGTTATACACTTTATGTATTGTAGTTTAATTTTTAGTGATCTATATATTTATTTTTTATTTATTTTTTTTGTTTTTTTATGTTTATATTTCCACTCTAATTATGTTTGTTATTTCTATGTATGTTTGTTATTTACTTACTGTTGACGACCACATCTATTCATTGTAATAGCCTAAGTGTTAATAAAGGAATTAAAGAATTGAATTAAAGGAATTAGACAAACATATATTTGGAATATCTTCAAGTACTGCTAAGGTGGCTATCTCAACCTGGGCTGAAAGGAAAACTCCAGTATTGGCAAGAGTTACCAGGATTAGTTCATTCGAAGGCGTTTATGAAATACCCTTTGAAATCAAGAACTAAGAAACTTTTAGAGTTAAACAGGGTAAACTTGAAAATTCTAACAGGCCTATATACCGGACACTGCCGACTAAACTATCATCTGCATAAACTCGGCCTAGCGGAAAACGCCGAGTGCCGTTTTATGCTTGGAGGATGATGAGAAGGCAGACCACGTCTTATGCATCTGTCCCACCATAGATAAAAGAAATGTCCCACTGTGGAAAGGATCCGATTTTTAATATTTGGCAAAGGGTAACTTCTGCCAGAAGATCTGGACACATTCTCACCCAATAAAGTTATCAGTTTCATTAAGAGACTGAACTTATTGGGTGAAATATAATTAGGAGTGAGCCACAATAGGCCTGCTAATGGCCGCAGTGGAGGATCCACAAGGACCCACTCACAATAACCTAACCTAACCATACGGAACTTATAATTCTCACTGTACCATCACTATATCATATGTCTAGCGCCAAGCGTGCCTCACCAGTCAGCTACAATACACTCGCACTGTTACGTCCATCTCACTTGTTCAATCGGTCTTTGTTAACAGTTAGCCGCATTAACTGTTTTACACACGGTATATTTTACAGTGCCTCATGTAATAAGATAATTTACCAATCTATGTTATTTACGAAGAAATTCACTCGTATGATACAAGAGTTACAAGACACAAGACAATTATCTACACTTCCACAGAATCTACAAAACTAGATCGGGAATATCATTTTTTGGTCCTAAGTTATTTAACCTACTACCTGTGATAATGTTGCCTTTAAAAAGTTTTAAAAATGCAACAAAAATTATCAAAAGGTTTCTATTCCATGGAAGATTTCTATAATAATGTTTTACAGATTGGCAAATTTAGTGCCTTTAGCATTTTAAATGTTTTACACTTATTGTTTTATTATGAACTGTAACTACCATTGACTTGTTAAACTCTAGTTTTTTAACACCAAGAAATTCATTTATATTTGCACACTACATAAGGAAGGAGCTTTGTTCGAACTGGTACATTCCTCAGAGTAGAAGGGAGAACATGGTATTATATCTGTTCTGTGAACTGCATTGCTTCCCGGGACCACTGGGTGGTGAAAAATTCATCATCACATTTTGTATCTAGAATCTAGGGGACTGCACAAGCTTGGCCGAACACTTCCCTATGTAGTGTTTTGAAATTAAAGCACGGTATGTTTATGCTTAAAGAAAAATTTAATTTGGCTAATAACTGACTCATTTGTTTTCGAAAAATCAAAAAGTACAGTCTATCCTCTTCAAGTTTGCAGTACTCCATTTTACATGGTCCATAAGCCAGTTTGAATTTGCACAGATGAATTTGTATCAGTCACCGCTGGAGCCCCTTTTCATCAAAATCGCAAAATTTTTTATTTTTCTACTATACAAAACTAAATAACCAACTGTATATCTGGCGAGTTCAACACAGGCTGCAGAGAGCCAGCTTGGCCCACTAGACAGTGCTACCTACCATTTTAGTACAACTGTACTAAATTTACTACAATTTTGGTATCAGTAAATAAGTGCATTTTAGGTCCAATCAACTCAATTTAGTACATTTTGCTAAACAATCTTTGTTCAAATGTGATTTTTTTCATTTTATGTAGAAATCTACATTAAGCCTTGCACGAGTTCTTATAATTATGCTTCTGACTGGTAGGTGGCTCATTTATGATGAGCTTACCGCTTAGCAACTGCAGATCCCCTTTCACTGCCAACGGTCAAACGCTAATTGCACATACTAATGGCCGTGTTCGCTCCTTCGTGGTTTTATCTGTATATTGGTGGTTTAAAATAACTGGGTATGAAGAACTTCCTTAATATTTTTTGGTTTTCTCACTTGCTTAAAAATCTTAAAAATTAAAAAGACATTAGTAATATATATTTATTTGTTCAATATAATTTTAAGTTACATTATGTGTAATAAAATATTTAAAATAATACATTAAAAAAATAGTACGTGAATTTACAGGTGCCAGGTCTCTATTTTTAAATGGTAAATCAAAGTATATCCATCAAGAGAATAATCATTTTGTCTTAAATTAAAAAATGCAACCAGACTTCAATCGGAAGCCCTCATTTAGATCAAAATAAGTATATAAAATTAAAATTGTGAAAACATTCCTGATTCAATATATTTATTAGTCACTATATCTCAACATCGTTAAGCAAAAATAGCTTAATCAGTCTAGTCAGTTTTGTTTAAACTATTACCAATATACAGACATGTTAGTTCAAATTTAATAACATCAAAACTAATTAGTTTGGTCATGTACAGTTATTAGCCCATTTCGGATCAATTTAGCTAAATCTACAATTCTGGGCCAAGATAATTTGTTCGCTTAAAAAAAAATGAGATGCCATCTGATAAAATGTGTCACAAACTTTAAACTCTAACATCACATTTACATTCTATTAGAACCGTAACTATCTTCATTATTGTAAACCTGGCAGCATTGCTCACAGTCAACTAACATGTTGACTGTAACGTGATGTTTTTCTGTATTATATTTAATTAGCTACCAGTATTCCTAATATAGATGAAAGTAGAAACTAAAAAAAGCAGTTTAAAATTATGAATGCAGTGACGTTAGATATTCATAAAAAACATCACACTAAATCGGATCGATGCGTTTAATAATCTCTGACCAGGGAAAGAAGGCCCATAGAATGTGCCTTCTGCATTCCACTCACAATGAACCATAAATGAAATAAAAGAATTAGTGTATGGCCTATTTTTGTGACCGTTTGCATCCGCACCTACCATTGGGACGTATACTATATTCCTAATATATGGTTTTGCAGAAAGCTGGCGACTTTCGGCAATGCTCTCCCTTGCCGCGCGGGCCTCTTTCCCCGGCTGAACAATAACACTACAACTTCGTCTATTGTTTGGCTAGCATTAAATATCCCATTTCAGTTTCTACTATGCCATTATGGGCAAATTTATTCCTTTTTTTTTTTTTTTTTTAGCTACCCTGCACTGATGAGAATCATTTCAAAACATAGCAAGTATATAGCTAAATTATTTTGGGTATGTCAATAATCTCATTCTTGGTATATTTCACCCTCGTTACTATGTTTCAAAATCAATCAATAACAGTAGATTTCATGTGTTAAAATTCTGATAATTGAAATAAATTGGCAAGAATTCCCAACTTTTCTCGAATAATCACAAACCCAATTTGATTAAATCAAATTTTACTAAACTCTATTCACCTAAATTTTGCAGTGTTGGGTTGGACTTAAGTGAGTGAAACGTCCAACTACGACCGATGCTTCTGAAATAAAATAAACTCTATCCTAGCTAACGCTGCAAAGATTAAGTGAACAGAGTATAGTACCTTTTAATAGGCTCATTTAGGGCCGGTATATTCACCTCCTGGTAAACTTACCAGATAAATTTGAGAATAAAATTGCTAAACCAGTAAAACAATAGTTACTATTTATATATTTTTGCAGAACAGTTATCCCATATAGAGACTTAATTAATATAAATCTGTTTGGTAACTAACAACCACTCTGCCATAAGATAGATATACCGGGCCTTGGTGAAATATGTTTCTATTTTCTTCAATATCAAATCAATTGAGGGAGATATTTGCATTTCAATAATCAAATGCCTTGTATGGTTGAGCACACCAGACTGACCTCACAAATCCTATTAGTAAAGTTGGCCTGCAAGAAATACACAGGATTAGTATATGGCGGACACACTTAAGGTGACCACACTATTTAGTAGTTTAATTATGATATTCTGTGCCATTAACAATGTGTGCTATTAATTATATAAAAGCAGATTCTTCTAATATGCCAGAAGTGGAAATTAGTATTGTTTGACTTTGTATCTTTAAATATTGTTTGAAGTATAACACTTGCAACCATTTTTGGTTTTCCTGACAATCAAAGATATGTGAAATAACACTTGGTCTTAATTTAATTTAGATCTGGGCCGATACAAAAATTTCAGATACCGATACCAATACTCAGATGTCTGCTTTCAGATACGATAATCAAATACATGTATCTGAAAATTTAAATTTAACTAATAACAGCGACATAAGCTTAATTGGCTATAATCAGCACCCTATTTTACATTTTTATTCATCTTTACACCTTAATGTAGGTAAACATAAATCAATAGATATAGTGATTGGCCTACTTATTTATTTACTGTTGTTTTATTTTATGTAAACTTAAAAAATAAATTCTTTTCTAAAATTAAAACAAACAATTAAAGTATAAAATTTTAAATGCTGTTGCTTCGTGCTGGCGTATTAAAAAAAAAAACTTCACATAAGTTAGACAACCCCCAAACCAAAGCTAAGGCAGCATGGACAAGGGTTACACAGTTGAAAAACGCACGCGCGCACATACACATAACCAAACCCTTCGACTTTGTCAGAATCGAACCGGGATTTGAACCCCGAAGTCGATAGACAGTAAACCAGCTATGTTTGTCACTTAACGCTCTGGCCCACTGTGCTACCGAGCTCAGATACTTTTCAGCCAGTATTTGAAAATCCAAAGTATCAGCCAATAACAGATGCTAAGTATCGGTTTCATCCTTGCTCTAATTGAATTGCCTCATTTTTCATTAACTTGAAATACATGTAATTTTCAATACCTTCTTCAAATTAAAAATAATTTAAAATTACCTCTTTCCTAAGAAAACACATTAAAATAATCCTCACAAAGATGTTTAGTCGTTTTACTGCCTAAAAGGTCGACTCTACGCATGCATATCTTTTTGCCACAACTAGAATGAAACTTTTTATCCTAGTCAATGGTATTTGTTTATATTGTTCTTAATTTATTTATTGTTTATGTTTATGTTTTTAGAAAATATATACCTCTACAAGGAAAATCTACTTTAAACAATCCTGAGGATGCGTCAAAATGCACAAAATGTCGACTAATTAAAACCTGGTTTTCTCTTTTCTGCCAACCTTACCTCAACTAATTTAAAAATAATTTTATCTAGTGATGTCACAATGGCATTGTTGCACTTGGGCAATGGTACCTACAGTATTTATAGTTTTTTATTTTATCCATTTTACATAAATATTACCACTAACAAAATAGTAAAGAAAAATATGAAAACAGTTAGCAGCTAAACACTATATTAAACTTTGATGGATGGCTTTTACTGTGTGACCGTCTTCCCTAGGAGCTGTAGGGTATATGGGACCTGATGGCGTCACATTCGACAATGGGGCATTATTTAGTTTAGCAAACATTTTTTTTTACATACAAATGCGATGTCTGATAAATAAAATTGTTTACACACTTGCTATACACAGTGCAAACTTTCAGAATAGCAATAAAAAAATAATGCTAAATGAGCCTATTAAAATTATTTGTGGAATCAGCACCTGCACTGAAAAAACATCGATTAAAATACTAGCTGGTTACTACATTTAATATCACACATTGTTTTATGTTTAGAAGCAAGTAGTTTTTTCTCTTGGTTACCTTGGATTGACAAAGTACTTTATTGTTGAATGGCACAGCACGTAAAGCTGCGTTGACATTTTCCATTCAAACGAACTTAATTCAAACTAACACATGCATGTATACTGGTTAAGTAATGCTATTTTATAAAAATTTTCAAGTTATGGAATAATTTGCATATGAAAATATAGACGACCTGTTACAATTACTGGGACATAGAGCTTCTTCTAAACAGTGATTGAAACGTGATTTTTAATCATAAAATTGTAAACATCAAATGCTTATATTTAGTGAGGATTTAGGAACGAAATTAACACCTAAAGACATTAAATTTGGTGTTCGATTTATATACCACAATAAATATATTTGCCAAATCACACATTCTTTGGCCGGCTATTATTGCATAGTTAAATGCAAGCACTAGAATGGTCAGGCGTGATGCGACAAACCAACGAAATTGTGATACAAATAATAAAACTATAAACAGTATTGTATATCTCATATACTTTGTCACATAAGTTAAATTTTAGACAGTGATACGCAATATTTGACATTTCAAAGATTTGTCACATAGCACATGCCCGAAAAATCAACAAAACAAATCAAATTTATGTACAAAAAAAAAACAATACAAGCAGTCTGTAAAAAAAAATAATAAAAATCAATAATCAGTCAATACATCACAAATTATAATAATAATAATTAAATAATACACAATACTTTTCACACGTAGATAGACCGACCGTTTATAGCATTACTGAGAGAATACACTTGTTAAAATGCATTGGTAGAGAATATAAATGAAAATTTCAAGATCGTCAATATTACGCTCTATTTCTTTTTTAGTTGTTGGATTCCGTTGTGGAGTAGATGGACGTCCCGAATTAATACCCTGGTATTGATACTTTGCTTTCTTCTCTGATGGTTTCAGAATCTGCAGAAAGAATATTTGTTAATAGATCAGTTAAAATGAGAATATTCTGACCAATTTTATTTAAGAACCATGTATATTTTTTTAAATTATTATAAACAGATTTTTTAATGAAAAGAACCTATTTTATCCAAAGGTGAAAAATCGTTTCAAAGGCTAAAAATTAATTATTGTAATATTAATCTACAATGAATAAAAACTTTATATAAAAAAAAAACGGAAAAAATTAAAAATTCACTTATTGTGGCCAACTCAAATCAAGCCAACCCTGTCACTACATATAATAATCCATAGCCTTTTATTTTCAGATGTTTTGTCTGAAAAAACCATCAGATTATTATTTTTTTAATACAGGTTTACCGCTAAGCAGGGATTTCTTGCTTACAAGGTGATGTTGGATACGTCCTAAGGAATTAACAAAAATCTAAATTACATTTACAGGTTTCAATTTGTGAATAAACTATTTTTTCTAGACATATTCAAGAATAAATGCAAATAGACAAATTGGGAGTTCCGGTGAATATATTAATTTTTCACAAATATTTTTTTTTTTGTTTTAGTAGTTTTGGCGTGTTATAAAAATTGAGCAATGTAATGTTTTATTTTTTTTGTAAGACTAATATTGTATAAGACCTAACCTAAAATAATTACAGTCAAACTTCTCTAACTCGAATCTCATAAATCCCCTGAAACTGTTTCAGTTAGGGGGTAAGTATACCTATCCTGTAATACAATATTAACATATATTAACAAATAACTCCAAATCGATAGCTTCTATCGAAATTTAGTAAGAGCATCTTTTCTATGCAGTTTTTAACACTGGTGCCTTTTTCCATTTTAAATGTTTAAAAAATAATAAGACAAATTATTACGAAAATTCACCCTCATGTTGTACTTAAGGGGTTGTAGCTCCCTTATGAATTGATTTAAGGCAAATGTTTATATACAAAATTCAACTTATTATTATTATTTTAATTCTATCACTCCCTTGAAGGAAATTACTTAATTATGGGACACCCTGTATAATACTTATAAAACGAAGTATATATCAAGGGCACAGAAGAAACATTCGGGTTATAGTGAATTTCGAGATAGAAGTTCGACTGTATTAAACGTTTTTTTAAATCAAATCAATCAATGAAAACAATTTAAACAATTTTAGGAAATTTTATAACATTAAACATCAGTGCTCTATCAATTTTATAGAAAAAAAGTGAGAAAAATTTGTTTTTGAAACATTTTTTTAAAATGGTGGCTCAACGTAGGAGTACAAGGTGAAAATTTGATGTCACAAGTAATCTCCTTGATATATCTGGGTAGAACCACCTGACTCCTACATTGTCACCCGTTTTAGAAATATATTATAGCTAGATTCTGTAAAAGAATTTAAGTTACCTGAAAAGAGCACATTAGTGTTTCATCAACACTCATCATCCCTCCTGCATTATCAAACTCTCCACAATAGTTCGGTGCAGAGAACAGAGTGACGAGTTGCCTCTTGGCGAAGAATTCGTATCCATCTTCTACAACCTGATGAGCTCTGCATATTAAGTCGAGATCATGACGATTCAAAAATTTACTAACAACATCAGCGCCAAATGTAAACGAGACACCACGGTCATTTTCGCCCCAACCCTGAACATCTTTGTCTGGATCTGACCATAGAAGATCACACAGCAAGCCTAAACATATACAGTTACAAAAAAATATTAAATACTCCATCTTTTAAAACTAGTGTAATTTTTCACAGGTGTTTTCAAAGGATGGTATTTCGTGGACTGCAACATGGGTGTATGTATTGGATGGTAGTACCTCTTGATGCAAACACACATGAAACAGCACTGACACCATTATTTATTTTTTTGTAAAGGATGATTACCTGTGTCTGGTACATCAGTCGGTCTCATGATGCGTCTAATTTGTTCCATGCCTTGTAAATCTGGGCTCAGACCCCCATGGCAACAGAATATTTTTTTCATCAATAATGGCTGCAATGGGCAAGCAATTAAAGCAATCTGTGAAGGTTTTCCATAATTTTATGTTAAACCGCCTCTTACCTAGCAAAAAAAATCCTTGTGATGTTCTCAGAAATATAATGGGATGTACCACTACACCAAGTATTGTATTTTTTTTTAATGTATATGATTCTGAATTATACAGAGTGATCCATTTAAAAGTAAGGCACCTCTCTAAAAATTATAATATTTGTTGGCAGATTTAAACGATTTTTTTTTTTTAAATTATATGGCTTCAATAACTCTACCGTGGTGCCAAATTTCAGAATGAAATTTAAAGTTTCAAAGCATACTTCAAATTTTTTTCAAGGAAAAAAATCCAAGTGCCAAAATTTTTTTCACCTCTAATCTGACTACACCACTGGATGTTACCGAAATTTAACAAAAAAATATTGGTTTCTAACAGAAATGTAGCATAATTAAGATTTATATTATGTTATCAAAATATTTCGAATAGTCCTCATGTAAATCATAATTTTCTAAATAATATTGTTTACAATACTCCTTTAGACTGTTATGAATTATATTGTAAAAATATATAACCAGTTATTATTATTAACAACTTTAGAATTTGCAACGCTTGCTAATAAAAATAATTCTTAATATGGAGATGTATCTGATTAAAGCATGTTTAAAGAAAATAAAGATTGCCAAAATTATGATTAACTGTTGGTTATAAATTTTTACAATTCAATTGATAAGGGTATAAGGGACCGTAGTGATGTAAATTTGCCAGTTAATTTCATTTTTAGCATTTTTAACCAATTTTTAGCCAGAAAAAATCCGGACAGAGTAAAAAAAATTGAAAATATTATACCACTATTGGTCTTGGTTTGACTTTTAATTAGATACCAAATATGTATATGTATATAAAAGTGCATATATTAAATTAAAGAAGATATTTAATAAAATAATGGTACAATTTTTAATTTTTTATTGGTGTACTCCAAAAGTGTCACCCAAATGAAAGTGGACTTCCATCCATTCGTACATTAAAAAAAAGTCATTACCAAGTAAACATTCCAGCTAATTTTATTTGTATAAGAGAGTGCAGAAAAACTACAACGTGGAGTATCTTAAGCACAAATTTATTAAGAATTTTGACAATATCAAATTTTTTAATAGCATTAGACTTGAGAAGATCGCTGGTGACTAATATAAGAATGTTAAAGTATACTGAAGGAGGCAAAATAAAATATAAATTGTATTATACTGAAGGTCTTAAATCAAGGATTTAAAACATTACAACCACAAATTTTAATGTTTTATTTCCTTTAAATGGGCGGAGAGCGTCTTCAGGCTCTCAAACAAAGTCTTTTTGGGTGATTACCATCAATTTTATGATAATATCCCCCCTTACTAATTTTTATTTAATATGAATTTTTGTTATATTATTAATACACGTTTTATTTAATACTTATGCAAGTAGGTTTTTAATTTTTACTTGCAATGCAATATAATGTGTGTATTCTAATCACGCAAGTTCCAAAAAAATAATTACATATCAAATACATATAAATAAAACATTTTTTTTATTTAGTAATATCAATGAGTTAAAAATGTAACACATACAGTGGCAGCTGGTGGATCTAGATTGTACCATGTCAGTATTGGAGCATGGAACCCAAGCAATATTTGGAGGCAAGACTATTGGTTCTGAGCGAAGAAGTTTTGCAGAAAAAAAATTTAAAAAAAAAAATTGAGAAAGAACGTTACAAAAATGCGCTGCCACCCCAGATTACTTCTGGACTATCAGTAAAATATTTACGCAAACTATTTTTTTTTTCGTAGTCGGAAGGAAAATTTATCACCCGTTTTTTTTTTTTTTGGTTTTCGAAAATTTTGATTTTTTGTAAAGTTATGAAATTTAAGTTCTTCATTGTGTAAATTTCAAAATGTCATAACTTGACAAAAAATATAAATTTTCGAAAATAAAAAAACGGGGTGATAAATGTTCCTTCTCATTATGAAAAAGTAGTTTCCAAATATTTTACTAATGGTCTAAAAGTAATTAGGGAGGCAGCGCATTTTTGTAACTTTTTTTTTCTCAAATTGTTTTCAATTTTTTTTTGCAAAACTTCTTCGATCAGTACCGATAGTCGTGCCTTAAAATATTGGTCCATGCTCCAATATTGAGATATTGAATATAATCTAAATCCACCAACCGCCACTGAACACATTATAATTAACCATATAATAAACTAATATTTGCTACGTTTTTTGTGTTGCATGTAAATAATTTGGGCATACGTGGATTGCTTCTGAAGCTGCCAATATGAATGCAGACAACTCAAGATATATCGTATAGATATAATTCAAGTATACTCACTTGTAGGTATTTTATTACTACTCAAAACTAAGTAATTGTCAAATTCGATATCAGATTTTAATTCAATTTCAGCACAGAACAATATTTAAAAGTGTAAATAATGTGTATATGGCTTTATTTCAAATATTGGCAGTTAACGGGAATTTTGGCAAAAAATAATTTTTAGCCGGCTAAATTAATTTTTTTCTTAGCCATACTTTTAACACAAAACGGATTTTTTGCATTGGAAAAATCCGACTCACATCACCAGAGCATTGTAAATAATATTATTTACAAAATTGTGATTTACATGATGACTATTCGAATTATTTTGAAACATAATATAAATTTTAATTATGCTATATTTCTGTTAGAAACCAATATTTTTTTTGTTAAATATCGCACACCTAGTGAAAGTATCCTAAACAAAGTGGTGTACTCACATTAGAGATAAAAAATTGCTAACACTTTTTTGGATTTTTGGCCTTGAAATTTTAAATTTCATTCTGAAATTTGGCACCACAGTAGAGTTATTGAAGCTCTATCATTTAGAAAAAAAAATTGTTTAATCGGAAAACAAATAAAAATTTTAGAGAGGTGTCCCGCCTTTAAACGGATCACTCTGTATATGTAATCAATATCAATTGCCACTTTTACATTTTAAAAATATATATAATTTCTGAACAATTTATAATTACCAACAATTACAACCAATGAAATAATGTGCACTATTCTATTTCCGAACCGGCGTTGTCATATTGCCTGTGTTTATGTCACTGCTTTGATGGTTGAAGTATGTCGTATCAGACTTTTTGGAGACTATAATTTAATTTGCATACAGTTCTTTCTACCCAACATCTCATATCAGTTGAATGAACACGAATTTTTACACAAGAAAAGTTTTAGTTTCAGAAATATACATAAAATGAAGTTAACCTAACCTTATAATCGTTTGCTGACTGACCAAATGTCAAAAGATAAAATTTTCCCCTTCCATTCATGTGAAGTGAAATGGATACTGAAATATAAACTAGGTTGTGCAGATCGGTAACCGTGGTTCTGAGAATTCTCAGCTAATATCAAAATGAAACAACTAAAAAAAATAGTAACATTCCTGCCGAAACTGATATATACATCTATTGAGATATGTTAGAAAGAACGCACCTACTATAGAACGTAAGTCTATATATTTGAACCTGTTACTTGACTTATTACTCTTATTAGGAACTAAATTTATCTCTTGCGGTCACAATACTAATATATTTTTTTTTTATATTTCTTGTCACTGATTTCTGACAGATGTAATTTAAAATTTTTTAATGATTTAATATAAAACGTTCAATTTATTAATAAAATTAATATAGACACATGCCAATAAGTAAAACTGACAACACAATAGTACTGTTTTCGGCATCATTGGCCAGTGGGATGACGTCTAAAAACTAAAATTTACGACTTTTTTTTTTACTTTTTATAGAGCTCTAAAAAATTCAAGAAAATATATTCCATTCCAATATTAAAATAAAATGTTTAATTCAATATTAGTTATTTTTATAATGAATGAAATTTAAAACGAATTTCAATTTCAGTCTACTTACATTCATCATAAAAGCCATATATTCTGTTAATGGAGGCACACTCATGGTTACCTCGTAGTAAGAAGAAATTTTCGGGATATTTTATTTTATAAGCAAGTAAAAAGACAGATTGTTTCTAAAGACTGTTTGCCACGGTCCACATAATCACCGAGAAAAAGGTAATTTGCTTCTGGGGGAAAACCACCATATTCAAACAAACGTAAAAGATCCGTGTACTGCCCATGAATGTCACCTGTAAAAACAAAACATACATAAGGAGATTCTACGAACAATATTTGTCCTTTAATATGCACTAAATATTTTTTGGGTCATCAAATTGGCAATTAAAAAATGAGTAGTATTTTTATGCTACAGAATATTTTAAAATTAAAAATATAAATACAAAGTAAATTTTTATTGGACCATTCCTTTTTTAAACAAATGGCTGTTTTTGGTTAATTTAAGTTTAACCTTAGGTTAATTTCAAATCAAGTTAGGTCTGATTTTTTTAGCAAATTAAAGAAGTTATATTTGATAGATAATAATTACATATTTTTATATCAATTTTAATTGTCATAATCTGTGCATACAAACATTTTTCATAAAAAAATTAGATGGCAAAAATAAACAAAAAATATAAAGGTTTTTTAAAATTTTCATATTAATTACATTCTGATGCAAAATAAAAAGTTGTGCTTAGAAAATACTATTCATTTTTACATACTCCCAAAAATAAAGTTATAGGCAAAATACAAATTTCATACATTTCAGTTTTTCAGGTCTTCTCAAAAACGATTGCACTCTATCTCTCGATACTAATGATAGCCTGAAATTTGGAAAACCACCATGTATACATATAAAGTTTCACTGGAATTTTTATTGTAATTTAGGTTATTAATCATTTTAATCTTATGTTATTATATTAAATCACTCTCATTGAATTATCTAATCACATTTTTCAGATTATTTGAAGCTTAACTTTTCGGTAATAAATAATAATTATCTGACCCACATAAAAAGGGCTACCTAATGTAGTAAATCTGACAATATCATGATAAATTGGTACAAGTGATTTATCACAAATACCTAATATTTATTATACATTTAAAAATTAAGTCAAAATTTATCTAGAATAACTGAAATACTTCTTACATAAAGTCTATTCAGTTTCTATAGTCCTAACTAAAGGTAAATTTTCGTGTTGCTAAGTTGCACAAAAAATTTCCTTTTAATTCAAAAATGCTGTGTGTGAGCCTTGTTTTTTTTGTTGTTAATGACATTATTTAACGTAAAAAATTATTGCCAACTTAACAACGCGAAAATCTACCTTTAATTAGGACTACAGAGCAATGAAGTATAAACACAACTATTTCAATGCTACAGAGTGAGTGGACTTTAGGGAATTATAGAATACCACCAACGCATAAAAAAAACTAAAAGGAGAAGAATGGCATAATAAATCAAGAATATGAAAAAGAGTTCACATAAATATTATGTATTAATCTAGGATTTTAGTTTGGCAGTTGAGTTTGGATGTACAGTGATCTGAAAACCACCCTTTCACTGTAAGGTGGTTTGTTCGTCTGTCACACATTGACATATTTCTTTTCTCTCGGCGTCGCCAAACTCGAATCGTAGAATGGTACTAGATATGAGATTATGATAATCATTTTCTTCAATTTAACTCAAATTAATGATAGCGGGAGCTGTAGTAGACAAATAACAATATTCTTTTTCCTTCTTATACAGGATTTCTTCTTGAATAATTAGATAGAGCAGTTTAAAATGCATATTTTTGTATCTTTTTAGCATGACAACTTTTTCTAGAAAAACAACTTCAAAAAGATTGTGGAACATGCTCTGCAAAGTTTGAACTGTAATGGAGTAATATATAATAACAACTTGGCGGATGTATTGATTCAGTATTATGTAGGTAGTATTGAGAGTATTATCATAAGCATAGGGACAGATAATGTCGATATTGATATAATTAATGAATCTGTACCGGGTGTAAATTCTAGCATGACATCATTTAATGCTATAACCCTACAAGATCTAAATAAAGTAGTGACTAAACAAAGAAAAAATATAGCACTGATGAAATCGGACATGATATCATAAAAAAATCTTTTTCACATAACAGGGTATCCTCTTTTAAATTTGATTAATTTGAGCCTGGAAAAGGGTGTTATGCCTGAATGTTTTAAAACATCTGTAGTGGTACCTATACCAAAAATACCCAACACGAATCTGGCCGAACAGTTAAGACCAGTAAATATGTTGCCTTTTTGTGAAAAAATCTTAGAATTAATAGTTTATGATCAAGTAATTAAGTACATAAATTCAAATAACATTCTATGCACATATCAATCGGGATTTCATGGTAAACATTCATGTGAAATGGCTTTGCAATTAGTAATTTCAGATTGGAAGTAGTTGTTGGGAGTTGGGATTTGCGCAGTTTTCATTGACCTTAAGCGTGCTTTTGAAACAATTGACTGTAATATACTTCTATTAAAACTAAAGAGATATGGATTTGAGAACACCGTTATAAACTGGATTACAAGTTATATAACAAATAGGTACCATGTAACAAAAATGAATGGGAATTTATCAGAAGCCAAGTTAAACAACTTTGGGGTTCCTCAAGGCAGTGTATTGGGTACATTATTATTTATTCTTTATATTAATGACCTTGGCAATGTGTTGCAAAAATGTAAAATCCATCTTTTTGCTGATGGCACTCTTATTTACTATGAGAGTACAAATTTTGAGGAAATGGTAAGTACTGTTAATTTAGAACTAAAATTATTGACAGAAAAATGTAAGATCAATAGACTAAAAGTAAATGAATTAAAATCCAAATTTATGTTCGTGAGTAATAATTATCTATATAAACAGTTTGCTAGTCTAAATCTTGGTATCGAGTTAAATAATAAAAAAGTTGAAATTGTTCCGGAAATAAAGTATCTAAGCCTAATAATTGATCGTGAACTGAAATTTAACAAACATATAGAATATATATCAAAAAAAATCGGCAAAGAGATCAGATTTTTTAGCAAAATGGCTCCATTTATATCAACTACTATTAAACTAACTGTATATAATACCTTAATACTACCTCACTTTCTCTATTGCTGTTCTGTGTTGTATACAAGTTATACAAATTTTAGTAGACTCCAGGTTCTCCAAAATAAGGCAATGCGAATAATACTAAGATGCAACCGCTTCACTAGCAGTCAGCTAATGCTTAATACATTAAAATGGCTTAACATTAAACAGTTCCTCTTCTTCCAAACTATGACATTTATTTTCAAAATGATTAATAACATTTAACCGGAATGTCTCACACGACAATTGTTGCCTGTTACAGACGTACACATGTGTAACAAACGAACGGCTAGTGCAAATAACTATTATGTTAAAAGAACTTCTAGGAGTAGTACAATGAGAAGTCTGTTCCACAAAGGAGTTGTACAATTCAATCTTCTTCCTCACGTAATTAAGACTAGTAATACCGTTATTACCGTTAACCAATTTAAGAGTCAACTTTTATGTTTTATAAAAGATAATACATATCAGCCAAATTGATGTTGCTTGAGGTTTGTGTTTTTTTTTCTATATATTATATTTCTATATTATGTAAACTAGTACTAGTTTGTAACTATTATTTTTTTATCTATTTTTTTTTATGTACATACTATCTATCTATGAATAAATAAAGAATATCTTATCTTATTAATAATTCAAGATTTTTTTTAGAATAAAATGTACACTTCCGAGATAGTCAGTGATCCTGGATGAATTTCACTACCCTTTATCTAATTACATCACAGAGTGTAAGGTGGCTGGGCAAACATCCGATATTCCCGTCCTAAATTGACTATTTGACAGGTGTCAAAATAATATAAATATGAAAAAAACAAATGACATAATTGCCGGAATCAACGACCTCTAAACTATTATTATTATTATTATTATTACTTAACGATCCTAGCTTGGCACTTAGTCGCACAGTTTTTGACAACAAACACTTCTATGGTAGCGCAGAAAATTAGAAAAATAGACCTTTAACAAAAAAAAAATGTAGGTAATTTTTGACTCTTTTTTTAGTACAAGTCAATATATGTATGCAGTATATTTTCTAAGTCAAAACCAACCTTTCGGAACTAAATACTAGAAAATATAGGGTATCCAGGAAATAATCCCTATTCCTATTGTTTTCCTGACATATGCATACTAAAAAAAAACATGAAGAAAAAAAATAGTTTAATAAATATATAAGTAGATGTAAATGTAAAATGAAAATGATTTAAAAAAATTGTCCTACTGAAAAAAATATTGAAATTATTTAAATCATTTTTTTAATAATGAACCACTAATTTAGTCATGAAACCACATTCCAATTTTACATGATAAATACAAACAATCTAATCACAGCAGTCATTAAATGCATGGACTATAGCAATAAATTCCATAACAATATAAAATATTCCAATAATCTGAGTAATAAAAGATAAAAATAAAGAAATCAGATAAAATACCATTGACAAATATAAAATTAATTTATAAAAAAATGTGCGCTATCTTTTTATTAAAGCTTTAGAGCAACTGACTTACAAACTTTCTATAAACCCACATTTTAAATATAGATTTTTATTTGGAAAAAAAAAAAACTTCATAGTCATGATAAAATTTTTAATACAAGTTATACAGGGTATCAGTATTAACTGGACAAACTTAAAATCCGAATTCAGAATCTCAAAATAAGAAAAAAGTTTCCTATGGAGATATCTCCGAAAACTCTTTGTTAAGGAATTACTCCCCTCCAAAGATGTAGGCTGAAATTAGGTTTTTAATTTTTCCTCAAATTTGGAGACAAAAAAAAAAATGTTGGCAGATTTCTTATTAATACAAAGCTTCTAAAGGATATTTTTTCAATCGTCCCTTATCGGTAAAATGGATGAAATCAGCAACCCACATTTTATTTTTTATTCGAAATTCTTAAAGGACCTGAACTTTATCATATAAAAATGTGGCTTTTAAAACTTGATTCATTTAGAAACTCTATTGGCTCTTGTTTTTTCATCAAACTGGTAGTCTTTGAAAAAAAAAATTAAATAGTTTCGATCCTCATGGTTATTTGGGAAATTTCTTTATTTAACACATTGACTGTCACATGGGTTAGGACACATTTTACACCAGGCGCCATCCGGTATCAAAAAAAAAAGTCACCTCAAGCCCATAATGCCACTCAATAATAAACTATGAATAATTCCATGTATACATACTACTTTGAAAAAAACAATTTTTTAGCTGTAAAAAAACTAAAAAATCTGCCCTACAAACCGAGGTGGCTCCAACACGTGACACTAGTATTTATGTGCATAAGTGAATAACTACAATTGTTTTATTATTAAGCTTTATGATTAGTTTTCTCATGTTTATTAGAATAACAAATACATGAAATTACTCAGTGTATGTGCATTCATTAAAATTTTCAATACTATACATTTTCAAAACCGAATTTTCGAATTTAATTTTTTTTCCAAAAACTAGTGTGTTACAGACCACTTAGTATGCCAACTCGGTCTGTTCATATAGGTAAAAGTATGCCAGACCGCGTAGCTGGCATTAAAATCCCAAATACGTGACTCAGTCTTATAGACCAGATGGCGGTATGGGACAAATATGATACTCGGTCTTATAGACCGGACAAGTACATTCTCGGACTTATGACCGACATGACAGCCAACGTGTTAATAAAATGCTTATACTCAGTAAAGGAATGCAAGTTGGGGCTCCTAATAGTGAAGAGGTATGTGCTTTAGAATGTATATAGCAGTGATCACCGGCTATATACATTCCTTTACTGACTATACTTATTGGAGTATAGTAAGCTTCTATCAAATAACTTTGTGGATCATGACAACATATTCTAATAAATCTTTAGTAATATGTTAGTAGTAATTAATTATTAATCTATAGTAAATCGTATGTAAGATGTTAGTATTAATTAGTCAGTGATTAGTAATTTGTTAGTAAAACGGGACCTTTTAGTAAAACCAGGTTTTTTCTGTAAAAAAAAATATTACAATCATGCCTCGAACTTTTGCTAACAGTGAATAAGCCGATATTTTATTTTTTATTCAAACTCAGTTAAATGAAAAAATATTTCGAATAAAAAAAATAAAACAGAGGTTGCTGGTTACACCCATTCTACCAAATATCCTTTAGAAATGTTCCTATTAATAGAAAATCTCTACTAAAATTCTTTTTAATCTGTTTCCAAATTTGAGAAAAAAATTAAAAACCTAATTTTAAACTCTATCTTTGGAGGGGCGTAACTCTTTGATGAAGCGTTTCCGGACACACCTCCATACGAAATTTTTTTCTAATTTTGAGGTCCTGAATTCGGATTTCAAGTATGACCAGTTAATCCTGAAACACCCTGTATTAAAAAACCAAATTGTTGATCAAACTATAAATTTGAATAGGTTAAAGAAAAACCTTCACTTTTAATCAAACACTTGTTCTGCTTCATCTAAAACTATTTTACTGTTCTTTGACATTAAACACCACTAGTCATATCACCCCCATGTTTTAAAATGAAATCCCAACTTCTTGGGCAGAATTAACGGGTAAGGGAACTTAGTATACAAAACTCCAAAATTTATCACATTAATCAATACACTGATTAATTAATCTAACACAATTATTCATAAAACAGTAATTCTAAAATAAGATAGGAAACATTTCTAAGATGTTTACCATAACATAGGATAACTGATTAATGCAATTAAGGAATTATCTAATGTGTGCTAACTGGCAATTGGGCACATTTTTCTCCACTTAGCAATGATGCAATAGTAAATATAGTCACTAACTGCACCTAACTAGTGAACGGTGATTGTTACTAGACCTATAAAAACTTCTGTGTAGTTTAAGCTTATAAAATTGGGTCCCTCAATAAATTCACACTTATTTTAATAGTTATAACAATGTTTATGAAATATACATATTCTATTTCACCAAGTATTCATATTGTTTATTTAACGGGTACTATAAGTTTTCCTAACTTCATTATTTACATAAGAAAATGAATGTGCACTATTTTTGTCATTATGTGGGCTTTACCTATTAAAAAGTATCTAAATATAATAACACTCTCCCACGAAGTAACAAATTGTTGGCTAATTAACCATCATGTTCCTGGCATGTTTACGCACAGATTATAAATAATTTTATTTTGTACAACCAATCAATAGCAATATTTAATATTTCCAATCTATTTAGTTTTCTGACCTTCACATGTACTTTACTATTTAAAGTATACCCACAAAAAATCATCTAAGAGTCAAATCTGGAAATCTAGCAGGCTATTCCATAGATCTTCTACATATGCAAAGTTGCAAAAACAAAAATATTCTGAAAATATCTAAATTAAGTGTATACAATATCATTTAAGATTCTTTGCGCATGGCTCCAATTTGCTAAAATGTCATATTTTTTTATTAATCAAGCTAGAAACTATCGGTCGTATTTCTAAGGCCTGCAAACAACTACTTGAAAAATATTTCAATTGAATTAATTTTAAAAATACAATTTTTCGTTTTAACTTACTTTACTAACATATTTAGTATACGTAGAATATTTGCTATATTATTCTTTAGGTATAATTCCTAAAAGTTAAATCGTACAGAAATCGTACTAAAGCCATTTTTTTCAATATGGTAGCTAATGGTTCACTGAGATTCCTTACGACCTTTACTATGCAATAACAGATATTAAAACTGCATGTTTTAAAAAATTCAACAAGGTGGTAACTTTTTTTTTTAAACAGCATCCCTTAAGAGAAAAATTACTTGTACCGCATAGTGACTTTGAGTATGGGAAAATTAGAAGACATACCTAATCCCACTAACATTAATGTATAGGTCTTAGGAAAACATAATTAGACAATGAATTCCATTACTTTATTGTTTGTGGCAAAAAATTTTGTATTAAGACAGTTAAAAGTCACAATGTCTAGCTTAGCCCTGTTTTTTTTTACAGATTTGGCCTTCTACTATAGAGATCTTTTTACACATAGTTGCCAGATCGGGACTCTACCAACCTACAAACTTCCAGAAACTTACCGCAAATTTTCAGTGGAGCTTCCAGTTCAAGTAGTATAGGTTGTTGAAGAAATATCTCTCTCGACTTCAAACATAGCCCCCCTTACTTCTGTTTCTGTCATATGTACTGATTTTCCTGGACGACATCCTCTAACTGTAATTAAAATATTTCGGTATACAAATAAATCTGCAAAGCTTTTAAAAATTTAGCAAAAACAATTTTAAGCATTATTTTGCAAATCATAGGTGACCTGAAAGTACCTTGGAAAGATATTTTATTAATGAAGGATATATTAGAGATATTAGATCAAGTTATTTTTGGAGATTTGTAAATTGTCTTGATACTGTAATAATGTAAGAAAATTTAATGTAAAAATCATAAATATTTTGTTAAAATAGTAAAACCTAAAAATACTGTTGGTTCTGTTGTATGTATAATAATGTAAAAAATAATTTGCTAAAATAAAAAAGTTAATGGGTACTCACAGCTCACCTGTAATACATAAAAAATAAAATCTATTAAGTGTACAGAAATGCCTCATCACTTAATGCTTCTAAATAACGGAAATATACGATAAATATCAAACAAGTCTAATTGTACAATAAAATGGGTAAGGTATATAAACAAAATCATCCACAGGTTTCATAAACTTTCAAGAGATGAAAAGCTGCATAAGAGGTTTGGTGTTTAATGATTAACCAAGAAAATTGTATAGTGTTACAAATAATTTTCCACCTCTTTCGTTTGACTATCAGTCATTGTCCAAGTAAAACATAGACATCCAAGAATTTTACGACAGAATGATTTCTTGAATTAATTTTATACCACATAATTCCGTAAAATCCAGTTTCCTTCTTTATCTGTTGAGGATCACTCTTAAAATGTAAGTGATGGGCACTTAGTATAATAATGTTGATTACGCAAGCTTTTTACTTTTTAATTGTAATTTGGGTAAGAAAACCTTGAAAAAACTAGGCCATAGAACTGTACTAATTTTTGTTACTACTATACTGGTACATGTTAGTTAGCCATTGAATTATTAAGACTGATTTAAAAGTATGAAATGTATCGGTGACGTTATAAAACTTTTTTTTATATATTAGGTATAACGGAATAACAAGGCTACATAACCAACATTAAATTCTGATTCGCATTTAAAAACCAGTTTCTTCTGTAGGTAATGCATGTAGCAAAATTAATTCCTTAACAATTCATATAATTCTACAAATGTAATAATTGTAACAGTAAGATTATGGTTTTAAAATGCATTAACTCATTTCTTCTACATAAAAAAAGCAAGCGAAAAGAAACCTTATTTTATTTCCCTGGGTGCAATATAACAATTTATAACAACTACATTACATTAGAACAAATACTTTTATTGCTTAATAATCCAGAACAAACATCTAAACTAGGAAGGAAAATTGCTATGATTATTATTAGCCTTACGTTCGGAAGACATGAACATGTCTTTGATTTTAGATTTCTTCTTAACATCCTGGTTTTCTTGTAATTCCCGTAGAGTTTTATACCCTTTACCCCCAACATCACACCAAAAGCAGCACAAAAATAAACACTCAAACTATTTATTTATTTATACAAAACCGAAATAAAATGAAATGTGTAAGAAGCGTTCAAACGTGTTTAGTCAAGAAGAAAATAAAGCCAAAATTTATGAAGAAATCTTATATTATTGCATACTGGATTTAAAATCACAGCAGGAGAAAGTTTTTAATTTTTACCTGTAAACTATGGATTTGACAGGTGTATACAAATTTAATTTTTTGAACATAGTACATGCAATTTTTTACAATTTCGTAATGTACCTATTCTAATAACAATGAAGATATTTTCATTTGCATAATAAACACTCCTTACCTTCTAATAATCTTTGTATTAAACTGTCGACGTTTAATTCGGGCTCTGCCATTTTACTTAACTAGAAAACTAAGGAAATTAGATTAATTTACTGCCAACGTTACAGCACTATATTATACCAACCAAACTAACAGGCGGAGCAGATTTATGCAGCTCACAATACGAGTGTTAGTATATTTGGTTGCATAAACGTTGAAAAATGAAATATGAAAAATCAATGACTTCAGATCTATTCTGAAGTCATTGTGAAAAATCAATAATGAATGACATAACCTTTGACCATAAAACTTATACTTTTAATTATTACATATGAAATATATGCTTTTATACTCTGTGCTTTTATGGTCGAAGGACATGACATAACGAAATGTGGTCGATTTCAGATACAGAAGAACGATTTTCAGCCGATCTATAAATCACAAGTATTAAATGGGAGCGTTTTACATGACTAAAAACAATTCCGCCGAAACAAACTACGCTGTATGTGAAATTACCCAAACAGCATTTTTTTTTTGTTTTACGCTACAGTGGGGATAAAGAGGACTCATTCCCTTATGGTCTCAAAAGAAATTTAAAAAAAATGTGTATTTACTCCAGTCAATACACATTTTTTAAATTTATTAATAATTTATTAATAAGCATGTATTATCTGACTTTTTTTTACAGGAATATTATAATGTTTATTAACAAGTTTATGCAAATAAAACTGGGTTTCCTCTCGACCTATTTATTTATTTAAATATAAAAATACTAGGTAATAAAAATGTTATGGTGGTGTCGGCTCTAATTATTACAATTCACAATCGCACAATTTTTTATTTAAAATTTTTCGATTTCACATTGTTTTTATATCCTTCCCTCAAAGATCATATCTCTGGATACGCCACTTACGTTATCACCGTATGTCATCCATCATCATCATCATTTCATCAATCATCATCCACAATAATTATTCATATGGTTTTTGTTTTTTTTGTAACGGAAGTTACTTTCAAGTACTTCCACAAACACCAAAACACTTAATACTCTACTCAACGTGAGTTTCGTCAAACAAGTTGGTATTATCTGGAGAAGATTAAAACTCCTCTATAATGTTCCAATATAATGTCATATATAATTATATGATATTACTCTCAAATTTGCAAATAGCTTCTGCCATACATACATACAGAGCCTTCCTAAACTATCAAAACCCATGTGATCAAGATCAGAGTGTATAACTTTAACTCGTGATTTTGTTTCTTTCATATTACGGCTTGATGAGAATTTTTACACATACGTCTGTATCTAAAGAACAGTTTTTAATGATCTTTTGCTTACGACACGACTCGATAAAGCTGTTACAAGACCTAATTTGTCACGTGGTTTGTGATCCAAGACCATAAAGTGGTTGTCTCTGCCATAGATAAGAACATAGATAAATATATTATATTTTTCTATGTTGAGGACCGGTTATATGATGAAAGACTTTAATCTGTTGTCCTAATGATTATCTGTAAAATTTGTCATATGTAATGTCAAGGAGGAAGAAGAACATGTGACAGCTAAATAGCTTAATATTTGAAGGAGAAACTAATATCATAGGCATTAAATATCGGTATAAAAGAAAAATCAAAACAAATTTGTACAGTACAATATATTGATTCTGTGCTTTATACAACAGAATAACTAAATTGAAATTGTATTAATTGTTCATTTCAACGGGAAAAAATGTCAACTAGATGGTAATATTAAAATTTACAATAGTTATAATAAATATAAATTGAATGTGTTTAGGTATCCAATTTATCAGAAAGGGGGTCCTCAATTAAGAGTGTTTCTGCCGAATTTTTGGATGAAAATAGTAAGACCAGTGCAAAAACAGCCACCAAATATGGTACAATTTGCTTGTTCGATGGAAATGACAAAATATGATATAAAAAATTATCTAGAAAAAAATTTACAATATAAAATGTGTGGACGTAAGAACAAGAATACATATGCCACGTACAAGAAAAGATCCAGGAAAGGGTTATGTAATTAAAGATGATGATGTGAAATATGCTTACATAACTTTAGTAAGTTGCTTAATAATTATAGTAATATAATTAAGTAAAAGTTTAATAATTTGCAGCCAAAGAATGAATCATTCGTATTTCCTGATCTGTTTGAAAAAGATGAACAAGAAGAAGATCAAGATCATAGGAAAGCTCTAAAGGAAGCCAAAAAAGGTTTTGAAAATTATATACAGAAGAACAAACACAGGCCTAATATGCCTGGTTGGTTCACAGTATAAATAAATAAATTAGATAAGTTTAAACTAGTTGTGTTAAAAATTAATTAAGAATTTGAAAATAAATTTATATTACTATGAAAGAAATTTTAATGGATTGGGATGCCCATGGCAACTATCTTGTTAAATCAATATTGGAGGTTAATTGTCAAATATTTTTGTGTTAAAATGCGCGTAACATTTTGCACAGATTTGGATAAAAGTGTTGTCGTAGCAAATTGTGAGAAACGAGGATGGACACAAGTAAACCCAGATGAGGAATGGAATATATATTGGGCAGGGACCATGACTTGTCGTAGTTTATTTAGCGTAGATAGCGGCTATCGCATGAATGACAATCAGTAGGCATTCATATATATTATTTTATAGATATACTATAGCTTTATTCTCAATAGATGATAATTTGAAACAATGTAGTGTAAAGGCACTTTTATGTGTGAAGCATATTAAAAATAATTAATTTGAGTTACATTTTCAAATAATACTTAACCTAATTACATTTTTTTTTCAATAAAAATAAAAATTATGAAATTTTAGCTATATTAAACAATTTATTCGATAATTTACTTACTTTGTATATGTTATTTAGAATAATAAATCACTTTCCAAATCACTTTGAGATATCCCGCAAAGATCTTCTCGTGAAGAATATAAAGCGGTATAGAAGGGACTTGGAGAAAGAAGGCAACAGTTTAGCAGAACGAGGAGACTCTAAATATCTTCATTTAGATTTTATACCAGTAACTTTTGTGTTGCCAGCAGATTATAATATGTTTGTAGAAGAATACAGGAAGGCACCTCAAAGTACATGGATTATGAAACCTTGTGGGAGATCTCAAGGATCTGGAATATTTTTAATTAATAAATTGTCTAAGTTAAAGCGGTGGTCACGGGAGTCCAAAACGCCATTCCTACAGCAGTTAACTAAAGAGAGTTATGTCATTTCAAAGTAGGTACTTATTTTGATAGTCTAGAAAAGTGACTAATTTTACCTACTCCCATTATAGATATATCGATAATCCATTGTTAATAGGAGGAAAGAAGTTTGATCTTCGGTTATATATTTTGGTTACATCATTTAGGCCTTTAAAAGCTTATCAATATCGTTTAGGATTTTGTAGATTTTGTACAGTGAAGTATAATACAAGTGTAGCAGAGCTAGATAATATGTATGTGCATCTAACAAATGTGTCTGTACAGAGGCATGGTGTAAGTATGATTGTTTTTATATCATCTACTATAATACTAAAATTTCTCCTTCATTATGTTTATTGTACAGGGTGAATACAATTCTCTCCATGGTGGAAAACTGAGTGTTCAAAATTTACGTTTACATTTAGAGAGTACCAGGGGAAAACAAGTATCTGAGAAATTGTTTGATCAAATCAGCTGGATAATAATTCATTCCCTAAAAGCTATTGCCCCAGTTATTGCAACCGATCGACATTGTTTTGAATGTTATGGTTACGACATTATCATAGATAATAATCTTAAGCCTTGGCTTATTGAGGTAGGAGTAATAAATAATACAGTACTATTTTTATTTTTGTGTAATATTTTTGTTAAAATGTGTAAAGATCTTTGGTAATTTCTTAGTAAGCAGAACTAGAAATAGAATGAGCATATTTAAAAAGAAAGAGTTTTTGTTTAGGTTGGGGTTTTCAGATTATTATTGATTATTTGCAATACATTTACTGAATAAAAAAATTAACTTTTGGATGATGGGTTATTGTAACATTTTTTTGATAAAGATGTAAATCAAGAAATAATCCTGGAATGTGCTATTGTGGGATTTCACCATGCAGATAAACAAGAATATCTTAATGGAATATTCCGGAAATATTCTGGATATCCATCAGTGTTACAGGAATATTTTAACAGAATATTCTTAGGAAATTTCTCTTGGAGTAACTTTGAATATATGAAACTTGCATATAGACACTTTTAGTAAGATTTAGAGGATATTCCTGGGTTATTGGTACTATCTGGGATTTAACTCTCACTAGATATACAAGGCGTTCACGATGAAAGGAACAAATTCGATGTATCAATTTTTTGCAAAAACAGTCAGACCATTGATTTGCCACCATGATGTTTCTACGAATTTAGATAGACGATAGAAAACGTTTTCAGTAAACCCCCTATTATTTATTATGAATGGTTTCTGAAATATTTACAAAAATAAGTGAGATAATAAACAAATTTGATAAAATCCTACCAATTTTTTATTTGCAAAACAGCTTCGACCCGTCGATTAGCATTTCTAATTTGAAATTTTTTTAGCCTATACGGCAAATCAATATCATTTCCGGTTTTCCCGGAAGTAACAGTAAAATTGTTACTTTAGATACAACAACCTGTGTATTTCTACGAATTTGGATATACAATAAAAAAAGATTTTCAGTAAACCCCTTAGAGTTAAAGTTATTATCTCATAAACTTTTTTACTTATATAGGAAGTATAGTAATCGTGATTTTATTCGACCTCGAGATTTTGATTAATTTTTACGTTTTGAACCCTCCTGAATCCATTCTGCGTGCGTGCGTGAGTGCGTGCGTGCGTGCGTGAGTGCGTGCGTGTGCGAGTGTGGAAAAAGAAATAATTTTTTTTTTGCATTTCTGGACGAATCAACGAATTATAATGAAAAAACATAACGTTTTGGAAAAAATCTGTCTGCATGTCTGTAGTATCGCGATAGCAGCCACAGTTTTTGAGATAAAGCTTTCAAATTTGGTACATATATTCTAAAGGCCAATGACAATGATAAATTCGATGATGAGCAAAATTGGCCAGCTGAAAGGAGGCCCATGGGACCCAAACTTTTTTTGTATTTGCCTTTGCAAAAAAATATATTCTTGATGAAAGATTATAAATCATATCTACTATATTTATATCAAGCCAATAAACTATATTTTCCAAGTACTTAAATAAAGCTGATGTAAACTGAAATTTTTTACACATTTGACCTCATAAAATAGGGTTAGGATAAATTTAACAGTTTGACATTTGAAATGTCTAATTTAGTTACAAAAATGTCAATGTCAATAAGAAGAAATTGTTAAAATATATGACATGAATTATTATTGACAGTATCGAATGACGCTAATAATTAATTATATAAAAATTTTAATAAAACTCTTCAAGGTACGCTATTAAAATTTAATTGAAGTAAATGAGGAATTAAATAGAATGATTTTTTTACATCAGGATGATATATACTGGTATAAGAAAGTTATGTGCTGGCCACATCAGATATTTTGTAAATATTTTAGGAACTTCATAATAAATGTCTATAGGGGATTACTAAAAACTTTTTTTCCTATCCAAATCTGTAGGAATATGCAGGGTGTTATATTTAAAATAACAAAGTTGATGTCACTTCCGGAAAAACCGAAGTGATATAGGCCAAAAAAATGCTAATTCAAGAATGCAAATCAACTTGAATAAGTTTCTGCAAAAAAATTGGTATAATTTTATCGAATTTGTTCCTTTCATCGTAAACAAACTATGCATGAAGATTCATAGTTTGTATGTCAGTAACTTCAGGTTGGAAATCATTAAAATAATGAGGGTTTGTTATATAAACTTTTTTCAAGGACGCACAGTGTCTGTGATACAGGGTGTGGTACTATACTTACAGGGCCGTATTAACGCCCTTGGAGGCCCCTGGGTAAAATAACTACTGGGGCCCCCCAATATCAGACGAGACAATAAAAATTGTGTGATTGATGCGACTTTTTTAAATAAATTTTTATTTAATTAAGATATAAAAAATTAAAACTATAAAGAAATAAACCCAGTAAATACAAAAGTATGGGCTTTTGCTGGGCTTTTATCGGGCCTTTATAGGAAATAATGGCCTAATAAAGGTTCAGTAAAGGCCCATACTTTGGTGTTTAGTGGAAATATTCTGTTATCCCTAAATTAGGCGGACATATATGCCATCACCTAATATTTAACTTATACAGATAAAACCACGAAAGGGCGAGCATGGTCACGCTTAACTGTGCAGAACCGCGTTCACCGATTTGCGACTTTCGCCCTTCCCAACTTTTTCACTACGCCACTGACTATTTTTTTTGGAAATTAACCATAATGCTTGACTATTTTACCTTTTTTTTGCAAATTTTTTGTTATCTTGCTTGGTTATGAAGTTATTCAACAAAATTTGCTGTTGTATACCATTCGTTCCATGATTGCTTAATCAATTTAATTAGTGACCTACGATTTTTTTGACATTTAGGTAATTCTCAAGCAGCCTTTAGAGAGTATCGTAGATGCTTTCATAATAGAAGAGTGCTAAGTGTAAAAGCATTGACTCATATTTGCTTTAGAGAATTTATTTTACGACATAACAAAATAATTCTAAGACCAAGAAGAGTTACCTAATAACAGAACTCTCACAGCGTTTGATGAATATTTTTATTTAAGCATACGAGAGGCCTCACAACCACAAAAAAATTTTTAGGATTTTAAAAAAATACCACAGAAAGGCTTATCACTTACGACTTCTCCAATGATTAAAACCAAGTGATTTAGACAAAGGATTAAGTTTTCGTTGAGGGATTTTGGGTTCAGTAAGTGAAAGTCAACTTTTTTTTTTTAATTTTATGGACAGATGAGGCATCTTTTACAAGAGCTGGAAAGGTAAATTTTCACAACATTCACGTATGAGCTCATAGAAGACCTACTTAATTTTAGCATGAGTACTGTTAATATCTGTGTGGGTGTTTTAAATTATCATATAATTATTGGGATACATATCCTACCACCCCATTAAATGTTACACTATTTCGAGAATTTCTTGAGAATCTGCACGAACGTTCCTTACAAGCTACGAATAGAAGGCTGGATACAGATGGATGGAACTCTAGCACACAGTAATATAACAGTTAGGAAATGGCCAGACATGAATTATCAATGTTGGAATGGTCACTCATATAATAACATGCCGGAAATGCAGTCCGATTTTGATCCCATAGCATGGCCATCTAGATCTCCAATCCTCTGGATTATTTCATTTTGGGGTACCTTAAAATGGCAAGTTTATGAGAAACCAGTTCAAACTATAGACGAATTAATAAGAAAAATTGAGAACGCTTGTACAATTTAACTTGAGAACCTATTAAAATAATAGCGTCCATAAATTTATGAAATGTATCCAACAAGAAGGAGCCCATTTTAAATGACTTGTGAAAATATTGATTATATTTTTGGCCCAATAAATTTGTTATAATTTTTTTCGTCTTTAGTTTAAAATACCAGTAACTCAGCTTTCTATTTTTACTTTAAAGAATCATGGAATAATGCATAATAGGGAATTTTGTTCAGTAACTTCTTAACCAAACAAGATAACAAAAAAAACCGCTGCTAATTACTTGTGGATCAGAACTTCCTCACCGTAGTAAAACTCGACGTGTGGTGGGATTATAATAAAAGTAATTTTTGATGTTTCAAAAAAAGTCACATTTTTGACGTTTCAAAAAAAGTCACATTGGTGACCGATTTTTCTCATCAACGAACTCGATCTCTACCTTGACCTCTAGAATGTATGTGCCAAATTTGAAAGCTTTATCTCAAAAACTGCAGCTGCTATCGTGAACCACAGACAGGAAATTTTTTCTGTCTGAAATTTTGTGCATCGTCATAATTCGTCGAGAATCGTACAGAAATGCAATAATAATTTTCATTCAAAATTTTTTTCACGAATACATAACTTTCTGACTTTGAGGGGGTGAGGAAGTAATTAACAGAATAAAAAGTTAACAAAACGAGAAAATTGACGAATCCTTCTTAAAAAAAAAATCAGTCAGTCAGTGGCGTAGTGAAAAAGTTTGGTATGGCGCGGAAGGGTTCGTAGCAAGGAAAAATGTACTACCCGGTATATACTAATTTTGACACAACTCATAATAAGTAATGCACATTATATGTACTACTATGTTTATGTACTAAACTGGGAAATGATATCTCATTTCTGTCGATACTTACAGAGAATATATATAGTTCAATGCACCCTCTATATCAGAAACGGTGCTTCCTTGAAAAAAAGTTTAGCAAACCATAATTGTTTTGATGCGTTCTATCATTGCCTGAAGTTACTAACGTACACACTGGATCACCCAACATTCAATTTTTAATTTAAAGAATCATTATCTAACCAGGGGCGGTCGGTCCATGGAAGCAAGGGAAGCAGTGCTTCCCTTGGGATTATTAAAAAACAAACACATAATTAGAACCTAATTATTATTTATCACATATATTAATCATTAAAATGTACTTTTACCCAATTTCAATAGACACGGCCCTGCATTTCAACAGCTGAGATAATGTTGCACGATAAAACCGTACCGATGACGCACTCGATTAATCGAGCCAACACGAACTCGCGCGATTTCGATATAACTGATATAAGCAACTTCTTGAAATGCATCCCATCCCCACTTCATAATCTTGATATCTGAGCCGTATAGCATAGTAATGCGTCTTGTTTTATAGATTTTAATATCATACTTAATATTAATCTTCCTAGTATTATTCTCAGCTTTTGTGCTATATTTGTAAAAACTTTTTTGGCGTTTCTAAACCTGTGGTGCGGCGACAAGTGATTTTTAAAACGTTGAACATTAGTGCGAGTATGAGCAGTTTTAGAATTGCTTATTCAATATGGAAGTTGGTTCTAGCACTGTGGAAAATATTATTTGCGTTTGTGTGGTGTGCAATTTGTTGAAAAAGGGATTTTCAGCATATTCGTTTCAAGATAAACTGAATATTATTAGAAACGGGAGACCAACACCTGATTTAAAACTTTTAAAAACGAAAGTTAAATCATGCTATAGGTACTTTAATATTGAAATGTACAGTACTAATCAGTGGTTAACGGGTTGTGAAAATTTGTGTAAATTGTTTTGTTGGCCATGTGTACTTTTCACAAATGAAAAAGGTGTTTGGAATAAAAATGGCTTTTCAGATTTAAACAACATTCACAAAGTGACAAAGAGGCATGGTAAGTGTGAAACTTATTTGTGAGCGGTGCTAAAAGAAAAAACATTTAGAAAATCACGAATTGAGCATTCATTAGATCAGCAGTTGAAAGAAAGTAACCGTATATAATGAACTTATAAAAAAAAATCAAGAAGTGTTAAAAAGACTTATTGACATTGTTTTCTCGGCGAAAATGAACTTAGTTTTAGAGGGGCTTCGCACTACCCATCACCCTATATCACAAACTGCTTCCCCTGTATCAAAACTCACCGCACGCCCCTGTATCTAACATATGGAATAATTGCTTGGGGAGGGGTAACGAATTTTTATCTTGACAAATTAGAAACAATGCAAAAATGGCTTCTTAAAATAATGTATGGTAAATGTAGCACTTATCCAAGCAATGATTTATACAATGAGAGTATTATTTTTGACATAAGACAGCTTTTCTGCCAAAATCTGCTAATACATCAGCATAAAAATAGGATAAATTTAAAGAATATTGAACACGGCTATAGTACACGTTACAAAGAAAACTCTAACATTATCCCACGAACATATAAAACAATTAGACAAAGGTGTCACATATTTATGTCCAAAACTATGCAATCAACTTACTGTACATGTCAAAATTATATCGTCTTTAAAATTATATAAAAAACAAGTTGGTAAATGGGTTAGAGAACAACCTAGATTAGTAATTGATCAATATATTGACTTAAAAAATACTTATCATTTGAATTAGAACATCTTTACTATTATGTATCCGTATGTAATTACATTATTATTACTGGAAAAAAATGAATAATAAATAAATTTATCTCCTTTGTAAGCATCATATTCATAAGTATCATATGTATGAATGTGTATAGTGTGTATGTGCATGAGTGTGTGCGTATATAATATGTTTGTGTATGTGTATATATTTATATGTGTATATATGTATGTATGTATGTATGAATGCATACGCGTATGATATAGTAATATTGTAATATAAATATTTAAGTTAAGTTGTAATCTACAAACAAGGATTTGGTTCCTTTCAATGTTTATTTATGGCAATGTATTTACTGTAACAGATGTAAATACAGATAAAGATTTATATATTTGTATGTAATTTGTATATGAATGAATAAACATTATTATTATTATTATTATTATTTTTTTTGGTTGCCCGACGCTGGACAGTCCTCCCGTGGCCTCCGACGCCTCACGGGAGTCGCGCCAGCACATTAACCACAGCCACTCCCCACATCCCGCAGGGTTAGTGACTGTAAGTTCCGGAATCGTGTGCCCTAAGCAGACGGAGAGAACCAAGAATGACCGCCTTCTGCATTTGGCCTGCCAGCCACTCAGCCGATTTTTGGCAGGCCGGTATGGTCTTCAGTTCCGAGAGCAGCGTAGGCTTTATCCCTCCGAGTACACCAATTACTAGGACGACCATTTTGACTGAGTAGCCTGGGTACAGCACTTGGAGCTCGTACCGGAGATCACGGTATTTGGTCCGTTTCTCCTCCTCCTTCAAGGTGTTGTTTTTCTCCGCAGGTGCCGAGAACTGGATGACATACATCACCTTGAGTTGATGGAGGACTATGTCAGGCTTGTTGGCTTGGATTAGCCTGACCGTCGGGAACGAGTAGTTCCAGTAAATCCGGCATTTCTCGTTCTCGACAACGGACTCAATATCTCCGGGGACGTAAGGCAGCACTGGTGTCTGGTCTACCCCGTACTAGTGCCTTAGATGGTAGTATAGCACTCGTAACGCCGCATTATGTCGGTGGATGTAGGCCGAAATCGCGCATATGGGGCATGCAGATAGTATGTGCATGAGCGATTCCGGCGCCTGATGGCAGGTCCTGCAGTTGATATCAGGAACCTCTACACGCGGCTACGGTAGACCAAGGTGTTGATAACACCTTCTTGGCAAGCCATAATGAGTCCCTCGCTCTCCGACTTAAGCTCTGCTGACCTTAGAAAGGCGAAGGTCAGCCTGGTTGATAAACCCAGTGTTTCTATGTTCTTATAGAAGACACCATGCTGGGGTTTATCGACGTGCTGCCGACACAGATTTTCCTGTTCGGCAGCTCTAATTCGGGCTTTCAGACGATTTGGCTGAAGTTCGGTGACTGACTCAACATCAGCACCTCGCCGGCGTCCTCGCCTGATGTCAAATGCGAGACCGAGTTCATCTGCGGCTCTTTTTGCTGCCTTGAACAATCCTGCTCCCACTCCTACAGTTTCGTAATGTTTTATAAACCGTGAGAGGGGATCTGAGCTCCTGAGGATGTTACATGCCATACTCAGTACTACTCTGCCATGCGTAAACTCCAGGCTCAAGAGTCCTCGGCCCCCCCGTTGACGTGGGAGGTACACACGAGGAACGGACGATCTAGGATGAATACTTCTATGAATATTCATCATCTTGCGGGTATCTCTATCTAATTGGCGCAGCTCCTCTACTGTCCACTTTACTACTCCGAAGGAGTAGAGCAGAACCGGAACGGCAAGCATATTAGTTGCAGACACCTTGTTCTTCCCCGAAAGTTTGGAAGAACACATTTTTCGGAGGCGGTGTCTGTACTTGCCGCGGAGAGAATCTTTTATTTGTGTTACATCCTGCATGTGCCTTTGTTGCACACCCAGATACATCAGGGAATTCCCCGCATCGTCCTCTCTTGAGGTGGACGACTGCACATTTGTCCAACTCGAACTCCATACCAATTGCCCGCGTATATTCTTCGGCCACCCTAAGAGCGTTTTGTAGTTCGCGCTCTCCGGAGGCATAAAATTTAAGGTCATCCATATGAAATAGATGGGTGACCTTATGCCTCCGGTCGCTGTGTGGTCCACATTGATATCCGCGGGTTTGGCGGAGCCCAACAAACAACGGCAGCAGTGAGATGCAGAAGAGGAGAGGACTCAGGTAGTCACCCTGGAGAATTCCTTTCCTAAATGCCACCTGCTCTGTCGTGACCCGCTGTGCACCTAATGTTGTAGTGAAGCGAGTCTTCCAGAGCGGCAGCAGCTGTTCTATGTATTTCACTAGTGGTGCTGGTACCGCAAGACATTCGAGCAAGTGCAACAATAGCTCATGAGATGTTGTATCAAATGCCTTGCGGTAATCAATCCAGGCCATCGATAGATTCCGCTTGTATTGCACAAAATCCTGTGTAATACAGCGGTCTATCAGCAGGCTGTCCTTGCAACCTGTATCTGCTGGAAGACCGGATCAACAGACCTCAGTGTCCTAGCATACAAGATACGTGTAAATATCTTGTAGCAGGAACTGAGGCGGATTATCTACAACACGCTGTGGCTCTTGAAATAGGCGGGAAGGATTCGTACGGAACAAATTGTTTTGCACCATACTCCTTACCCGCCTCTTCAACTTTTTCTTTATTGCCATAAGCGCTCGGATCCTATCTAGACAGTGCTGTTTGATGGTAAGCATCACTGTCAGATTTAGAGTATGGTGTTGACGTCTTAATCCGGCGGCTATGCGCCAGATTCTGGGAGTAAAAACTCTACCACTCGTCTTGTATTCCACCACACTCTGGATCCGAGAAGCGTGTTGTCTGGCCGACTGTATCTTGACCTCGATTTTTTGTACACGCCGCTTGGCTTTCTCAACCCCGTGATTGGTTGACCTCTCACGGGGGGACGAGTTGCTTCGCGGCGTTGTACACGGCACAGTTGATTTGACAGATGTCCGCATCTTCTGGAAGTTCCACATTGATGACCGCGTCCATTCTAGCCAGGTCTTGTGGCTTTAGGTTAGCCCTGGTGTTAAGGCTAACCCTCGTCCTTAAGTCTACACCGGTAAACTCTAAAGGATGTTCCCCATCAGCTGGTAATTGCCGCGGTGGGACTGCGGCTGGCAGTTCTTCCAACTGATGGGGTGCCCTTACATAACCTGTCCTGAGCAGAAAGGATACTTGATCTCTCAGATGTTGTTGAGAGAAGGCGTGATGCTCTGGATGCATTTCGCACCAAAGTGCATGTATTCGCGCCATGTATCCCCTTCGCTCAGGTTCGCTGTTACAATCAAATGGTCAGTAGCGTAGTGAAAAAAATGGGAAGGGCGAAATAAGGTACCATATGGCAACGAAAAAAATGCCATTATCAATCTTGACAGTAAACCTGTTAAATGTTATGTGCATACCAAATTGGGAAATGGTATCTCATTTCTGACAAAAGTTACAATGAAAACTAATTTGAAAAAAAATTATATAACAAAACCTCCTTAATTTGACAAGTTTTATCATTGTCTGAAGTTTACAACATACAAACTGAATCAGCTCATTGTATTTGTTAATTTGTTTTAGGTGAATGCATCTCCTTCTTTAACATCGACAACTGCTAATGACAGAATATTGAAACATAAATTATTGGACAATATTTTTTAGTATAGTTGTTCCACCATCAGGAATGCCAGAGTAAGTAATCTGTTATTATTATTTTCGAACAAACACAATACCGCATTCTCTGCAAAATTTTTTGTACTTAATTTTTGGACAGCATTCATAATCATCATGGCACATAATAATTAGGTACCTTTTTTTGCTACATATCTATGGTATCGTATATACAGTGTGACCCTAAAGTATGGAATAAATTCATTATTTCTGAAACCAAAAATATTTAGAAAAATCCTCTTCAGTTTTTAATTTCAATTGCGCTCCTTATCCTTTATTATTATTTTTTTTTTGTTATGATGTAATTCATATTTTTTTAAATAGAACGCCCTGTGCATTTCTCCATTTTTGGATTCCGAATCAACAGATGATTCCAAAAATGTATCACACTTAGGGTCTAAAATTGATAAGTTGAAAAATACGGCCATTTTGATTATAAGAATTTACTAATTTTTCATGGTTCGTTTGAACAAATAATGGTCACTAGAACAAATAATGGTCACTAGAACAAATAATTGTCACTAGAAATAATGGTTAGTTAATAATAAAAACAATTTATAGTAAATATTCGAACTGTACTCATTGTTGTAACTGAGGTTCGGTGACCTTGGTGGCCATTTAATGGGTCCACATCTACCAATCCACCTATTCAGAAATATTTGGACAAGATACCTTCAAACGTCTGCTGCATAATGGGGAGGCGCACCATCCTGTTGATACCATAAACCTTCGTCATCATTTCCAGAATTAATTCTACTGGAGAATAAATTTAATAACGTTGGGATGAGAGAGACCATTAAAAATTAGAGATATGCTGGTCCGTTTACAGTTCCATCAAAAAAATAGGGTCCAATGATTCTATTTCTTACAATTCCCTCCCACACATTTACCTTTTGTGGATACTGTGTGTGCTGCTCCCGTATTCATCGAGGGTTTTCCCCTTGCCCAGTATCTCCAATTCTAATGATTCACTTCACTGAATTCTTGCAGAAGCTGAATCTTATAGGGATGCCATTTTTCTAATTTTAATACTGTATGTACTGACAGGGACCGCTCTGGCGTTTACGCCGTCCCGGACGACAAAAAATTAATTGCCGCCCCTTTTAAAGTTATTTTTTCTTAATAAAAGATGGTTTAATGTGTAATAAAAACATATATTTAAAAAGAAACTTTTAAAATTAAAACTTAACATTTGGTACAAAACAGTATAAATTAAAATGAAATAGAGTTGCAGTACCAATAGATACCTAGTTGTTATATTTTAAAAATATTTACTTAGTTTTAAACATACAGGGTGCAATTTTACCGTTATTACGATTTGGATTTTTTCTCACATACCTAAAACCCAAATAGAAAACAAAAGGTAGATACATAGAACCACAGTAATACATTGTTTGAGTTATATTTTTTTCTCACTTTTAATTCTGCAAATTTTTTTTATTACCTCTTTTAAATTTATTTGATCAGCAATTTCATGTTCAATTGCTAAAATGGCCAAGCCGTTTACTTAGTTGATTTTGCGTAGTTGTTGAGCGTAAAAAGGTTTTAATTAATTTTAATTTGGAAAACTTCTTTCTCCACTTGCTACTGATATTGGAATAGTCAGTAGTATTCTTAAGGCAATACTAAGATTTGGAGCAAAATTTAACATTGTTATTATTTTAAGAACATCACTTGGACTTTATTTTTTGCCCAAAAGTGCACAAATTGCAGAAGTTTCCTCTACTAATTCCAGACCGTTAATGTCAGCTGATTCACCATCAGACAAAATATTTTACAAATCTTTGCAAATCTTTATCAGTGTCTCTTTAGGCATGGTTTTCAAATTATATATTATATTATATAGAGATTGAAAATGGTTACTATGATGATTCAGTTGTTCAAATCGACTATCTAGTATGTTTAATGCTTGATCAATAGAATAGAAGAAAAATTCTATTTTGTATTTTTCTTTGGGATCTTCGATTGGTTCGTCCCTTGCCTCATATGAAAAGGTGGCCTTTTTTCTTCTTACGCGGTGTCGCGGCGTTGTTGATTCAAAATTGACTTCAATGTTAATTACATCAGCCAATTCTCTTGCGTCAACAATAATTTCATTGAAAGACTTATCTGATCGAAGATTTTTAAAGAAATTTTTGCAGTTCTCTAAAAGATCAAGTGCTTTTATCAAATCAAAATCTTTTGTTTGCATAAGCTTGCTTATGGGAATAATACAGTTTAAAATTTCATACCATATGACTATTGAACATAAAAATTTAAATTGTTTAATGCAACTTAGCAAACCCGATGTCTTGGTTTTCATAAATGCTTAGCAAAGCGTCGTATATTTCACCAAGTTGAAATCTTAAAGGCGTTAAATCTTCTATCCTGCTTTCCCAACGAGTGTCACGAAAAGGTTTTAATGTAAATCCTTGGACATGTTTTAAAAATATTGCCCATCGAAAAGTAGGAGAAAGAAAAATAAATATATTTTTTGGACCATATTAAAAAAAATTGGCTGCTTTCAAGGATGCTTTTGTCATATCATTTACCACTAGATTGAGCGAGTGGCTACTACACGGAACGTAGAATTCTCGTGGATTTAAATTCCTGATTCTAGATTGCACTCCTGCATTGTTGCCCCTCATGTTAGCCCCGTTATCATATCCTTGCCCTCTTATATCTTGCACATTAAGTCTCATTTCATGAAGCTCTTCAATTATAATTTCATATAGTTGTCTTCCTGTAGATCTTTCCGCAGGTAAGAAACCTAAAAAGCTTTCATAGATTTTTTAATTCGACATCGTATGAATCAGGATCAGACTTATTGATGGAAACATCTAATTATCAGGGTCATTTGCTCCACCTTACTAACGTCAGGAGTACTATCTAATATTATGGAATGGTATTTCGCTTTTTTTGTTTCAGCAATAATATGCGTTTTTACACTTTCGTGAAGCAAGTCTATTATCTCGTTTTGAATGTTTTTTCCAAGATAGTGAGCTTTAGTTTACTCTTTTTAAGCACTCTACGTACGTGTTTCTCCATGACGGAGTAAAATTCAGATAGCAATTCAACTATTTTTAAAAAGTTGCTATTGTTATGCTCAAACAGCATGTCGCTTGTACCTTGAAAACCTAAATAACTTTTACCGAGCATTTTAGTAATTGTTACAATCCTTAGAAGCACCCTGTACCAGTGATTCGTTTCAGCGTTAATAACGCTTTGGGCAGCTGCATCTATAGTTGTACAACACTTTAACTACTGACTGAGTTTTAGCCAGGATTTTTTGAGCCTGAATATGATTTTTTAGAAATTTCGTGATCCTTCAAAGTTTCATTGATGTGCTTTCAACTTTTAAAACATTCTTTTGAAAGGGAACTTGACACACGGCCGTAAATTTTGCAGGAAAAGCAATATATGCTGTTTTTTGAAGTAAAATACACTAGCCAGTCTCTTATAACTTGCTCTCCATTTCCTAAAATTCGAGAATAGTAATTGGCGCTATATTTTCGACCAGTGCCATCATAAGAAAATTTGTAATTAAACAATGGTTTAGGTGGACCTTGTCATACTAAAAAACTTTTTTCGGCATCTCCTAAAAGTATGGGCCACAATGCTGGATCTGTTCCTAAAGTTTGTACAGTGCATTCCATGGGTGGTAGGGTGGTGTCAGTTTGTAGAGGTAGAATGCTACTAGTGCTAGCCAGGGTGCCTTCTGTAAGTGCTAAGGCGGTGTCAGTTCGTAGGCTGCTTTCATTTGGTAACAAAGTTGGTTTAGAAATATCGTGTATTGATTGGTCTTGGCTACCAACACTCTCTGATGATTCCGTGTTTTCCTTTTTATCTGAATTTTTGGAAATACTGACGTAGTTTTCCACGAAACTCCAACACACTATATACTGCACGCGACGCGCGTTTCGCCAACCAAGTCGAGTGCAGTATATAGTGTTTTGGTGTTTCGTGGAAAACTACGTCAGTGTTATCTTTACATCAAAGGTTCCAACCCACTCCACGACTGAATTTTTTGGAGATGTTTGTTTTGGTACTAATGGTACTACCGGACCTACTTTGTAAATAATTGTGCAGAGCACCAGCTTGTTTTTGCTTTTGGGTTTCCTTCTCTAGCCTTCGCTTTTTGTACTGATGACCGGACAATTTTCTTTGCGCGTCAGACATTCTAAAACAACAAATTAAACAATGCAAAATACGCTAGTTAAAATAAGCCACGGCATTGCTAAAAATAGAAATTGGAAAAATCTTCAAATCCAATTAGTCAGTGACTTAGTCTGTCTGATATTTCTGAAAAATAAAATGCCTAGTTTAAATTACCTACTTAAACTATTTTTAAATATAAAAACGAATTTCTTAACGTTTCGGACTAATTTTCAACCCCCTTTTGGAAAAAATAGTTAATACTTTTGGTAATTAAAACTAGGCATATCATTTTTTTAAACTGTGGGACAGACTAAGCCACCGTCACCGACTAATCGTATTTCAAGATTTTTCTTCTTTTATCTTTTTATGTAACGAATTGGCTTATTACTACACAAAATTATAATTCATTAATTAGTAGGATTTTTTCAAAGATTTTTTTTAGGTGTGGAGGATCCCAACAAAATGGACAAATTGCAAACCACCACAACGAACATATAAAAACTAAATATTTAAAATAAATACCTATCTAAAATATTTGAATTTTTAAGATGGATTTTTTTGTTTCTCTTTTTTTCGCGGCGAAAACCCCAAATAAATTAATAAAAATTCGTCACAACAAACATACAGAAACTATTTAAAAGTGAAAAAGTACGTATTGTAGAAAATATTTTTGAAAATAATTCTTTACCACTTAATATAGGTATTTGCAGAAGTATCTTTAGAAATTGACAAAACACACAAAAGTCACTATCCCGAACTAAACTGTTAAATATTTTTAATATTTATAAACTTATTTCAAGGTTTTGTTATTACCGGCGGCACCGACGCATTTGCAATAATAACCCATTTGCTCTTAGATGATTCTTTATATAGTAAGGCGCGAAAACATGTCCATGCATGTTACATATGTCTTGCAGTTCCTATTTTAAACAAGTAACTATATACCTACAAGCTCATGTAGGGTCGGGCGGTTCTTCTAACTATGGGTCTTGTTTTATTTCAAAAATAAATATGCTTTTTTTAAAAAGGTGTTTTAATATTTTTCTAGACAAAGATCAAATGTAAATTGAATAGTACTTAGAGTTAGTTAGGGAAAAAATCAACAAGTAGTGTAAAATTTATATTAATTAAAAATAATTAATTTATCAATATTTGGTTCACATTTAGGAGGGCGAAAATGCTGCCCTCAGGTTCGCCTCCCCGGAAAGGGGTCCGAGTAGTCCGCCTCTAAAGCGGGCCCTGGTACTGACGTTTTAGTAACATCATAATCGCGACTAACCTGGCGAACGATGGTATGTGGATTTTCTTCAACAGCAAGTAAAATATTTAATTTTGTATCCTCGTCAACACCTGGGCGATCTGTTTTGAGTAAACTTCCACCATACCAGTCCCTCTAATTTTTTTTTCAATTTTCGATAGAGATGGGTCGTTCTGGATATTTAGTATTAAATAAATTACATACTTCTTGTTGAGTTCACGTCTTATTACCATACCCAATCGTCGTAAGAATTTCAATTATCTGCCTTACAGATACACTCATGTTATAAATTAAAATAAATCGACAACAATTATTGAGAAACCACTACCTACTGGGGTAAAGTATTATTAAGTAATTCACTGTCAAAGACGATAATGATAAAACAAAAAAAAAAAAAACAAAAAGTAACCCACTTCAAAAATTAATAAAAACCGTAATCTTAATTTCTTACTTGTTTTTTTTTTTAAATGACCGTCTTCCAACTTATCAGTTTTAGACCCTAAGTGTGACACATATTTGGAATCAGTTGTTGAAATAGAATCCAAAAATGGAGAAATATACAGGGTGTTCCGTTAAAAAAACCGATGACGTCATAACGGAAACTGTGATGACGTCATAAGTAAAAAATAAAGATAAGGTGTGCAATTGAAATTAGAAATCGACGTGTCCGAGGATTTTTTCTAAATACTTTTTTTTGGTTTAAAAAATAATGAATTTATTCCATACTTTACGGACACACTATACAAAGTATCTGCATCAGTCATATGATCATTTCAATTTGAACTATAAACAATAAACATGACCTATGTAACGGTGTCTGTTCGGACGCTCAAAATATGTAAGAAAGTATGTTTGGGCGTCGGAATATGTAACGGTGATTGCTTTCGGATAGCTGGTTTGTAGAATTAATCCAGGATTCCTATTATTTGTAAGTATGAAAGCCCAAAGTATAACAGAGTTTATTTCATTAAAGCAACATTGGTCCAAAACATGAAGTTAAATAAACATAAAATCAGATTCTCTAACAATTAAACCAAGTCAAGTACAAAGTTAATAAACCTTTTTACATATCGGTGAAATTAGTTTACGGGTCCTTCTAATTTCGGTGATTAAACGGTACGATGGTAGGCTTCAGCTCCACGTGCTGAGGGAAACATCCAAGACTCGATGTGACGGTATGTTCGATAATTATTTAACGGCAACGGGTCCAGCTCAACGCGCTGAAAGGCCCACGGCAATAAATAATCACGGAACTGGTGACGGCGATGCAGGACGGTAAAATGGCTACCAACACCAGGCGGTCTAGCTCAGTGCGCTAAAAACCCCAAGATGCTACCAGACATCCGACTTGCGGCGTTGTCGTCGGATTCTATATTCTAACCAAATGAAGTCAAGATCAACGCGCTTAAGACTCCTCAACTACCCAGCTCTCAACGCGTTGAAGATAGTTGTCAATAGAAAACTGAATTCATTTCCTTGGCCACGGCGATTCTATTTGTACCAAAATTATGGCCTTGCGTGACGTCTCATATATCATGGCGGCAGGAAATACGTGGCAGCACATGCCAAACGGTAATTGCCGAAACTTCTAGGAATGACCATCTGCATGATCAATCACAAGGCGGCAGAAAGTGCGCGGTAGCACAAGACTAACGGAAATTTCCGAAACTATAGTAATGAACATATGTATGATTCATTACACTCCCCCCTCATACGTCATAGAGACAAAAAAGGAATGTAGTATTCTTATTGCAAATAGGTGTCAACAAAATAAAATAAAATACTGTCTATCAAGTTCAGGTACACAAAAAAAATTAGTAATATAAAAAAATTATAAAATGCTGAAACACAGGTAGTGTAAATTCTAAAATAAGAAAACTATAAAAATTACACCAAAATATAACAAAAAAAATATATAAAATCTGCAAGTCGGATATAAACGATGTTCAAATATATTTTATACAAAAACAATTTTCACTCTGGACACTCAGTCTGGAGCCGCTCCAGAATCCCCGTGTATGATAACAGCGGGGTAATTATGTTCGGACAGATCGAGGTCAGTCAGGAATTAAAACTAATTTAAACATAGTCCAGGGAACAAGAAATAATAAAACAGATCTTAATATATTCAAAAAACAAGAAAGAAGTCAACAAGAAATAATTCCAATAAGGGCAATTAAAAACGGCATTTGCTCCAAAAAAAAATTACGGTCAACGCTCACAGACGGACACAAACACTCACGCACAATTTAATCTTATGGCAATCTGCTGATGCCGAGCAGACACAAGCGGACGGTGGTTCCATCGGGATTCCTAGATCGGAACTTCCGCTTGTGTATTCGGGATCTGGACGGGGCGGTATTATCCTCTGGAATATCTACCAGGCAGGGAATGTTTTTACCAGGGATAATCGGACACATTGCCAGAAAGTTGATTTTCGGGGTACTTGGCTTGGACGGAGACGGATTAGGGCTATCCTCGAAAAGGTCCCCCAACTTCTGCTGGATAGCAGAGAATAACGGAGAAAACACTGGCTGAGTATTGGGGCCGTTTTGGCCAGGACTAACGATTTGGTCCTATCTACTTCCACATTAAATTTTTCTTGCTTGGCCGGATTCAGGGGCCTATGTTTTTGTTTAATGGGAGGTATTCAGAATTCTAATTTTGTGTTCGGCTAGTGGAGTCACACCTTTAGCCTCCTGAAACTTTGGTAATTTGGTACGTAAAAAGTTTGACAATTGGCATTGTTCTGTTTTTGTCGGTTTGGTAATGGTAGCTAACGATACAACTGTTTCTTTTTTTGAAACTTACATTCACTGGATGTCCCATTATTTTAATTTCTAGCGAAGTCAAATCTAAAGAAAATTGTCTTGTTCTTAGGATATCCATTCCTAACACGATATCAGAAGTTAGTTGCGGCATATGCAGAAACGTATCAATCCACTGTTTTCCAGCCACGGAATAATTTATATCATATTCCTTGTCAATCTGCACCTCTGAACTATTTGCCAATTTAACAATGTTTACAGGAAATTTCTTTAAAATACTTTGGTTCATATAAAGTGCGTACAGAGCCACCTATGTACGAGCGTGCAGAGCCAGTACCGATTACATCGAACCACTTATTACCAATTTGTAGTGGGACGCATTTATTATAAATCTTTATAATAAATGTGGGACGTTTCAGGCGGTAGTCGGATACACTGGTCATTGCTACGTCGGTATCAACAGCTGTTTGTGGTATCTGTTGACAATGCTGCCCGCGGCTAAGCATAGTACCTTGACCGTTTCTTGTATTTCTGTTTCTACAATTACAATCTTTTGTTAATATGTCCAGGCGGCCACAGTATGAACAAAATTTTCTAGGTGTGTTTTTTCGATCACAAGGGTTATGATTAGTGCCACCACATCGACAACTCGTATTTCTAGTGTAATTTTCGGATATATAGCGTCTGGAAATTTCTAGTTCACAAGGATGTGTGATTCGGTTTGTAAAATTTGTATAATTTTGCTCCCTAGAATTTATTGAATGTCCGCTGGTATACCTATAGTTTGAGGATTTTCTACTTCCGTAGTTGTTATTATATGAATTACTTTGTGAACGATTTTTAGGTTCTGTGTTATAGTTTTGTGTGTATGACGGACGTTTAAAACTATTTTCCTCCTTACATACGGATTTCTACTCTCCTCCAAGAGTTATAAATTCAGTTAGTGTACAAAAATCTCGTCTTCGGATATACTTTCTGTAATCCGTCATTAAATTAGATTATATTCTGTGAAGTTGTTGTTTTGGTGATGCATTATCTAACCTCCTTAGTATAACAATAACGTATTCTTTTATACCTTCCGTTTACCCTTGGATACGAAACTTAACCTTTTCCTCTAAGTCTAGGTGGTATTGCGAGGGTGCAAAGAAAATTTTAAGGTTGACAATAAACTGTTCCCAATTTGTCCAGGATGTTTCATTATTTCGGTATCATAATAAAGCATCGCCCTGTAGCAACACAGGTAGTGCTCGGAGTATTTGTTCGTTGGAAAAGTTGTAACCTTCCTGTAATTCTTGGAACTGTTCTAGGAATAAAAATACGTCATTCTTACCATCAAAATGTACATTCCATTTATGTACTTGGTCTAACACAGCACTAAGAGCCGGTTCTGGGACGAAATTCGGCGGAGAAATTTCTATTATCGGTTTACTTCCATATACAATATTTTTTATCCTTGCACATAACTCCTCGACGGTTCCGGTTGCAATTTGTGCGTACTTGGTTAATTCTGCTCATAACTCATCTTTTTTGAGCTTATAAATCCATCCTACGGTCGCATCTGCCACTTCAAGTCCACATACGCCTTCTGTATCGGATAAACTCATGTTTGACATAAAATATATTCATCAGTATAAAATAGGTAAGTACTAATTTTTTTAGTCTCTTATAAAATACTTTCTGGGCTCTCTCCAAATCTGGTTTGTAGAATTAATCCTGGATTCGTGTTAGTTGTAAATAAGAAAGCCCAAAGTATACGTAACAGAATTTACTTCATTAAAGCAACATTGGTATAAAACATGAAGTTAAATAAACATAAAATCAGATTCTCTAACAATTATACTAAGTCAAGTACAGTTAATAAATATTATATACATCATCGGTGCAATTAGTTTACAGGGAGGAGTGTAATTTCGGTGATTAAACGGTAGACTCCACATGCTGCACGTGCTCACGGAAACATCCAGGACTCGATGCGACAGTAAGTTCGATAATTATTTAACGACGGTGGGACCAGCTCAACGCGCTGAAGACTCAAGGCAATAAATAATTACTAGACTGGTGACGGCGATGCAGGACGGTAAAATGGAAACACCAGGAGGTCTAGCTCAGCACGCTAAAAACCCCAAGATGATACCAGACACTCGGCCGGGCGGCGTCGTCGTCGAATTCTGTATCCAAACCAAATGGAGTCAAGCTCAATGCGCATAAGATTCCTCAACTACCCCGCTCAACGCGCTGAAGATAGTTATCAGCAGAAAACTTGTAACTTTGGTGACGTCTCATATTTCATGGTAGCAGGAAGTACGTGGCAACACATGCCAAACGGTAATTGCAGAAACTTTTAGGAATGACCATCTGCATGATTCATCACAAGGCGGCAAGAGGTGCATGGTGACACAAGACTAACGGGAATTTCCGAAACTATGGTAATGAACATATGTATGATTCATTACACCTATTTACGAGCAAATTATCAATCTACTTTCTCGGTATTAGATTCTACAATTGCATTGGCTGTCCGCAGCAGTTGCCGCCCGAGATAAAAGATCGTCATCTCCCAGCGGAATAGGAACTACAATTGTTCCGGTTGCGGACTTTATAAATTGGAACAGTGATTGGGCGCGTTTAGCGATTGCAACTGCTGAGAACTATCGCTCAACCCGTTTTGTTATTATTACTGTTAACAGTTGTAATTTTGCTGAATGGTCTGGAAGCAAGTAGAAGATATTATCTGTACTGACTAGAAACAGCGTAAAATTTGTCGCTGACTACGTTGAGCAGCATATTTCAGTTAGCGCATAATCAACCGTCTCGTTCAGCGAACTGTTGTCAGTCGACTACCCAACTGGTTTTTTTTTTCGCTAAACGCGCCCATTTCCTATATTCTCCATATTGCTACAGGTGCGGCGACCTCTGTGGCAGCTGCTGCGGCGACCTCTGTGGCAGCTGCTGCGGCATAGTTTATAAATTGAACTTATGGCAGTTTGTACTGGGCGGCCCATCCCGTATATTACAATTGTGCAACAGCCGCATGACTGTATAATGATATTGAAGAGTTAAAGACCATCTTTTACTTATCTTATTAGATATTTTAATAAAGTAGTCCTAAAATATGCAGCGGTGGCTGGTGAATTATAGGTGATAATGCTTATCGTATGTAAAAATTAGAGCATGGAGGAACATTTATCGACAGGTTTCATTAAAAAAACACAGATTTCATTAGGAGGAATACGTCTTTTTGTATAGTTATGACTAGACATCGGTTAATTTCCGTGAACCCTAGACCGGCTTCCCAACCGGCCTGTCTCAGCTCCCATAGGAAAAGAGAAGTTTGCGCATCGAGGATCCCGCCCCAACTGTGTGTATTTGGTATTTAGTTCAGTGCACCTACAAAGGTCGGAGTGAGTAGACAGACGGCGCGAGGATGAAAATAAATAGTAACAACTATGTTGACAATTCACGGAGGACACGAAAAATCAGTATATGTGGATTTGTATTGACAAAGCGGGATATGAAATCGTTATTATTATTATGCGTATTTTAAGTGTATGCGTATTAGTATGCGTATTTTAAGAGTATACCTTCACTGTTAATATGTAGTAAACGTCTGTTGCAAGCCAATGCGCGGGCAGTTGAGAAAATAATGGTAAATTCTTTGTGTAATAATGTCAAATTTAAAAATATTTTCCTGCTTGTATCAGACTCAGAGAATATGTCCCAGGATATATGTAACAAAAGGTGTAATGGAGAAAAAATTTTAGAATGGCACTTCGGGAATCAGTCTTGCTTGGTGTAAATTTATGATATATGAAAACTGAGTTGAATCGGTGTTATACAGGGTATTTTATGTCAGTTTATAAAACGTCGCTAATAAATTACCTTTATTTTTCAATATAGGTATGAAAAAATGCCATTGAAAAAAGTTGTTTAGAATGCAATTTGTGCCTACTTACCAAATTTTAGGAATATAAATTTTCTTTATTGGAACAGCACCTTTTTCAATTATTGTAGTCAGTTTTTTATTGGAAACCCACATAGGACTTTCATATACCATATGGTATGCTATATGGTATATTCAATAGGTACATATTTGATGTACGTTCAAAATGTATTCAAGTATGTCGTATGAACTTGAAATACGACATACACCTGTCCGGCATATATACCTCCAGATCAAGTACCAAATATGTACACGTGTACCTAAATTTCACATCATATGGACCAAATATGATTATAATTATCCCTATGTACCTACAGTACTTCCAATGTATGTATTTTTAATGTACCACGTATATACCTTGTACCTACATTTCGTTATATACCTAGAGTTCTTCCTACATATATCATGTATGTGCATTTCATAATCATACGATGATGTTCATATCTGTACTTCATATGTAGTTCTGCTTCATGTTTATTTTGTATTGGCAGCACATGCATACACAGAAGGGCCAAAAACCCTAAAAATAACGAACCATTTCTTAGAAAACGTTTCCCACTAGAAGCACCACAGGTTTGAAACATTCTTGATATTTTGTTATATGTGAAATTGTAATCAAAGAGACATGGAAGCACTTCTGGTGGTCGGGTCACGGCATCTATCGGTTTAGTTTTAAGCAATGGGGATGAGTATTATTACATTTTATTCATAGACCTAGGGTTATATTAAATTAAAATTCACCTTGCCTGCGTGTCGAACCCGGGATCTCTGGATTTCCAATTCCAATTACAATTTAATTGGCCTTATTTCTTATTATGTACATAGGCTATTTAGGTCTAAATTATTTTATTTAGTACATAAGTAAATAAACAAACAAACATGGAATTAAGACCATACAATATTTTATTAATACAAAATATTACAAATTCCGCCAGGCGTCGGACAGGCGTCCTCGGTGGCCGATGTTGTCGCCTTCTGCTGTATTTTTAGACCCTTATTGTTGATGAGTAGACGGCACTTTCCTGTGAACACAATTCAGCGCGTTTAGGTATATAATATTAACAACTTACAATAATTAAAATATACATAGACTTTACATTCAATGGTTATCGTAATCATGCAAGAAAACCATGAAAAACCTGATTGGAAAAAAATTATATTTTAGGTGTATGGATGGGTGGTGGAGGGAAAAAGCGAACCTACTCCCTGAAAGAGGGTTGGGGGAGAGTAGGTGCGGGTGGAAGTATGTAAAAGTTAATGTAGGATATGGATAATGGATAGGGGCGTGTGTCTGTCGTTATACATGGTGTGTTAGTGTTAGTTAACGTCGTAGTATAATAGAAGATTTTCATGTAACAGTCTATGTGTAATTGTGGTGTGCACGTACGTCTGTTATGTGTCTTGTTGGGTCCAACGCGTGAATATGTGACTAGAAATTTTTGAGCCGTATCAATAATATATTCACACATCGGTTGTATGTTAGCGTGATCGTGTAGGTCGTCGATTCTGGTGTATCTGTTAGCGTTAGTTATAAGTCTCAGTAACTTGTTCTACGTCACCTGGAGGCGTGATATTGAGTGTCTGCCATGCGACTCCAGGCAACGCAGCCGTACGTCATTATCGGTCTCAGTATTGTTTTATATAAGAGTAGTTTGTTGTCGATGGTCAGTCCGAGGTATTTAACCGTTTTGTTTTTCATAATAGTTTTGTTGTTTATTTTGAGGGGAGTAAAAGTTTTTATGTTAGTAATTTTTTTTGTAAATGTAATAGTCTCTGTTTTTGTTTCGTTTATTGTTATCTTCCATTTGTCGTAGTATTTCGTGAGTATGTCGAGATGGTGTCATAAGTTTGTTGTCGCAGTCTGGGCGTAAAAAGATTGTGCGTAGATAGTCGTATCGTCAGCGTACATAATAGTCTGTATCATGGGGTGGATGGGGAAGTCTGCTAAGTATATGTTGAATAACATGGGTGAGAGTAACGTACCCTGCGGTATGCCCGCCTTTATGTCATAGATATCGGAAATTATATTGTTAATTTTTATTGCAAATTGTCTGTTAGATAAATATGATTTAATGAAAGTTACATAATAATCTGAAAGATTGTGTAAGTTTTGAGGTTTATGTGTCAAATGCTTTCTCTATATCCAATAGCAACATTTTCGTGTTGTGTTTTATATTGAAACCGATGATCATGTCGTGCACGACTCTGCACAGCGGCAGCGTGGTGTTATGTCCTCCCCTGAAACCGAATTGAATATTTGGTATCAGACCTTTCTTGCTATTAATTTTATTAAGATTAATTAGCACGATTTTCTCTGCTATTTTCTCGAAGGAATTAAGCAGAGAAATCGGCCTATAGCTGGTGGGTTGAGGGGACCTCTGGATTAGTAGTCTGACGCCTTAACTAACTGGGCCGTTTGGAACCTTATTAAAAAAGCGTACAATTTGTTCATAATCAAAAAATTCGTGTCATAAACTCCAGTATTAAATCAATTAAAGTTCTAGAATAATTAGAAAAATACACACAAATCTGATTTTTCCCAAACACATACATATATTGTATTGTGATCACCATAAAAAAATATAATTTAAATTTTACCTACATACCAACCTATTGGAAGCGCATATGCCACCAAAAAAAAATATCCTAAAAATGATATATCATGTATAGCATTTATGTCAAACAAATTAATAATTAATTAATTATACGAAGCATATAACCTATTTTATGAATAATTTTGCATACATAAGAATATATTTTAATATTATTGACAAACGGGGCTGCCTATATGACTAAGGCGGCCGTTGCAGTGGATAATAATTCGTAGAATTTTTTTTTCATATGATTTCTTAAGAAATTTGTTCGTACGAATACGTATGAACAGAGTGGTTATATTGGATGCGAAAAAGTAGTACAGTAATCAGTAATAGTAATGTAATTTAATGTAAGTAAATAATGTAATTGAATTTTAAGGTCAATAAATGAATTGCATACATGAATTGAATTGATGCATATATAGTACTCAGTTTGTGCTGAAGTGCAATGGATCCAGCTACTTGTTGGAAACACTTTTAATAAAATATATAAATCTATACTCTCAAAATGTAACTTGCATAGTAAAAAATGTAAATATATTTAAAAATTAGCTACCGTAAAATGGGGTTCCTTAGGACAATTTTTATAAGAATTTTTGCTTTAAATTGAATCTACGAAGCAGCTATGACTAAAATGAAAGAGTTATGTAGCGAAAAAATTTATTTAAGTAATGTATAACGCTAGTAAGCAAAAGCCTCAAAAAATTCCATGTAACTTTGACAAAAAAAATATTTTTAGACTGTCCCAAGATACCCCGCATGTGGGTAACTTGGTATGGGTATTGCTTTTTAATATATATAAACCATGTTACTCTTCTCAGGGGTAACATGGGATACACTATCCTATATTTTTTTCAATAAATGGTACGAATTTTGTTTTGATAGCTATTATAGGGGAAAACATACAAAAGCTTATTTTGCTTAATATTTATTAAATAAAAATACAATTTCTCTATTACAGAATCAGTAAAAAAATAGTCTAATGGCACAAAAAAATAGATTTTTTAAAACATTTTTTTTGTAATCAATAGATTTCCTCTGGAAATAGCAAACTCTTTCAGAATTTGAACAATTTGGTTTCCACTAATAGTAGAAATATGTGGAACAGTTGGAAATACAAAATGTTTATTATTTTTGGCAGTAGTTCTTAAGAAATTACAAAAAAGTTTCTAGAGTCGCTGCCCATATCAATAGATTCTATGCGACCAATATAACATTTTTCAGTATTTTTTTTTTTTATTAGGTGCTTCGAAAATAAATTTACAAACCACAAAATCTTTTGCTCTGAGGTTTCTAATTTTCTCTTTCAGGCCACTTTCCATATCTTCTCCGGGGCCATATTCTTCATCTTCTTTTTCCTCTCTTGCATCACGTTTTTCATATTCCTCAACATTATCAAAGTCTTCTGAGTCAATATAACTTTCTGAATCATGTACAGAATACCATTCATTGTTTATATTTTCTTCACTACCCTCATCTGAATATACGCTTACACTCAAGCCAGGTTGAACCTGGAGTTTCTTCTTTCTTTTTTTCTCAGAATTTGTATTTTCTCTCCTCGTTGAAAGCATTTCATAAATTGCTACTGCTGGGACGACTCTCCTTTCGAGGAATGCGTTTCAATACCTCTTCTTCATTAAGGAGATAAATTCCCGTTGCTCTAAATCCTGACTTCAAGTTTTGTTCTACGTTTACATTTAGTTTTTCTAATGTTTTATTTAATAACCGTGAAAATGTATCATTTGGTATTTATCCTCTATTAGTCTCCTTCCACTCGTTAATAACTTATCTCCAAAACATTTTTAAATAGCGAAATACGGCTACATCTAGAGGCTGGCAGAGGTGGGTGCTATTCGGTGGAAGTAGTACAAACTGAATATTATGTGCCTTGCAAAAGTTAATCACTTTGATAGACAAATGAGAGGCTAAATTGTCTCCAATTAGCATCTTAGGAACTTCATTGTCATATTTTCAGTATTTCAAGGGAATTGTGACAAAACAGTCTTCAAATATTACGCGATCGAACCACCCGCTTTTAGATCGATTGTAACGGGTGCCTCTGGGACCGCCCTATTGCCAGGTATCATACTGGTGCTCGGCTCTGTAGACTACGTAACAAGATAATAGCTTTCCTGAAGCCGTACCGGAAAATATTACTGAGGTGCTCGATTTACTAGTGCCCAGTACACGTTCTGGTCTTTTGCAACCCCTTCTTACAATACACTTTAGACGTCCAGGGTCGTCTGTAAGGTTTGTCCCATCGTAGTTTATCATTAAGTCTGGAGACACACCTTCAATGGACTTGTCTAAATTTCCAAAATATTCTTTCAACCTATTTGTATCAACTTCGGCTCTTTTAGTATTTTCACACAATCGTGTTGATAAGTCGTGTTTGTGTCTACATAAAAAAACTTTTAGCCCAATCGATTTCAGGAAGGTTTGTCTTAAACCTTGGCTCTAAAATATCTGAATACTGTTTAACAATGCCCCTAATATCAGATGTCGTTAACGGAAAGCCCCCTTCAGCTGCAATTTGTAATCAATCAACAAGTTCCCCCTCTTCATTCTTGCCTAACACTGTGGGTCTACAATATTTTGCCATTTGCTTATTTTTCAATCTTCGCTGTAATGTAGATTTTGTGACACTTCATAACTCTGCTGCCTGTCTTATCGACATTCCTTTTCTTACATCTTCTATGGCTTTATCCATGTTGATTTCTTGGAAGTCATGGTACCTTCTGGAGCCAACCTTCCTATAGTATTTTCTCGGCATTTTTATTGTAACCTCTTACATAATAAAACAATTAAGTAGGTATCATTTAAGGCCCTTGGAACATCTGGGGGTAACTTGGGACACTGTCCCACATTTCCCCATAATGACGATTTTTTTCTTTTGTGAAAAAAATATATATAAAATATAAATAATTAACCACAAATTTGGATCTAATATATGTATCTCATCCTAATTAATTAAAATAAAATAGGAACACCTCCCTGCCACTCGTTTTAATGATAATTTACAAAGTTTTTAAATATATGTTTTTACTAGAAAGTTGATATTTTAATATCTAAGCAATTTCAAATCACTTTGAAATCAGCAAAACTCGAATACTTACCTACACAAAATGAAGTATGATTTTCCGATTGGCACACTCGATTGGAGGTTAATTTTGATATTTCAGTGCTGCCAAATTAAAAAATGTAGAGGTCTCAAATTTGTCCCGAGTAATCCCAGTGTCCCAAGTAACCCCATTTTACGGAACTTGTCACTTTCATTTTCTCCTCCATTTCCCTCCATGTTTTTTTGTTTAGTTCCCTAATATGGTAATGCATTTTTGATCCCATAAAGACCACCTCTCTTCAACAAGTGTAATTAATTTTTTAATATCCCTGCTCTGCTTCCTTCTTTGTATTTGTACGATTAACTGACCAAGAAAACAAAATATTTTTTCACATCAGAACAACCGCACGACTTCGTGAGAATACGTACGAAATAAGCGTAAGCACTGTAACCGCATACATATACACGTACATGTATTTGTTTACCTCAGATGAATCCGTACGAGTTCGTACGAATTCGTACGCACAAATTTTCGTACGAAGGCGCCTAACAAATACATACGTGTATGCATATGCGGTTACAGTGCTTACGCCTATTTCGTACGTATTCTCACGAAGTTTTACGGTTGTTCTGATGCAAACAAAAATATTTTGTTTTTTGGTCAGTTAATCATACGAATACAAAGAGGTAGAGCATGGATATTGAAAAAAATATTCACACTTGTTGAAGAAAAGCAGTCTTTGTGGGATCAAAAATGCAAGCTACTAACAGGGAATTGGGGAAGTGGCGGAGATAGAGAAAGTAACAGGTAGGTAATTTTTAAATATATTTACATTTTTTACTAGGCATGTTACATTTTCAAAGTATAGATTTATTTAATAAGTAAATATATTTCTCAAGTTATTGAATACGTAGGTATCCATTGCATTACAGCACAAACTGAGAACTATGTGCACATCTGTACTACTTTTTCGCATCCAATGTAACCACTCTATTCGTACATATTCATACGAACAAATTTCTTAAGAATTCGTACGAAAATAAATCGTACGTTTTTTAGCCACTGTAACCGCAGCGTAAAGCAACTACTTCGCTTTACTTTGTTAATTTATTGCACATAACTTATCTACTTCATGCCTTTCACCGCGTGGCAAAAAATATTCGAAGCCGAAGCAGTTATTAGAATGTCGAAAATCAATAGCGAATACGAAAATGTTTTTTTATGTATATCTTTACAATGCATTAAAGAATTTCAAAAATCGTGTCCAGGAATTCCTGAACCTCCACAGCTGATAATAATAAGATGGGGAATTATTATTATAATAAACGGTTCTACGTAATTAAATCTGAAGTTTTCAAATTCGACCCAAAAGAAATACAAAGCTATCAGGAAAGTACTTCAACAATAATTCAAAAATCCAGAAGTGGAAGCAGATTTACGCACTATGCAAGAGAACTACAGTATCATAGCAAATGCTGAAGATAATTCTGCCTCCTCAAGCTCAACCGTCTGATAGTTGATAACATAAATATGACACTACAAAACTTAATGGGTGCCCTTGATGTTTATGCTGCAACACCATTGAATATCTTATTAAATAATAATCCGGATTTAGCGTCACATTAAGCAGTGCCTAAGTGATGGTGATTCTACGAGCGATCACCAACAGTATTATGCGTATGAAAATATTACTTCTCTGGATGTAGAACGTTAATTTTCAAAATACAGTGCGATATTCACATACAAGCTTCTCCTGCTGTAGAAGGCATCTTAATGATGCAGGCGTTGGGGCGGACTCAACCTTTACTTTGGAGGAAATAAAACATTTCTGTTTCATTATCTTTAACCAAGTTAGTTATTTCATACCACTACGGTAACACCATTAGAATTAATACCATAGTTTCGATTTTAGTTATGACACTTTTGAAATTTTGTTTCAGATGGATTGTTAATGTTGCGAATTTCAAAATGTCATAATAACTTTAGAAAAAACGTCTTTTTTTAACGAAATCTGAAATCTTTTGTAATTTTCTTCGCAAACTTCAATCCTATTTTTTTTGCAAAACATCTTCATTTTCTCTGATAGTTATATCTTAAAATATGCCATGGGTACCATGTTCCAGTTGCTACAGATATGGTATAACATTTAATTCATTATCCGCCGCTGATAATATACAGTTAGAGAAACGAAGAGTTTTGAAAATATTTCGATCCAACAGCATCTTTTAAAAGGAAGGATTATTTTCCGTGAATTCGATACTAAAAATCTGAAGCAGCTGTAGTCATGTGATTAGAAATGGATTTATCTATTTTAATGTACACCGGTGACCAATGCGACGCAACGCACAGTGACGGCCGTACGGTCCGGGCCACGTGGCTGTAGTTGCCTCTACTGTGTGGTTAACACTCCGCCTTAAGTTGTCTGATACATACCGTGCTTTCACTTCAAACCACTGAAGCGCTCGGTCAAGCTCCTGCAGTCTTCTAGATAGAAAATGTCACTGACTCGTGATCGTGAATTTGTCACAGAGGCAGCCATGCAGTCCATACTCTCTCCATGCTGTCCCCTCTACTCAAATGTACGAATTTTAACGACGCTGCGTGCCTATATGAGTGTACAAATATGAAAACACGGTATTGGGAAAGATCAAACATATAAGAAACAGCGTGATTTACCAACAAATATTCACGCGTGACGAAAACTTTATTGTTCAAGCTTCACACATTGCCTATAAATTCTCTGTCATCACTTTCACATATCAGTAAATTTGTTGGTATCCAAGGTAAATCACGCTGTTTTTCATATGTTTTATCTTTCCCAATACCGTGTGTGTGTGCGTGCGAGCGTGCATGTGTGTGTGCACACTAAATAGGGAAACGGCATCGTTAGAACTCATACATTCGGAGTTAAGTAGAGAGCATGAACTGCATGCGCTGTGGCAAATTCTAGTCACATTTTGTATAGGGTAGTTCACGAGCTTGACCGAACGCTTCCCAATGTAGTGATTTGAAATAAAAGCACGGTCGCCCGATATGTCAGTCTATGAATATTTCAAAAAACATTGAACAGCTCAAAGGATCCTTTTGGTTGTTCGATTGGCTTGCAATCCACCCATACTCCTATTATTACATCATTCATTAATATTTCAGCGTTAGATGGAATAAAATTCCATCAGCTCAAGCTCAAGGTGATTTCGAGCTACTAATAGATGAAGATTTAGCAAATTACCAAGAATCTGGTGAAAATGGCAGCCTGAATAGAAATAGCTACAAGTGGAACTGGAAATAGACTGTGGTCTTTCATCTAATACTCTTCGTATTAATTAATTGTTCAGCATATTAAAATAAACATAAAACAATTTAACAAGATCAATATAATATATTACCTCGAGTTAAATTTTACAAGTTATAAAATGTCACTGTAATTGATTTAAAATTAATACTGTAAGGTTAATATAAACATCATCCATATTTACATACATTATTTTCCTTATTTCGTATACAATTGTATAGATTGAAGATAGACTTATATACACAAATGTAGGCAAAACGAAGCTCATATACAGGGTTGGCCAGATTTTAATCGGGAAACTTAAAGAATTGATAGAACACTTCAAAATAATATGGATTTGTCACATAAATTTATAACTAAAAATGCTTAGTATTCGAGATGAGCGTTGAAGTTTGAATTTATTTTCTGTTTTTCCCATATTTCTCCGGAAATAATTGAGATATTGTTATGAAATTCGGAAGGGTACAATTCTCACCCCAGTTTTCATCTCTCCATTCCAACCAGAGACGTGACGCCACTAACCTAAGCTATTTTTTCTATCTTTTTCAACATTTATTCTCATTAATGGACAAGATAAGTTAAACTCATTTTAAAATCATTCATCCCCTACTTATCAATTAGCTGTTAATTGAGAATCGTTTAAAAAAATTATGATTTAGCAATTTTCCAGTAATATAATTTCGAATGGGGAGATAAAAACACTATGGTTCAAGGTGTATGCAACTTGCACTTTCTGAATTTCATAAAACAATATCTCAATTATATCCGGAGAAATGCGCAATCTATCTCGAAAATTAACCATTTTAGCTATAAGTTTTTATGATAAATCCATACTATTTTGGCGTATTCTATCGACTATCTAAGTTTCCGGAGCAAAATCTGGCCCACCCTATACACAATACATAGTTTTCAATTATTTAATAAAAACTACTGGTTTATTTTTTTGCACATTTAAATGTATTACTGTGTAAAATTTTTAATTTATAGGTATATTGCAATATCCACTTTCTATCCTTTATGCGCCAAATTCGGCGTAATCTCAATACAAACTTTTCTGCAACTGTTTCTGGCATACCTATTGGTCTATAAGTCTACTAATGATAGTACATTACATAGTAATGATAAAAAGTTAACAGCGTATATAAAATCATTATTAGAGGTGGGTAAGTATGGTTATTAAATTTTAAACAAGAAGCTGTAATAAATCCTACGACCGCGACGCCTACGTCAAACTCTTTTACTTTGCATTTCAAGCAGGTCATTTCATTATGAAATATCTCATTTTTCGCAAATTATAAATTTTGTACTTATGTAGATACCACAACTTTATTTGCCAATTGATTTTATTTTTAGTGTCTTATTTATTACTATTTCTTCTAAGATCTTCTTGTGCGACTCATTTTTTTCTTTATCTGAAAAATAAAGTTGATTAAATTTTTTTGTATATACTTTTTTAGAATGTTTGCAGTCTTACCTCCCCTTCCGAATATAATTTTTTTCAAATCCTATAATCGGGGCTTCAAAGTATATACTTAAAATGAAGCCAATAATATAAGCGAAAATTATATCTCCAAATGTGTCGTAAACCTAAAAGTGAAAGCAATTATTAAAACGAATCGATTATGAGACCAAAATATAGTTTGCGAAACAGACATTGTGACGGGACGTTCGGGGTAAGACGCTACGAAACCCAGAGCCGGATTTAACTGTATTGTTCACTCGTTTACTTTTTCAGTGTAGGTTCTTGTGCTCAGTTTAGCTAGCAACAATTTAACAATTGTACAAAAAAGTATTAATTTGAAATAAAAGTACTGAATTTAACGTATTGACTACACAGACAGTAGTTACAGTTTTCAAGTTTGCTTAATATAACTTGTTACTACTCAGCAAGAACCGCGATGAAGTATGGGCATTTCTTACCAGGAAAGAATGAGTGATTACAAGAAAGCTTTAAAAACAAAGTAAAAACAAAAAATATACTCTCAAAACAGTAACAGAAACAAATATTGTTCTCAATAAATGAAGTAAAAATAGATTCTAATAGTAAAGTTATTAGGTACTATAATATAAACGGAAAGACATATTTTTGTTAAAATGAAAAAAAAAATAATAACATTAATAAATAATAACATCCTGAAAAAGAATGTTTCTCAAGCACTGAACCACGAAAGCACAAAAACGGAATTAAATACTGCAGTTGATATCAATCACAAAATTCACTTCTTCACTTCACATCACATCACTTTACCTCACCTCACATTGCTTCTTCCTCTGAATCCTCGTCCTTTTCACCCTCTTCTTCATTTTGAGATGAACTACTATCCTCGTTCAAATAATAAATTTATTTCCACTATTTATATGAAATTTGGCAATTTTTAAATATAATCATCCTCAATTGTAATTACTTTCCTAATTCTTTTTTCCCAGTCTTCTTTATTAATTTTCGCCACTTCATTTTGAATTAACCCTACGACTTTTTTATCGAATTTCGGAAAAATATTTCCTTTTCTGACATTTTTCTTCAATTTACACAAATTAATTCAATCGGGTTGAAAATACAGAAATATGGCGGTAATCTCAACACTTTGTGGCCATATCTCTCAGCTGCATTATCTATAATATACTTCTCATAATTTTTCATTTGCAGAACTTCCAACAGTTGTGCTTTATTACAATTTTCCTCTCCTTAAAAAAAATTATAACTCCAGTTTAGTAGAACTCTTGTTAGGAATTTTATACAGTTGTTTCGATTGGTACTTCGCATTGTCAAAAACAATAATGCTATTTGGTTTTAATTTCGGAATTAATGTATTTTCAAACCATTCCTCAAATATTTCTCCCTCCATGTTCTTGTGGTAATTCATGTTACAGTCTTCCATGTTTTTTCCTCACAGTTTCAATGCATTATCAACCCATCCAACAACTGATCCACAGTGTAATATAATCAACCGAGTCCCTTTATTAGGGGGCAATGAGATTGGTTGACATTTCCTATATCCGTCAGTCTACCCTTTTTTTTTATTAATAGTTTGATATTTAAATCTAATTTTTCTCAGTCAAGTTCCTAAAGTTCTTTTGGTATATTTTAGATGATAATCTATTTCTTTTAATTTTCTGTCTACCACGTCAATATTTGGGATTTAATTTTTCTGGTATGCGTCGTAAATTAACGTTAGTCAGAGATGCTGTTTCACCTAGTACATCCAAATCATACAAAGTAGGTCATTAACTCGTCGCTTCAAACGATTATTGTAAATATTAAAGTAAATTTGTTTCGCTTGCTCATTCAAATGTAACCGATTTTTTCTTACTGAAAACACTAATGAACTTTGATTTTCTTTATCCCTGTAATCACTCTCTTTCATTTTCACCACAATAGGATGCAGACGTAGTGTCCTCACATGGTCAAAACATTTTTACATCAAATACCTTCTTAAATTATTTTCAAAAACACACCAGCAAATTAATAGATATAAAATAATTATTACTCATATTATACTATTACACAACACGATAATCTTCTTAAAAAACACGCCAGCAAATAAACAGATATGAAATAATTTTTATTTATCTTATAATATTATACATACAAATATATCAGCACTGCTAGAATGATTCGGTAACAAAATTAAGTGCGGCTCTAAAGTATCCCAGCTTGTAAGCTAAACTCCGCCTCGGTCGCATGCCAGCAAAAACAACAATCATCGTTTTCGTTTTAATGTAAGCGGGGTAAAAGACGGAAGATGTCATGTGTTATACGTTTCCCGCCCACATGTTCGTCTTGCTCCGCACGTCCCGTCACAATATAGGTTTCGCAGACTATACTTACAGTTGTAAAAATGCTCGCATATTTTGGCCCTCTTAATATGGCGGCAGTGTATATTTGTATCGCTCCATGTGACAAAAATGTGGCGTATGTTATCCTGCTTAAAAATATTAAGGGTTTCCAAGAGAGAATGGGTTCAATCCAAGCTAGAAAAAAAGTGTTATCTAAACAATTTAGTTGTAAGTAAAAACATGTGTACAGGGTGTTTCAAAAAACATCCACCTTTAGAGCACGATTTTTTGGTGTAAAATTAGTCAAAAAGTTCATATACACTCCTAAACGGCTTCGTTTATAAAATTAAGATTTGCAAAGAAATTAAAAATGCTTAGAACTGAAAAAATTAAAGATAAAAAGTTATTTTTAAATTTCTTTTTAATTACACGTAATTGACAGCGACAGCTTGTAAATTTTGTTTAATTCAGAGGATACTATGAATACTTCTTTGACCACGTATTTAATTTCTTTGTAAATCTGACTGAGGTAAGAAATTCAGCAGCACATTTCTTTCATTTTTTCTCCAAAACGGTAGTTCGTACGAAAATTACATATCAGGTGACTTGTATGAAGTTTTAATGAGTAATGACTCAGGAGTTATTAAACTTAATAAAAAACTACCGGAGCAGATTTTTCTACAAAGACATTATTTATGTTGATCCTACGCACGCCACTAGTGGAAGTAAAAAATCTGATTTTACATAGAAACTCCTACTTATTCGATAATAATATGTGCCAAAATTCAATATTCTAAGTATTTTTGAGATTTTTTGTTTTTTTTTTTAATTTTCGGCACCCTGTAAGATACAACTAAGCCGTTTACGATAGTGTATATGAAGTTTACGACTTATTTCTCACTAAAAAATCATGCTTTAAAATGTTGCGAATGTTTTTGAAACACCCTGTATAAATAAATTTAATTATCATCATTTCAATTAAAAACTATTAATTATCTAATGTATGTGTAGAGTTTTCCCACTGTATATTTTCCTCAAATTTTGGACGACAGGAATATGTTATCTGGCACCCTAAATTTTAGTGGCGTAAGACCCTTATAGTCCGTTTCTTATTGAGAACAAGTAATAAATCGTTGTATACTAGAATCCGAAAAATAGTGTTGATAGTGTAATTGAGATATGTTCAAACATAATGGGGATTGGAAATTTAACCATATACAGACTCTTAAGAGATAAAATGCAGATGTTTTTGGAGATTACTGTGGACGAATGTTGAAACTGTGATTTTCAGAACAACTAATAGATTTTGAGAAAAATATGGAAAGGACTATTACCTATAATAAATTTAAATAAACAACGTTTTACAAAACGTCTCTGTGAACTTAATCTGATGTATTTAGCAGAGCTCGGACGTAGGTATCGATTCATATCGACAACGGCTTTTATGCATAATATTATATTGTAAACATCTACTGAAACATTCCCAAACAAGGAAAAAATAGAAAATTATGCATTATGATAGAATGAATTTTATTTAATTTTAAAATGTTAATTAATACCTAACTAGTTTTATTCGGAAACGAACTATGTTAAATAAAAATGTAAAAGATTCTTTTACAATTTCAATACACTGTGGCAATTCCAGGAATTTACGTAAGTACCTGCGCTCTGTGGTTCAACTGAGAATAACGTGGATGGGGAGAGAGACTACATACAGTTTATCAGTACATTGCATAACGTCAAATCGTATGTAACAACAGCGCGAAATTCTATAGTCGATCGGTCTTTTTAAAATGTCTCATTGTAAACCTTCACAGTAAATTTTTGGATTCGCGATATCCCGGAATTGCAATTTGACCGTATGTACACGATTATATGCAGTAGCTGTGACAAAGCACATTCCTGGGCATGTAATACAAATATTAATAAACACATTTCCTCAGAGAACCATAAACGGAGTGTGAGTGGCTTTACTAATAATGACATACTGGCCGAAATTAGATAATCCACTTTCTAAATATAACAATATTTATCGAGTGAGACAATATTAAACAGAAAATGCATCTGGCTTAACGTGGACGAAACCACTAATGCTTGCGGTTGGAAAGTAACAAATATTTTAGTGGGTGCACTGGAGAAAACTTATTCAATGCGCGGACACTTGATCGCCTCTAAGTAATAGAAACAACAAATTCTAGCACTATAGTGGATGCTGTACATGATACTAGTGCTGGGCATAATCGAATGATTTCAATAATCGAATAACGGCTATTCGAATGCCTTTAATAATCGAATGATTATTCGAATTATGGTTAGAGCTCGAGAAGTGGGGAAATCTATATCGATAGCTTGACTCAGCGGCATTTGGGAAGTGGAGTCATAATTCATAATCATAAATAATCGATTTGGCTGGCAGTTTGCTATTATTCCTATAAAATTCTCTATAAATTATAATTTTTAACGCAACTCAATCCGGTTCTGTACTCAAGACAATCCAACTCCAAATGGCATCAGCTAATAGCCATCTATATTCTGCAGATCAGCACAACCAAAACGCCGCCGACGACGAAAAACAACTAAACTTAACAATCTCAACATGAGTTCAAGTGCACTAGTACTCGCATTGTATCCCATCGCTCGATTCACATTTGAAATTTGAATGATGAACTTCTGAAACGAATGACGATTATTCAATCAGCAGTCGGCGGCACCACTCTTCGACTAAATCATTCGAATTCTCATGACGAGGATATTCGAGATATCTCGAGATATTTTAATAATCGTTTGGTCGATTATTTTTCATTCGAATTATCCCAGCACTACATGATACAATAAACTAGAGATATGATATTGCACAGATTCGACGCCTTCTTTACTAATCTTATGACGTATCACGCGGTTAGAAAACGTCAGGTGATAGTTGTTTTATCCTCCTATAAATTGTGTTTGTGTGTTTTCTTAGTGTTTTTTATAGTAATATGGTGTATGGGTGTAATGCGACACCTAAATAAGGATAAGAATGTGCACCTAAATAAGAAATTGAATGATGCTTCACTGAGCAGAAAAAAGAAAATTAAAGAAGATTATTGTAAAGTAAAATTTTTTTATCCTACTTTCAAAATTCATGCTTTCTCTAGAATATGACAGAATATTATGTTTACTTATAAAAATGTTAATTGCTTTATTTACATTTTAAGGTTCTCAAATAAGCCGATTGAATTGTATACAAATAAAGTTCTTATTCTATCAATGCTACGGTAAACTTTCGTTTTTATTTAGAGTACTATTAAGTATATATTGTTATATGCTCTTATTTATGTGTTTTATTTCAATATTTTTTATGTAGAGTAAAAAAGATTCCTACATTTTCATTATTTTGCCTCATTTATCGCAGACCTCATTTGAATAATGTGGTTGTTTAATAACCGCGTGACGACATGCGCAGAATCGAATGAAAATGAGACCGTCTAGTATCATATCTTGTTTATTTGTGTCGTGGATGCAGTGCCACGGCCGTCTCTAAGACGGCCGTGGCAGTGCACCAAAATCTACAATAATTATGGGGCGACAAATATACAGAAAAAAGGGACAAGCTATTATTTTTTATTACCGATTGAGTTAATTATACGATTTATATGTTATTTCACGAAATTCTTCCCAGGGCTGACGAGAGAAGGGGGTAGATGGGGCCCCAGTCGTGGGGCCCGAAAGGGTCCTGCACCGTCACTATTACAATAAGTTCATTAATTATAAATAAAAATATATTTAATTTTTTATTCCTCGTAAGAAAATGCGTATTTCGTTCGGATGTACGATTTTTATATAAAAATTAAACTAGTACGCGACACACTCATAGAAGTATTTCGTTAACGAGTGCAATTTGTATTAGTATTACTTTATACTTGCGGCCGTATGCGAATCAGTCATTACCGCCTAAAAACAAGGCCTCAGTACTGCGACGTGACGTCACAACCACAGGTGCATACGAGCCAATGTACTTAGCCGTGTACTTAGCATAGTAAAAACGAATAATAATAATAAACAGCGCTAAATTACTTTTAATGTTTAGTAAGGGCTTCCTATAAAAACGAGGTTGCCAATCGTAAACTGAGCCCTTTTATCGCACCCTATTCGGTTCTTTTAAAGGGAAAACGAAATTTCGAAGCAAAAACCCGGCGGAATTCATGTACCAAACTATTGTGAAAATGAATATGAGAATAGTTTTTATATTTAAATTTCAAAGAAATAACTTAGGAAATCAATATTATAATGTAAGAATGTAAGAAGTCTTTTTTGGAAAGCTAATACAAAAAAGAAACGTTGTATGTAGTACGTACGAAAATGGTTTTAACGGACTCATCTTCATATTACGGGCACGGCTGGCGACTCGTCCGCTAAAGCCTTATTTTGCGTACTTATTACATAAACTACTATTATAATTATACATATTTTTTTGCCTATTACAACCGGACTACATTTTGCATTATTTACTGCATTTATTACTTTTTTCTCAATAAGAAATAGACTATAGAAAATATTTTTACTTACGTCCATTTCCAGAAGAAACCGCAATGATCATCCACCCTATGCACATGCTGAAAGTGAAATGATGCATAGAAGCATACAGTGCTGAAAATATTGAATCATGAGGAACTTGTGGTAAATAAAATATGAAGGCAGTATACACCGTGGCTATACCAATAAATGTACTTAAGGTCCAACCAATATACAAAATAGGTTTTGATATTTTGTAATTGTTAGTCTTCATTTTGTATTTTACATAGCCAGTCACTATTCCTACGAAGTAAGGAGTGGCCCTCATGTGCGTTCGTATGTAAATATTTCTGAACGTTTTGTTTAACACTGGGTCTTTTAATAACCTGCGAACAAAGAAATAGTTTTACTTATGGTAATAAATGACCATACTCAAGCTACCAATGCAGAAATAAATTTATTTCATTATCATTAATTTGTATTGTTTAAATTTCTAGGTAATTATCTAGTTCCTTTGGCAAGTAATAAATAAATTATGTGAGGCCCTAACATTGGAGTTGTTTCCACAAATAGGTACCAAAACACTCGATACTATTCTCGACGCACGTTTCGCCAATCAACACGACTATTATTATGTGTCATATGTTCTTTAAAACTAGTCTGAATTGATAGTCCGTTTGCTCAATATACCTGCTTTTGATTACGCAGCCGTTACAACTTCGTAAATCTCCAACCTTTCATTTATTCCAATTTTCTTTTGGATTGCCTAAAAGTTGTAATTTATTTCCCGGTGTATAAACCACTATCATACCAATGTCATTGAAGATTTCACTGAGACGAAATGTTGCGGATGTAGACAACTTCATATTAGAGTATATTGGACAAACCAGACAATCTAATCAGACTATGTTTAAAGAACATATGGCTCCAATACGGAAAAACAGATGTTTGGTATTGTCCAACATGCGTTTGAGAACAACAGTAAGATAGATATTAACAATTTAATATTAATTGGAAATATAACAAACAATAGACAACTGGATGCATTTGAAAGTTTAGACATTGCAAAATGTAAAAATGGTATGAATAGCAACAGAGGACCTGTCCCAAATAATCCTGATTAGTAAGTCTCGTGAGAACGTCACACTGGGGACTGAGGTCACTGCAACTATAGTTGTTGGGTTCATGTCGTCGAACCAGGACAAGAGTTTCAATATAAATAGACAGTGTTTTTAATTGAAGTTTGGTTTTAATCAACTCCAGATGATGTCAGCTTGGTTGGCGAAACGTGTGCCTAATATAATAGCGAGTGTTTTGGTGTTTTAGGAAATTATTTCAGTATTATTTCTTTTTAATACTGATGCCTTATAGATTACAGCTCATGTAGAAATAAATGAGCCTTGATTAAACTTACTATCAAATAAAAATTAATCGCACATATTCATACTTACTTAATGTACAGGAGTAAGATAGCATCTTCATTGCTGATATATACGACGGCAAAAACCGTAAATATTGACACAAATATTATAGCAATGATTGTCAGGAGACCCATTTTTGGTTTTTTCCACAACAGCCAAACCAATAAAGGGGGAAACAAAAAGTAATGCATATCACAGGTTAGGTACCACGACTGGAACATGCACTGGAATAAAAGGAGGAGATGTTTTTAAATGTTCTATAATCTTAATCCATAAACATCGTCATCAGTTCACTAGGAAAAGTTTTAGTGTCAGTGTCTATTACGTGTCGCATATACTCTGTGCACAAAAGGTTAAGGATGTTGGAAAATTTACACTGCAAAATTTTCTCTATGTATATTTTTACACGGTTTTTAGATGTCCAGAATAAAAAAGTTATGTCTCTTTTTCATTGCACTCTCGTTTTTTTCTAATTTTCGAATAGATACAATAATTATCAACTCAAAAATAAAAACTCATCTTGCTATGATGGACCAACAATAAAGATCATAAAAAGTATAGAAAATAATATCCTAAAACCATTTGTTTATTTAATAAATAGCTCAATAGAAGCTTGCCCAAAATTAGTGACTGTCATTTCCTTGTTAAAAAAAGGTGACCCTATAGATTTAGATAATTATAGACAGATCTCCCTCTTAAATATTCACTCTAAAATACCTGAAAGAATTGTGTACAACAGAATATCTAATTCTAATTATGTTGAAAAGAATAAGATACTAACAGTCTCGCAACATGGGTTTAGGTCGAACAAATCGATTGAGACCGCTTCCTGTCATCTTTTTGGGTATATTTATGAATGCTTGGATAAAGGTGGGTATGTTGTCTCACTGTTATTCGACCTCTCCAAAGCGTTTGACAAAATTAATAAAGAAATATTGAACAATAAATTAAATAGTATCGGCATTAGGGGTAACATTCTATTATGGCTAATCTCCTATATGGAAAAAAGATCGTTAAGGGTAAGGTTAGATGAAGTGAAATCCGATACTTTTAATGTTGCACTTGAGGTTCCTCAGAGTTCAGTGTTAGGTCCATTACTGTTCATGCTGTGTAAATGATTTACCCAGTTACATTACAAATAAATTGATTCTAAATGAAAAGAAAACCGTTTGTTTAAAGTTTCATCTACAAAAACCTTTGCAGGAATATTTCATGTCTGATGATGAAATCATGTTTTCAGACGCAGCTAAATTACTTGGTACCATACTTGATCCCAAACTATTCTGGTATAGGCATATCGACCACATTTGCAACTTAATAAAGCATATTTTGCATTGTTACAGTTAAAATCCACTCTAAATAAGGCAGGTTTAATAAACATATGTTATGCTATGGCCTATAGCCACATATCTTTTAATATTCTTGCATGGGTTAGAGCCTCCGAATGTGTAAGAGTTTTTATCTACTCTTATTGGATTATATATGAATTAATGAACTGCTTTTGAACAATTAATAGTATCCATAAACAAATAGCGTGTTATAATAATTCACTTGTGAGTTATTATTAATCACTAGGTACAGTGCCAATCTCCTTTACCTTCATGCCTAGCCTGTACAATCGATGTAACGCGCGACGCGAAGGTGGCTCTGTCCGAAACAAATGCTTTTCGGATACTGTGAAATAAAACGGTCCATTATTATTGAGGGAAGGAAGGTGATTTGACATGTTTGAATAGTTTCGACGTTTTCAAATCAAGTTAAGTAATGTGCCAAAAATTATGAATTCGGTTAGTGAATATGAACTATTATGTACACCGCCAGAATTAAGGTAAGCAGCTAATGATACAATACATAAAATCTCAGAACAAATATAAACAAAATTTTATATATCATTGTTATAACTGTCGCGATTTATAACTAAAGTGGTGTTTCTGTGTACTTGTAATTTAATATTTATTGTTATAATCGTAGATAAAGTATAGTATTCAACTTGCCATAATGGTAATAACTCACTTGATGAATTACTTCATCTGCATGAGTTATTACCTACATTACCGCTTGTTGAATAATATACTATTAATTTATATTTATTTGTTATTTTTTTAATTCCTTTTAACAGTTTTTTTATGTGGAAATGTAGCATATTATAATAGTAGTGCTACATAATGCCTATTTATGACTTATACATATACGTTATATGTGATATAATTGGTATCGTTAGTTATTTATCATAATATTGTTGTTTGTCTTTATTTATTTATATATTTTTGTCTTCCGTTTTTTAGATTTTACTCTAGTTTTTTGTATCTGGCCAATAAATTAATATTATTATTATTATTTCAGAATATCCGATGCCGGACAGTCCTACCTCTATTCATTTTATAAAGTTACTTACTAGTTTTTCAACGTTAACATAATTATTTATATAGAGCACATTGGTCCACCAACTTTCTATACATCTCTCTTGCTCCAGTCCCACTCTCTCCTGCCAAAATGGTCCAGAACCCATCTTCACAAATAAGGTACAATAAAACATCAAAACCAAGGCATAGAGTGGTAACATTCTAAAAAAAATTTTCGAAATAATTCGGATGTAGACGAAGAAAATTATGCAGCTTTCAAAGTTCTTTTTGTTTGAACTAGGTATATCAAATCTCGAAAGTAGTATATATGTAATAAAATGTTTGAAAGTTTTAAGCTGTCTTTTTAATTCCTGATTATTTGTGTTTCTTTAATTTAAAACAGTACAGTATATCAAAAATATTATGTTTTTATTTTTAATCTTACCTAATAACTTTATGTACATAAAGCATTATTATATTGACACTACCTTTGCTTTTCTCAAACAAAGCAATGGTTAAATAGGTTGCCAAAAATCCTGAAATTATGAAAAATGTATCTACTATTATTGGTCCATTAAGCAGCACTGTAGCTTCGACCTTTGTGTACATCTAAAACAATAAACCAAAGAAATTAATAAATTCGCGATGCTCACGTATCAAATTTACAACTATTTAGAAAAAGGGAAGACAAGGAACATTATTACAAAAATAATTTCGCATTTGAGAAAAACGTAATGTGTGAATAACTAAAATGATGTCCTAATTTTTCTTGTACTTAATAAAATACTATGCTAATAATTTCCGTACCTCTTCCACAAATTTTGGATTCATCAAAGGTGAACCAAATGTAAACATACATCTGTGACCCATTATTATAAAAAACATGGACAGTACTTTTAATCCAGCCAAGCAGTCAAGACCATCTTCGTTTTTGCTTTCTGATGTCAACTTCTGAAGATTATTTGGAAAGGAAAAACACATAATAACCTGATGTAATTTACCTAAAATATTTTTTTAATATCGATAATGATTTGGCTCTTCATATTAAACAAATAATTAGTTCAAAAAGAAATATTTCTATCAAGATATGCGTACTTACATGGTAGCTTGTAATTTCTAAAATCTTCCATTCGTGTCATCAAGTCATATATAGACGCAAATATCACCTTCAGTATAAACATAGCTATAATCATTCTGGAAAATATTTAAGGGTTATTCGAATTTTCGTAACTTAATTTCATTATGAAATATAAAAAGTAGCAATATCAACAAAACTAGTACTGCATAATATTGACATGTGTTTTGAAATGACCGAACGAGAGGGTGAGAGAAGACACGTATATCCTTGGCTGAATATGTTGTTAATAAAACTTTTAATAATCGTAAGTTAAACTTATTGACAGACAAAAAATAATGTGGAAATAGATGTGTGAAGGAATAATGTTGCGTTCATTTAATTAAATAAAAGAAATAAATCATTGATGTTTTACTATTTATGATCTCTATCAGATCATATCATCTCAGTCGAACACAGCCTTCTTGACATGTATTTATATAAGTTTTAATATCGTCGTGATAAAATTATTTGTCGAAATCGATGTCGGCCAAGTTTATAATAAATAATTCGATTTAGTAGGGGCCTTGAATAAGAGCCTTGTGGAACTTGTGAAGTGGACATAAACAAGAACTAGGTATATCCCTTTTATTGGACAATTTGTATCTCAACTGAGAAACCTCATTGCTAATAAAATTAACGGCCTTTGAGAAATATGTAATAAGCAAGTATTACCAAATTTATCTATGGCTTTACATTATGAACGAACTTGTTACATAAATAACTATTACATTACAACACTTGATATCTGCTTATTTTTTAAATATACAGGACTAAGACAAAATTATTGTTGCAAATTCAAATGAACACATGAATTATGATAATTGATTGAATATACTTACATGAAAGTGACGTCAGCTAAGGAGTAATGTGGTTGTTTCTTAATTTGACAACTTCTTTCATTTACGTCCACAGTCACTTGGAAGTCATTAATACTATTAAAATTTTCGATTAAATCATATAAAGATATTTTCAGATCTTCATTGGTACACGAGGATGGGAGACAAAAAGAAAAATATAAGTCGTTTCTTGATCCTTTAGATTTGTCCTTAGAGAATACCTAAAACTTTTAAAATGTAGATTGCGCCAAAATAACTAATAATTTTTAAAATAAACGTGTTTTTAACACAGGCAAAGGTAAATTTTTAATGGGTAAAAGTCATCTGGATTATTGATATTTTGGGGCGAGTAAACAAAAAAATAGCGAAATCTTGAAGCGAATAAAATTCAGTTATTATATTGGATATGGATACCTACCTAGAAGTTACATTTAAAGCATAGTAAATAGTAATTACTAATTATATAGCTTACATGATACAGGGTTATTCAAAAGTATACAGAAACCGTTATAGGATAAATTTTTATTTACAACAAAAATAAAAAGAAGTGAAATGATTTATTTTAGTTACCGTAAAACCAGGTGACTTGGGGTAGTTCATATGATTTGGGACGCTAGGTAGATATTATATGTTTTATTGTACTTACATCTATTAATAAATAGCGGAACTACAAGTACAATCGGTCTAGTTTAAGAAAGGTCTCGTTAATAATTTCTAGCTGTTAGTTCAATTCAATGCAGCTGAATAAGTGAACAAAAAATTTACAGTCGACAACGGCTTCTTAGTAAATTTTACAAGTGATCGTTACAACTCAATATAAGTTTTCTTCAGAATTAATTGATAAGTTTTTATCTGATTTATAGTCATAATTACCTTATTTTCTCAAAGTGTTTACCATTAGATTGGGATTATTTTTAAATTATAACCCCAAAACAAAAAAAATAATCCGAAATGTATACATTTTGTAGGTGGTTTGGGACAGTCTAAAAACATGCCCAAAATAATTACAACATAAGTCGTAATTCAAGAAAATATGCCGCTTATCGACAAGATAATCTAGAAAGCGCAGTGGCGGACGTTGCAAACGGTCCTTAGTATACGTCATTCGACAGAAAAATATTCTATATCAAAATCAAGTGTTCATCGAAAATATTATGGTGAACATGGAAAAAAGTTCGGGAGACAGACAGTTTTTTCTGAGCATGATGAAAGTCACATAGCTAACGTTCTACTAGCTGGGAAATGGGGATTTCATTTCCCTTTCCATTTTTATATCATTTATAAACGTCATTGTTAAGTTTTATTTTTTGAAAAGTTATGTATGGCTGATATAATAATGTTAAGAGAAAATATGTACATTTAAGGAAAAACAATGTTTATTTCTTACATGTTGGATATACAAAATATCAATAAAACTGTATTTGAAAATATGTATGTTTAAGGAAAAACAATGTTAATTTTTTACATATTGGATATGCAAAATATCAATATTGTAGGTGTATTTGTACATGTTTATATAAAAAATGCATTTTTTTAAAACTTCATAGGTGTCCCAAGCTATCAACAGTTACTGTTTGTATCCCGACATCAAAAATCATATAGAAATGAATTAAACAAATATATGTCCCAAGTGAAATACGTTTACCTGACTTGGGACATCAACTTTGTTTTTAAAAATATCGAAAACTTGATGGAATTTGTAATCGAAAATTTTACAGAAATACTTCTTATACTTCTGTTAGCTTAGATTTTGAATGGCCGATGGTTATTGAACATAGAAAAGGAGTTACAACGAAAAATAGCAAAAAAATCGTTTTACGGTAACTGTAATTTATTGACAGTTTTATGTTTAATCGATACTGAGAAAATGTGTATTTAAATAAAATATAGTTATTCTATTTTATTTAAAGTACTTAAATAATTTTAAAATATAAATCGTAAATATATTTTTTTTAATGACTAATTTAAAATAAGATAACTTGGGGGAGATAAGCTCACCATTGCTTACTTGCACTGGTATCGATAACATGAAAATTTCGTCGAACATGATTTAATGTGCATCACGTCGCAACCACACTGAAGTAGTTCAATAACCTTTTCGAAAAATGGTAACGCGAGGATTTCGGAACATCCACTATACTTTAATGAGCTGACCTAGCCCGCATTTGAACCCGAGCCACCTGGGTGGAAGGATGCTCCAGTGTTAGCCGTATTACCGACCCGTTAGTAAATAATTTAAACGCGTATTTTTAAATGAACATTTACAGACAAACTTAATTCCGACCGCAATGATTATGCTTCGTACTGCTATGATTAGACATAGGGAAAGCTTATGATATGACATAAATAAGAGGGTCGCATGTCCATGTTGGATTGTCTTTGTTGGTTTCCATTAATTAATGTTTAGTGTTCTTTCGTCGCCACATGTTGTTACACTGGTTTTCTGTTTATAGAACAGTTTAACGCCACATACTTTACATACTATCTCCATACCATCAAAAGACTAGTCAGGGTAATCCCTAATCCACTCGCGTACTGTTTCGAAAGACTCCGACTTCCTCTCAATTTTTTAGTCTACAGACACTATACTAAACAGAAAATAGCATCCGTAAATAAAACACTAACCAGAAAATCTCGTCTATCTCGTAAATAAAAACCGTCTTTACACTCGCTCCCTATACGTACAAGTCTTACAACACCACAACTAAATAATTTGTTAAACTAAATTCGTCGCTACGGGAGAGTCACAGCTTCCCACGAAACTGACCGATGGAGAAGCAATTGTCACCTGCTGTTTATAAAAACGCGTCTGGCACCATCATAATGCATCCAATATTACTCATATCACGTTCGGATGAAACATTAACTGTGTTTTACATTTTATTATTTTTAAAATGTATTTCTAGCACGTACATCATCAGACTATTGTTCCGTAAATCTGAGTGAAAATGTTTCATTTATTTGCAACATAAAAATGTCGGCTTCTTTGTCGCCGATAAAAGGATCAAGGAAGCCGATGTTTTTGTGTTATAAATAAGTTTGAAATAAACAGTACTTGCATTATTTTTCCTACAAATGTAAACTGTGACATGTTTATAGATCCAAACATTATTCATCCTTCACTTTATATTTGGCGGCGGTGGACAACCCCACATCGGTGCCGTAATACGACATATAATAGGTAGGTTAACTCCGTCTCTGGCATGTTATACGTTTTCCCTATCTAGTTATAATTGGTGATTTTTGTGTTCTCTATTGACTAAACTATTTTATGAACAAGGAAAAACCCATTAAAGTTTTTTAAAATACTGAGGCCCTATAATAAGAATTTTAATTTTTATTTGAAAAATATAGATTTATGTAGTAAATAAATACATAATATTGTTGCGATATCATATTCATCTGAGCTTGCTTCCACATTTCTATTTTGTGATGTGAGAGTTAATTACGTTGAAAAATGAGTTCAGATTGAAGAGGTGAAATTGCAACTTCAATTTTTGTAAAGATTTTTTTGTTAATTGTAAATAATTTGATGGAATATAGGAACAATATATTTTCAAAAAGCTTAATGTTTTGTTAGGGCTCGTATACATTATAATGATACAAAACAAGATAGATTTATTGGGGTTCAAAATAAAACAAAGAAGGTTTAGTGCCATATTCCCAAAGAAAAACAATTATGCAGCTACGGACACGTGTTTCGGAGCTATTGCCCCTCATCAGCGTAGCTGCATAATTGTTTTTTTTTTTTTTGGGGATATGGCACTAAATCTTCTTTGTGTTATTATAATTGTAGCCATTTGACTTTGTGATGCGTACTTTATTCTTATCTTTACTACTTACCGCTATTTTCTCCCAAGTGGAAATATTAAAATACTGTCTGTAATCATTACGATCATAATCGATATTGTAATTCACTCCTACATCATTAGGAGGGTTAACTGTGAATTTTGCTATACAATACTTTCCAGTAAACTGGGTACTTCGCAAGGGAACTTTCACTTCCATACACTGGTCAAAATTACCCAAATCATAAGTAGATCCATATAATATTCCACTGGGATATTTTGCATTAGCATCGAACACTAAAAAATAATTCCTTGATGTTGAAGGTCGTTTTTTTTCTGTGTTGTCAGGAAATATTAAAATCTCAATTTTGTCTGTTTCATGGTAATTATTATAGGACGATTTTAATAATTTGGGAGAAAATTAAGATAAAGTATATCTTTGTTATATGAGTTGTATGTAAAATCGTATTCGAAATATTACATTTTCTCTAGAATTTGAAATACCTGCAAAAGTTCTCTTATTCTTAAAATTAATTTTCTGTGCGGTGAGGAATGAATTTTGAGACCCCCTGTATATATACCCCCCCCTGTTCATGTAAAGGTATTCAGAAATTTACCGGCTTGTAGTAAATATCAACAAAATAAGACAAAAAGTTCATAGAAACGTCAGTCCGAACTCTTAATGGTGCCACAGCCCACCAAAGAAGCTACTAAAAACTAGTTTTTTCTTGAACCTTTGCAGAATTGTTAAAGATAAACTAGTAAAATTTTATATGTAGGGGCCTTCTTTGTACTTAACAAAAAAAACAGGTGTGATTTAAATTTCAAAATCTTTCAGGGCTGTCCTGTTGGAGGTGGTGTCGGGAGGCTTCCCCCAATTTTTGTAATTACTTGTTTTTCTTTAACTCAGAATGGAATCGCAATGTTTGTCTTCAAATCTTGCATACTTCATTTAACACACTTTCTGACATAACCAATTGATGGAATTTTGCACAGTTACTAAAGTTGGATGACAATACAATATTCCACCGTTACTTTTGCTAATAACCGCACGTAGGGGGCGCGGGGGTGAAAATTGAAAAATCTGCAAAAGTGTGACAATAATTTAATGTATGACAATAATTTAATTAAGGTATGACTAAAAAGTAGAAAATAAAAAAAAAACCTAAATTTGTTTTTTTTTTTTAAACTTGCTATTCTTAGTCGTACTAAAAAGTAAAAAATAATTTCATTGCCAAAAAATGCCAAAAGAAGCCAAAAAAACAAGGCGTGCGTACTTTGTACAATCTGCGTACAATCATACAAAGTGCGCACGCCTTGCTTAATTAAAATAATTAAAATTTAAAAATCATATTCTCCTAGTAATAGCATCTTTCATCAGTTATTGCCATGGTTTTGTTACACAGTTAGTTGAGTCAGTTATTTATCACAAAAATTTCTTCTAAATTTTCTTGTTATTTTCGAAAAGTTTGTTACTGATTTAAATAATGGATAATTATTATTCTAATAAAATAAAATGGCGGATATTCACTACCCCAGTAAATGATATACTGAACTATCCCTGGACTTTTCTTGCAGCGAGTGGAGAATGTTTGTAAAGAAATTCTTGCAATACTGGAATTTTTTGAAAAAGTACACTTTAATTTGAAGACAATTGCTATGTGTTGAAAGTGACAGAGGGCACATTGAACATTGATTATGTAATAAATGACATGTTACATTTATAATATCATATATTTTTTATGCATATTTTGCGTTGTTTAAGAAATATAATAGGTACCTAATGATATTAGTATAACTGCTTACTTAACGTAAAAATGTGGGTTATATATTTCTTCACTAAACAATTACAATTATTTTACAGTTTGATGAACTGTACTACTTAAAGTTATAATAATTATAATTACCAAATAACCAAATATGCTAAATACACATAAACCAATACCATTATTATAACATAACCTACTACGGTTTTGAGTTGTTTCATTGTAATTTGTGAGATATATAAAAAAAACAGTCATTTTGTAGATTTAAATAATGTCAAATTACTCCATTCAGAAAAGAAAGGAAAGAAACTTGATCTATTAGAACAATTAGAAATAAGTAAAGCTGTTAAAAATAACAGAAATTTAACGAATGAACAACAAATTTTTACCGGCCACCATATTTTAAATAAAACAATTTAGATTTAAAAACAAAGTAATATTCAACTTATAAAAATATATTTTACACCTGTAGTAGGTACCAGATGTGGTTATATAAGCAATGGACACAAATTTTACTGTTCAGTATTCCCTGTACTCTTGACAAAGGCCTAAAAAGCCGAAACACGTGTAGAGTTTCTAATAAAATATTTTTGAAACATTAAAAAGCAAATTTCTTTCATATATTTAAAATAAATAAAAACTTAGAAAAAACATATTGGCGTTTTCAGACTCACAACTTTGATACGGGGCCTTTATGTTTACAGAAAGTTTTTGATTTATTTGAATGTGTACCATAATATGCGTCGGTTTCGAAAAGCCTAAATTTAAAGAATCTAACAGGGGACACCATTATTCAAAAAACGTGCGCATCAAAATTTTTAAATGCATTTTCCTCAAAAATGGCTGGTTTTATGAGGTTTTAGAAAGATTTTCGATGTGAACTACTTAAAACTTGTAAATTTGTTACCAAAACCGAAAAAAGTGCATGCAAAAACATAGGGAAGGAACCTCTAAAAAATTTTGAAATTCAGATCACGTATTATTAAGAACAAAATAGTACTCCTACATAGAAAAAAAATATTAATTTATCTTTGACTGTGCTCGAAATTTTCAAGAAAAACCAAGTTTTTAATAGCTTGTAACACTTTCAGGAAGCTTTCTCGAATCTACGTTTATGAACTTTTTGTCTTATTATTTAGTACTACAAGCCCGTAAATTCCTGATTACCTTTACCCCGAACACCCTGTATAGTCAAAGAAATTATAGCCCCCACTACCCCGTACTCATAAAAATAATACATTCTAATAATAATAAGAAGAAGAAGAAGAAGAAGAAGAAATAAAATATCAACGTACTTTCAGTTGCCCACAATTTAAAATTCCTCAGTTGTTCCAGATATAATCGGCTGTGTTCCCGGCATTTTGGATTTTCCGAGTTCAACGTTGGAATAAGCAGTTGCACTGTATTAATCACACTAACATTTTCTTTGAACAAACTGATAAAATTTTCATGTTTCAGTCCACCCGAGCTTGGGCTGTAAAACACTAAAAAGCACAACGTATACCAACCAAACGTTTTTTTCATCGTGCGTCGTCGTTAGGCAACCTTCGAACAAGTGCTGAAATTTTACTAAGCACTATATTTTTATATAGGACAAGAATGAATATTGCACTGAACATTAGACTAATGAGCTGGTTAAGTTACAAAGTGATTTTTTGATAATATATTTTCTAAATTGCCATTGTCATTACTTAATTGAGCCTTGGGCTTGGAAAGTAAGTAATCGAATCATTTTACTACGGTACAACAGATTACTTGCTTAAAGATTTTCCACGATTTTATTGAACTGTTTACAATGGACTCGATAAGTCGTTACGAGAGACGAAAGACTGACAACGTTAAAAAGTTTCCAAACACATCAAAAACATATGATTTGTTAGCGAAATCACGTTTGTCAAGATAATAATATTATTATATTTGTTAATTTTACGTGTTGTGCTTATATTTATGAACTTTGTTAAATGTTTTACATATTAGGCATTGTAGCCGAGAGGGTAAAACGCTTATAGCTATTTACTAAATACCGAAGGTCCATGATTCGATTCCATCCTGGATCAAGTGGAAATTTTGTTTGTAACTTGTTTCGTATTAAGATGAGAGAATTTTCGATGCGATAGATGCGGTTCATAGTCCACAATAAACTGTAGGGATCGTCTCTCTTTCCTAAAACAAAATTCTAAGATTTTCAGGGTGTTACTTCGGTGACTTGAGGAGTGGTTAAAAAATATTTTTTGTGATACATAATCAGGTACTATATTAGGTGGTAATAATTATCTGATGCTGTTGTAGGTTGTAGGTTATAACCCAGGTGAAAATTTAAGTTTTATTTATTGTCTACTGGTAGCTATAGTCAGGCCGGTGTAAGATTGCAACTTTCTTCGTAAATAATTTTATTGGTTTCAGTTGTCAGCAGACCATTTGTATATAGGTATACGCATAAGCGACTATTTACAACTACTTTGTTGGATGACTGTAGCATAGGAATTGTTAAGAGTGAATTTTAAACAATAAACACAACATATTTGTGCTTTTACTTTGAAATTCATTTAACTATTTATTTTGAGTTTTCTGTTAGTCCTAAAATTAAAAATACATAAAGACAAAAACATATTTTAATAATAAATACCGAGTGCTACACCTATTATAACATTAAATGATCTCAAACAGTTTTATAAATTGTATCATACTCTTTGAGTACCGCTGACAATTGAAACGAAAAGCATTAAGTGATTTGGGGCAACATACATGTGAAATATGTTATGTTATGCCGGATTTGATCCGCACGCCACGCCCCTTAAGATAATGGGATTATGTCGCCAAAACGCGCAAATTTTCACATATCTATTATGTCATGCTGCTTCGGTTTAAGTTAGGTTATTCGCATATTCGTAATTCATTACCGGTTTTAAGGTCAACGGAGATTGTAAAATCTGTTTCCTCCTACATTGATTTCAATATCCACATCTCTACGTTCCTGTCATGGGTTCGGAAAATGTTGCTCCTCGCATTTATCTCAAGTGACATTTAATATATGACGTCACAATCATTTCACCTCACATACCCATTTTCGTAACAACGTCCAATTATCAAGATAAACATGAATATTTATGTCACTTTATTATTTATTATTATTTATGGCTTTGACTCTTAAAAACCGCGTCCACATTGCTCGCGAGCAGCCCGAGCAAACACAGCAAACGTAAGAAACACATCGAGCAGCTCGAGCAAAATAAATACCATGTTTGCTGTGTCGCAACGCTCCACCTGCTTGCGATCACCTATAAACGCAGCGGTTCAGGCCGTTAATAACAATATTTCGTTATCATCCATGCCCAAACCGCACAAACGCGAACACTGAACTACAATGTAGACACTCTTACTTGCGAGCAGAATGATCTTGACAAACAGTAACGAATGCAAGAAGCAACGAAACAAAACAACGCAAGCGCGATCACGAGCGTGAGCAGAAGCACGAATATGTGGACGCACCTTAAAACGAAAGTTTCAATCTTACAGCGGCCCGACTATATAAAACTGTTTTTAAGCGGCTTGCTGAAAACAATTTTTACTTCGCGTTCTGAAAACGCATAAGACCTATTTAAGCTAAAAATGGAGAACCTTATGAAGGTTCTCAAGTCCAAACTTTTTTAAAACCTTATAAAAGAAATGTTATAAAATTGTTTTAAGAGTTAGAAGTTTTATTGCAAGATTAACTTCTCTTAAATTTGAATACAAAATGCCTTAAAATTTTATGAAATTTTAATAATGGACGGTTGAAGATTGTGTAAGGTAAAGTAAAGGTAAGGTAAAAGTAAGTGTGTATCCAGGGCAAGTGTGTTAGGACTAATCAAATTCTATAATTTATTGGTTCTTGCTCCTCTTGGTCTGTTTATTTAGGTTCAATTTTGAGTTTATGTTTTCATGTCGTTCAGCAGTTTTTTAAGTGCGAGTAAAGCAGATCGTTATAAATTTCTGTATATCGGCAATCTATTAAAATTAAGTTATATAGGATTCATCTACTGTGAGGAGAAGTTAAGGTAAGAAACGAAGTAATTGTGCTAATATTTTTTTTAAAGTAGTTTCTTCTTTAAATTAATAGCTATTATACACTTGTCTCGTTGACTTTTTGATATAGGGCAAGTATGTAGTAAAAAACAGGGTTAAGTGGGCAGTACCGCACACTTTCCTTTTGGTATTATGTTGGTCAAGTTATTTCCGTAAATAGAGCAGACGAAGAAGCGGAGGTCAAATTCTTACGAAAATTAAGGTCTTTGAACCCCATGGCACCTGCCACATTTGCGTGGGTTGATCCGGAAGATCGGTCTTTTGTTCCGTTTGATGACATCGTAAAATTCCTACCTATTCCTAACATGGCATCAGGCCGATGTGGTTTGATTCAATTTGATGTTAATTTTACAGGGTAGAATGTGTTATAAAAGTATGCACCTATTAATATAACAGAAGTTTATTTTTCAACCCTAAATAGTTTTTTTTTAATAAAATGTGTATGTTTAATTTATTTTTATAGCCTTAAGGTATTTGAGCTGAAACTTGATTTTCACTTAATAAAAAAGTTCCTGAAATATTTGCTTTTTATTGTTTTTCAATTCTGTAAAAACTAGATGGTAGTAAAAATTTTGCTCTTTAATACTCTCGCCCCATAAAGTGTGTAAAGCTAATAGTGTTAAAAACTGGCGAAGCGCTACACACTTGCCCCATAAGCTGGGGCAAGTGTAGTTTGAATATAATATTAAAAAATAATTCCGAAAAAAAAATGTGAAAAAAAAAATTTAGTCTAACAACAACAAAAGTTCAATAACAAATAGTTATGAGGATGACGTGAATGAATATGCAATTTTGAATTTAATTAGTTTTTAATTATACTCACTTTAAACGGACACTATTCTAATTTTACTTCACACTTACCCCACTTTATCCTACTTGGTTTTTATTTTAATTTATAAATTATAACACTCCATAAAAAGACCTTATCTCTAATGTTTTTGAGGCAGACATGCCATCCTCAATAAGTGTTATGCTAAAAAAAACACAATTAAATCAACTAATAGGATGTGGAGGCAAATCGTCGCTTGAGAATTACATGGTTCTAAGTAACAATTCACGGTTTTTACAAGAGAACGAATTTAAAATTATATTCTCTAGAAAAGTCACTTTGATTCGATTTTTATATATGGAATGTATGGAACGAAGTAACTTAATATTTGCTTGACATGGTGCATGTAGAATGGTTTAAATTTATCCAAAATTGTAGGACATATAGGAAAATTAACTAATCTTTGCATCTGTAAAGCATACTTAGTATAAAAAATGTAAATTGTAATATAAATTTTTTAGTAATTTTTATTCATTCAAAAGACGGTAGAAGACGTGTGAAAATGAATAGTCTTCATTTGTGATTTCAAATAGTATCGAAAAACATATTATAATTATTAAGGATTATATGAAAATGAAGTTTATGGCACCATTTTTCATTCAATTGTGAACTATTCTAGCCAAAAAGAGGCAAAAAAATATTAACAGTAGATAGTAATAAAAATCTCTGCTTTGAGCAAAGTGTCGCTTAGGATCTTATGGTTCTCATGCGACGAAATGCAGAAGTCAACTCCAAGTTCGAGAAGGTCGCCCAGAATTTTTGTTATAATATATATATACAGGGTGTCCCAACCAAAAGTAGACACCCTGAATAACGTTGGAGATAATATTTTTTTGAAAAATTAGTGAAATACGTCGACCTTGTTTCCAAGGGGGACATATTTTAATGTAATACTTGTATACTTATCTACATCCCTCTACCCTACACGGCCACCCCCTCAAAAAAATCAAATGGCAAAGGGGGTCGAGTGATACATCTTTTAAAAGATCTTTCAATTCTCTACATAACTGTGTACTTTCTTAAACTTTTATCGATTCGTCCCTACTGGTCTACAGTGGTTTTGTTGCCCTAGAAATAAGATTGATTTTGGATATATTTATGCTCACAATTCATGAAATTATCAATGATTTTGTAAGATTTGCTCTCGTTTTCTTTTAAATCTTTATTTTCATTTTACATTACAAAAATCGGAAAACAAGAAACAAAATAACAGATATATTTATAATGTCAGTTTTGTTTTGAAAAATTAGGATACATCGAAGTAGAGAGGAAAATGTCGAAAACATATGTTATATTTCCATAAAACGCCTTTTATGAGCTTTTCTTTTATAATTTTTCAGGGGACAATCTCTTTTTAAAGACCAGCAGTAATCTGCCATCATGTGACAATCCCATCGACCCTGATACCTTTCCTCCATCACTTTTTTTTCCACAACCGTAAAGACAACACAGGACTTACAAACTTTATGAGGAACCCATGATTTATCTAGTTTGTCCATTTTAAAACCAAAATATTCAGCATAAGTCTCCTTAACAAAGTCTGTGATATTTCTGTTTTGTTTTTTTGTTATATAAACACCGCAAATATAACAAAATAAATCACTACTATATTTACACTTTCTTCGTGACGAACTCATGTTTTAAAAGACAAGACAAATATATTATAATGGACATTCAGCAATTGAAACAAAATATTAACACATGACAACTTATCCAGATTCACGTGTAAGTACTTCAATATTTATCAAATAACTGAGATCTCAGCTGTTCTGCGGAGCAAGGGGTCTTAGAGTAGGGACCACGTGATGTTTGTATGCGCGAAAAACTTGCGCAGAAGCCTAATCATGACTGGGAAAATAAATTTTATTACTAACAAGCCGATAATTGTTCAAAATATAAGATATGTAAAAATCATAAAAACAAGAGCACATTCAGTACTTTCATGAATATATTCGTAATTTGGGCACTTGAAAACATAAAAATTTGCAAAGATATCCAGGGCAACACAAAAAAAATTTTTTTGTTGTAGAGCTGTGAATTGTTTCATTATTTTAGGTTCGGGAAATAAAAATAAAAGAAGCAGTTTAAATTATCGTGTGTATTGTTCAAAATGACCCCCACCGACTTTCATACAATAGTATAATCTGTCTTGAAATTCTGTACGAACATTTCTGAACACATCTGGAGTCAATAAACGTCATTCTCGAACAATTCTTTCACGTAACTCTTCCAGAGATGCGGGTTTTGTTGCAAATACCTTCGATTTCACATGTCCCCACAGAAAGAAATGTAAGGGAGTTAAATCGGCTGACCTGGCGGGCCACTCCACAGGACCTCTTCTTCCAATCCATCGCTAAGGAAACCGATTATCCAAAAATTGATGGACTGCTATAGCAAAATGTGCTGGTGCACCATCCTGTTGAAAAATCAGTTCGCCCTCTAAAAGATTATCATCTTCTTCGAGGATTTGGGTAATCATTGGGTCGATGTAATTTTCTAACAGATCGGGGTACCTTTCGCCATAAATCCTGCAACAACCTTATTACTCCAGCTTTAAATAGAAAGTTACATGCATCTAACCCAAGTGACATCCAAAAGACAAAATTGAAACAAACGAAAAGTAGAGGATTTACGAAATTAGCTGTAAGGACTGTAATCAAAAATATGTTGGACAGACTAGACGATCAATTCAAACTAGATTTAATGAGCATATGGCCCATCTCAAATATGGTAGAACAGATAAGTCCAGTGTAGCCCAACATGCGTTTGAGAACAACCATAAAATAAATATTAGCAATTTAAGATTAATTAGGAATGTAACAAATACTAGACAGCTGGATGCATTTGAAAGCTTGGAAATCATAAAGTGTAAAAATAGTATGAATAGTGACAGAGGGCCTATCCCAAATAGCCCGCTTTATTGGTTAGTGGATCACGGTTCGGTGACGGTTCGGTGAACCGTGACAATAGTTTAGGTATAAATAGGGTAGATTGTTAGCATAAGTTTAGTTTTAATCATCTCCAGATGATGCCAACTTGGTTGGCGAAACGCGCGTCGAGTGCAGTATATAGTGTTTTGATGTTTCGTGGAAAACTACGTCAGTGTTATCTTCACATCAAAGGTTCCAACCCTCTCCAGTAATAGTTTAATAGGGTAAGGAAAGTGTGTATGTAGGTACTTTTACCCATTGATGTAAAGTTATAAGCGAAAAACTGAAAAAAAAAAACAGTTGACGGTTATAATTTCTGAATTTTCCACGGTTCTATTATATAAGTTTATCTCCAGAACTGCCACTATAAAAAAATGACGTATTTATATCGTTTTTCATTTTTTAAATATATGAGGACTGGCCTATAATGCCCGTAAGAATAAACTGTGAACCTCAACAAAATGTACACAATTTTTTATGTTTGTTATTTGCATCGAATATACCCAATAAAACAATGTTTTATAATACTTATTTATTGATATCACTTACAATTTGTTGGTAATAAAATAATCTAGAGTATTTACACAGTATGCATCTACATTAAATTTTGTTGTAATCCGGTCTAAAAAAGCTGACTAAATTATCGTAGGAGTAATCCTCCAACACTTCCATTAATTTTGTAGCTTTTTGTCTTGAGTTAATCCCTTTGAATTTATTGAAATCAATGAAGAGGTCACTTACTGTACCTAAAAATATTATTTCCAAATGTAAGTTATCTTATTATAGTTTATATTTTTAGATTACCAATTATCCAGGATACAGGATAGTCCACCAAAGATTCGGTAATAATAGTTATAAGGAAATTTTAAAATGGATGAGGTATTTTATCATATACAAGGTGATTTGTAATTATGGAGCAATACTTCTGGTGTCGATAGTAGACGAAAAATAAAGTGTAACTTGTTACACAGTGTGTCTGTAAATTATGGAATAAATTCATTATTTCTTAAACCAAAAAATGTTTAAAAAAAAATTACGTCGATTTTTAATTTTTTGGTTATGCATCACTGTTTTCTTTATGACGTCATCGATATCATTTTTGGATTCTGCTTCAACAGCTAATTCTAAATATGTATTACACTTAGGGTCTAAAATTGATAAGTTGGAAGATACGGCCATTTAAAAAATACAAGTAAAAAAGTAAAATAAACACGTTTTTTTAATTTAATTTTTGAAGTAGGTTAGTTTTTGTGGTTTTTTTGTTTTATCATTATCGTCTTTGACAGTGACTCACTTAATAATACTTTACTACCCCAGTGTGGTCTCTCAATAATTATTGTAGATTTATTTTAATTTATAACATGATTGTATCTGTATAGCAGAGAATTGAAATTTTTAAGATGATTGGGTATGGTTATAGGATACGAACTCAACAAGAACTATGTAATTTATTTAATACTAAATATCCAGAACGACCCATAACTCAATCGACAGCAAGTAAAATTGAAAAAAAAATTAGAGAGACTGGTATGGAGGAACATTTTCACAAAAAAAGGTCGCACATGTGTTAATGAGGATACAAAATTAAATATTTTCCTAACTGTTGAAGAAAATCCACATACCAGCGTTCACTAGGTCGCGATTACGATGTTACTGAAACGTCAGTACATACACTATTAAAATTATAAAAATGGCATCCCTTTAAGATTCACCTTTTGCAAGAACTAAGTGATGTGATGATGATCCAGATCGGAGGATACAATTTTGTGAAACAATGATGAATATGTGCAATGGTGATCCTCTTCTGATAAAAAATATTATTTTCTTCGATGCATGCACTTTCAAATTAAATGGTGAGGTGAATCGTCAAAATTGTAGATACTGGGCAAGAGAAAACCCTCGATGATTGCGGGAGCAGCACACACAGTATTCACAAAAGGTAAAGTGTAGGCGGGAATTGTAAGAAATAGAATCATTGGACCCTATTTTTTCGATGGAACTATAAACGGATTGGCATATCACCAATTTTTAATGGGCTGTCTCATCTCAACGTTAAAATTTATTGCCCAGTAGAATTAATCCTGGAAATGTTGACGAAAGCCTGTGATATCAACAGGATGGTGCGCCTCTCCATTATGCAGCAGACGTTCGAAGGTATCTTGACCAAATATTTTTGAACAGGTGGATTAGTAGACGTTGACCCATCGAATGGGCACCAAGGTCACCGGACCTCAATCCATTAGATTATTTTCTGTGGGTCTTCTCAAAACTTAGTTTATAAAACCAAACCAGAAAACATTGTTGAATTAATAGAGAAAATTAGAACAGAAATTAACGACATTTCTCAGAAATAATGAATTTACTCTACACTTTACGGACACACTGTATAGATCATAGTCTGCCGCATAAAAAAAAGGATGATACAAATCCACCAAAGGAGGCTCATGAAAATTTCTTTTTCTAAGTGGCTTAAAATATCAAATTGTAATTTTAGGCAGGAAAAATTGGTAATAAAACCTATTTTCGATGCTGTCACCTGGAATTGTTACCCTTTTTTTAAGTTTTTATTTTGTGATCCGCCATTTCTCCCCTAGTTTATTTCCAACTTTTGATATAAAAAAATCGACAAGAAAAATATTCTTTGGTCTAATAGGCTCAAAAAATATATTCTTAATGATATACAGTGGACTGAGCCGTTCTCGAGTTATTGTACATTCATATCAAAAATTTGCATAAAAATTTAGTGTGACATGATTTGTCATGTTAGACTCAATTTGTCTATTGTTTATTGTCAATATAGTTGAAGAGTGTCCATTCATTTAGAATAATTTATGTCAATTATGCTTCAAGAAAGAAGTTAATTTCACAAAACACAAAAGTTTACTTAATTTTTTTACGTAAAAAAGTGTAATTAAAAAAAATAGATTCAATTAAAACAAATTGTACTAAAAAAAATTAGTTTTCATGAGAAAAAGTTAGCCTTTATTTCTGCTTTTTTAGTCTGTGAATTTGTCTGTAGCATATACTTGTCTCTAATTGAATTTTGATAGTTTTCTGTAAAATAAAAGACACCCCAGATATTATCAATATTTTAAAGGGACCTTTAACTTAAAGGGAGATTTAGTGACAAGAGAACAAACAAAATATAAATATCAAATGACAATCCTATAATTTAAACAAAAAATTAGGTTAAATGGCTATCGTATATCTCGATTTATATTTTACTGGAATTGTCACAAATTTTAATTACAACAAAAATTAACAACTACAAGTTTATATTATTATAGTCGTTAGAACAATTAGCAAAGTGCCAAACCTGTTTTTAATATCTTACTATGTTTGGTTTTTAAATATGTATTGGCAAGAATTTAAGAACAAATGCCTACTTATACTCAATCTGCAAAATCTCAACCTTAAGAGTAATTCAATACATATTACAATAATTTCTTACTTTTGGTTTAGACGAAAATATTGTCATTCTTAGTTATTTCTACTGAAATTAAATATTTTTTTTTCAGATTTAGATAGTGCCGAATTCAGCAATACATAATACGGAAAATTTCTTTTTTGAGCACATTTGTTTTAATTGATGTTCAATTGTTTCGCTGTTCCTATATTCGAATTTCCTAGTAAAATACCTATAAGCCATCGCCTGTGAATCCTCGACTTTTGTGGCTTACAATTCGATAAATAATGTACAACGACCATTTCATGTATTTTCCTTGTCAGTATATCATTTCCAAGTACTGACTAATCGATATATTAATATTTATATCATTTTAGAACAAGAAATATGATCCAAGCCTACTAACGAAAGAAACGGTATACTGATGCTAATTTATCTACCGTTTTAAAATAAAAAAAAATTGGGTATTTGCTATCGTATTAGAAACAGTAGACAAAATGAAAGGATTTTATAATCAAAATCAAATAATATTTACCATATATTCTATCTAAACATCCAGGTTGACTTTGATATAATTTCCTTACTTCTTTTTCTCGTATTAATAAATCTTTATATTTTGGTGACAAATACTTAGCAGTTTCTTCTTCTGTAACCTCCAGTTCATTTAGAGCATCCAATAAAGAAATGTCTTTAGCTAACTTTTGGTACAAAATCAATTTTTCTTCCAATAATTTTAGTACAGAATTTATAGATTCGTCACTAATAACTGAAAAAATTGGTATATGTTTTGGTAATAAAAAAAACTAATAAAATAAAAAATAATAATAAAAAATAAAATAAAATTAATGACATTAAAATATTATAGTTTAGTGTAACTAGATCTACTAAAATAACAATTCAAATAAAATAGTAAAGCAACCAGTGAAAGGTATTCAAAATGAAGAAGACATTCTAGATTAATTTTTAATCTTACTACGTAACTAAATAAATCAGTAATTGTGGAATATATTGTAAGAGTGAATACAATAGCGACTACTTTCCTAAAAATTCCAGCGAAGAACGTTTCTGACAATGAGATGTCATTCGTTTTGAGATATCCACGATAAACGGTGATTGGTAGGTTCAGGATATTTTTGTTATAGCTATTGACATTACATAGTATCTACCTACATGTATTAATGTCGACTCTAATTTTCTTTTTTGTAGCTTCTGTGGTAAGATTTTCCTTCAATACTGAAATTGTTGAAACGTTATCAGATTTAAATTCTGCTTCTCCTTTCCTAAAATTAAAATAATGTATTTTCTTTTACACATAATAATTGTGTTCTGTAGACTTAAACTTATATTCTGTGGTAAAATTACATTTATACTGTAGTTCTAAATACGAGATTTGTTACGGGAATTTTCAAGCTTCTTCACAAAAAGGACTCATTAACAAGACATGTGTCCTTTTCGGACATATTAGTCAAATTAGTACAAAGACTGCAATAAATTTATATTAGTAGGGAAATATGTATTAATGTGCATTAGTATTGATTAGTTTATAGAAAATAAATGCTTCAAATTATTCAGTTTCCGGTTTAACAATCATCATTGATAGGATATTCGCACAAGTTTAATTTCTCGAAACCTCGTGGGTCTTCAACCTGAAGTATCCAATTTATAAAACCTCAACTTCAGGGCATATCATAAGATTTCTATAAATGTAAATAAATATGAGAAATCGGAAATCGCCGTATATGTATACAAGAGGGAAATAATTATTTCTTTGATATGATATTTGAGCACTACTATCAATGAAAAGTTTAAGTAAGAGGAAGACAAATTGTTTTTGCTCCTTTTATACAATTTATGATAATAAAATGATAGAAATGCATAAATACATAGCAATAATATGTCAGATTTTTTAAAAAATAATAGTGTAATTAATAAACAGCGTTTCTAATCTAAAATGTGTAATTTTTTTTCTATAGCTTCTTTATTTGAATAGATAGGAAAATCAGAAAATAATGTAAAAACAGAGTTAAATGGCATGCAGTAAAACAGTACAAAATTATTGCAAGATATACTGGGTGATTTATAAAATGTAGCGAGTATAGTTGTCTTTTTTAAACTGAAACACCCCGTATATTTTTTGATTTTTTAGTCACTATTCCCTTCTCCATTCAACTACAAAATTTTGTGGACTTTGATTGCAGTGTTGCCAAGTTATTAATAAATTGTTTTCTTGAAATTTGTCTCCATGCAGGCCAGTACTAAAAAAAATTTGGATACTGTATCCGCACTTCAAATAAAATAAATAAATATAAAACGTATTATAAATCTCTAAGGACACTACTGCTAAAATTTTAACAATCAATTTTTCGTGCCAGAGTTGGAAATTTTCAATTTAACCTCTGTTTTTCTTTTAATATTTCTCCATTCTTTGATGCAAAATTATATTCCCTCTCACTTGTATGAGCATGAACCTATGCCTATTCCTGAGGATTTTTGAGATAATCACGATTATTTGTTGAAACGCCTAAACTGTCTAACACTTAAGCAGCTCTATTATGATTTGAAATAACAAAAAAAAAAACAATTTTTACTGAAAATTACATGCATTTTCAATGAAATGAAGTAATGAGTTGTATGAAATCTGGATCGATGCTTTTAATTTCACTACTTTCAATTTACTGAAAAAAAAAACAATGAGTAGAAATACAATTTTAAAATATCTGATGTGGCCAGCACTTAACTTTCTGATACCAGTATATATCATCCTGATCTAAAGAACTCATTCTATTTAATTCTTCACTTACCTCAATTCAATTTTAATAGCGTACCTTGAAATGTTTCATTAAAATTTTTAAATAATTATCATCAGCGTCATTCGATACTGTCACTAATAATTCATGTCATATATTTTAAAAAATGTTTGTTTTTGATATTGACATTCGTCCAGAAATGCAATGAAATTTTTTTAAATTTTTTCCCGAAATTGTACCTTTGTTTCTTCTTTCATTATGTATTTTTTGAGTTATCGCGGATACACACACGCACACGCCCACGCGCACGCACACACACAGACATCATTCGGAAAATAGTCAGAATGAAATCATTAGGGTTGAAAACGTATATATCAATTAAAATCTCGAGGTCGAAAAAAAATCACGATTACTATACTTCCTTATATTAGGTATAAGAAAGTAAAAAAGATGTTCAAGCTTTCTACCGCTTTTACGAATGCACAAATCTAATCTTTTCCGAAATGACATTTGAACATTTCTAAGTATATCAAGACTTATATCCATGGTCGTCGACTCCAAAATTTCCAGGGAGGGCGGAGTAAATTTTTTTAGAAATGCATCTGAACGTTTCTTTATAGTGAATACTAAAAAAATGTTTATCTTTTAGCTTTTAAATTATTAGCATTGTAATTGATTGGTTTATTATTGATTATAGGACCTACATATCCATATGTTAATGAAAATTATTCATTATCTGCTATAATACAGTGCGGGTAGCTACCCCCCTTCGCGCCGTCTATGCCGATATTGTTAAATGCATTAGTAAACCTATTTGTCATATCTTCTCTTGTAGTGGCAGCAGTACGATACACAATACTCATAATCCCATAAAAAAGAAATCATGCTGATTAAATCTGCAGATTTGGTTGGCCAATTGACTGGTCCTTCTCTTCTTACCGATTTATCTAGGTAACTTCGATCTAGACTTTCTCGTACATTTCTAGTGTGGTAGAGACTGTCAAATTGATACCACATCTCTAGTTGAACAGGTTGTGACAAATTTTTTGAAAGTTGAGGATGGTTGTTTTGTAAAATGTTCAAATACATCTCACCTGTCAAATGTCCTTCAAGAAAAGTGTGGTCCAATGAGGTAATCGTGAACTATTCCTCCCCAAATATTAAGGGACAAGGGACCATTTATTTATGTTGTAAATCCCGTGTCGTTAACATATATCGATTTTGGATATCAAAGAAAATTACGCCGATTAATAAAACCGTGTGGAATGTTGCCTCATTCGTGAAAAGCATATACTTGAAGAAATCTCCATTTTTGAAAAATTTCTAGCGGTCCCACTGACAGAAATTAAACCGTTTTCAAAATCAATCACTTCCAGAGACTGATGCTGTTGAATGTGATAAGGGTGAAATCTGTTCTTTTTTAGAGTTTTTGAAATTGAACTTCTTTTTATGTCCAAATCTTGACCGATTTCTCATACACTAGATTGTGGACAGTGCAATTGCAAATTCGTTATCCTCGTTCTTGTATTTTTTTTATATGCAACATTACCAGTACGGCCGAATCTGTTTCAATATTCTTTTTTCTTCTAGATATAGAAACTTCTAGGCATACAACCGCAATGCTAATGGACAATTTTCATCACTTCCCTCTATTGCATACACCATTATCTACTAAAAAAGTCAAATTAGAAATTTCCAAAATTTGCACGAAAAATTTAACACCCTGTGTATTACAGAATATTAAAATTTTACCAGTATCATCCCCAAAGATTTATCTAATACACTTCCTGAAATTTATTGTGTTAGGTTGAAGTTTGGATATAGTATAATTTCTTTAGTATTGGCCTGCATGAAGAGAACTTTAAAGAAAATAGTTAATAACTTAGCAATACTGCAATCAATTTTATTGTTGAATGAAGAAGGAAATAGTGACTTGAAAATTAAAAAATATATGGGGTGTTCCATAAAAAATGATGACTATTCTCGCCACATTTTATTGAATCACCCTGTATATCTCTCAATAATTCTGGACTGTACTTTGCTGCATGCTATTTTATTTGATTTATTTCCTGTCTATCAAAATAAAGGGATATAGATGATTGACACATTAATTGGACACACTGTATGTTTTTATTTTAGTTTTAAAAAAGTATTTATTATCATTATAGTTTTAATAAATTATTGTGACATGAATGCCTAGTTGTATTAAATTTCGTTGTAAACATTTTTCCAAAATAAAAAGATTTTAAAATTACAAATAGTTTTCTGTTTCTTCTATAAACTTTACTTTTCATCACATGTGCTGTTTTTGAATAGATCAATTTCATTATTGTTATTATCATTTGACAAAATAAGAATATAATTATTAATTGAACAAATTTTGTTTACTAAATTCACAACATTCAGAATGTCCTTTTTGAAACATAATGTTCGCTAGCTCAAAGTACAAATTTTTATATTTTGATCAACAGATATTTTAACTTTCAGAAAACAAAATTTAAAATATTGTTCTGCAAGTTTAGCTATATTCTCTAATTATGGTGACCAGATCAACTATTTAAACATAACTGTCAAGCTCAGTTCAAGTGAAAAACTAATATAAGAACAAAAATCACAAGGTCTGTTTCAACAGACAATCTAAAACAGTTCAGAATTTGATTTCACAACTTTGAACTGTAGTTAGTTAACCAGATGAAACTAGAATATCAAATTCTGGACAGTTTTGGATTGTCTGTAGGAACAAGCCTATTATAAAATCTAATGTAATTAGGATTTGTTTGATTAAATCTACTAATAAACTTAGTGAATGTATTTTAATTGATATAATATGATTATCGGTGCTATTTTAAAGAAATTCTGTTTCAGGTAAGTAGTTCCAAAACCACAATAGGAATAGTCAGTCATTGTTATGTGTAAAATTTCCATTTAGTGTCACATTTGTCAAATTTCTAATTGCAAAATGAGCAATATTTAAAATGACATTTTCAAACTGCTGCAGGTTAACAAACTCTATGTATAAGTGAGCCATTAATGTCATAATTTTCTACTCTAGAATATGATTGAAAATGAGTTAATTTAATAGAGTGAGCATGAATCTTCGTCCTGACAGGAAATTATTGTAACTCGTCAAATTGCAGAATCTGGAATTGATCGATTTTGTAATAAAGAACTATTTCTGATTTACTTATAAAATACATAAATTAGTAAGAATTTCTTAAATGTAAACTTTTATCAAAAAAGAATATAACAAAAATGGGGTTCATGAGGTTCGAGTATCAAACAAAAGGTAATTGTGCCACATACCCTAAAAGACACGATGTAGCTACGGTCACTGATGTTTCGGAGTTATTTTTCCTCATCAGTTCAGTGTAGCTTAAGGTGAGATGAATTATATTAGGAACAAATAAACAAAAAGTGGAAATTACAGCATAGCTCACAGCACTGCATTCATGTTTACATGTTTAAAGGGCCACCTTTTTAGCCACATATAGATAGTTTCTGTATTGACTGCTCATCGAGGCTAAAAAATTAACCCATCGGATACGAAAATGCAAATAGAGTACTGTGTGCTTTCCATCTTTTGTTTAGTTGTTCCTAATATACTCCATTCCATCATTTATTAAGCTACGTTGTGCTGATGAGGAACAATAATTTCGAAACACTGGTGTCCGTAGCTGCGTCGAGTTTCTTTTTGGGATACAAGGCACGATGCCCTTTTGTTTAAAAGAATGTAATCATTTGAAATGAACTTCTAGTAGAAATAATGTAGGTATTTACTGATAGCTGCATTCTAAAATAGTATCCACAAGACTTGATCGAAACCATAATATTGTTTTTTCGGAAATTTGTGGCTTCTCTGGAACTTCAGGTAGACACAGTCCGATCCAAGAATGAATTTCTGCCAAACTGAATGTTCCTTTTATTATCAGTACGTTAAATGGCCTAAAATAAAATTCGAGATAAATTTTAACAACTTCATCATTTCAGTGTCTAAAGTAACTAATTTTGTCATTTTAGATCCTAGAAAATAGGTTTTAAAAAGTCTGTTCACATCTTTGTAGTTATCGTTGAAGATTCATGAACATGATTCTTCTTGATCTCAGAAAATTGTTGAAGCAATTTTTGCATGCATATACAGGGTGCGGGAGTAACAAAATCTTGTACGGAATGATTGTTGGGTCAATTCAGCAGCGCCCAGTATGAAGATTGTATCCTTTTTGTGATATAATTTGCAAGCAATTGCATTTCGAAAAATTATAAACATGGTTATTAGAAGAATAATTCAATAACAAAATGCAAATTCTTATTATTATTTCTATACTAAATTTAATGTAAATTATACTTGTATATTCTCCACGCAAACGTTTTTCATTTAACTTAAATTTGTGTTGAAACTCCATATCATTTGATAACAAATGTTTTTAAAATCAATTTTTCTCCTCAGTAACTGTTACATGAGTTTTCTGTTATATATGTTCTCGGTAATAGCTTAGAATGATATTAAACACGTAAGTTAATTAGTAAGTAATTAATTCCACAACATCCTATATAGGTAATTGAATAAATATTTTTGTTGATATTGATCAATCTCTAAAAAATGTATTAGACAACAATAAACTTAATTACTCATTTCAAAAATACCGTATATACAAGACGATTATTCGATAAATTCATTTTGTAGAATCCTGTTTAACATTTGAAAAACAGCTAATACATCAATATATTTGATTGCGCGAGTTAGCAAGCAATTTTGGAAATCGAATAACAAAACACCAATAAATATAAAAATTACTAAGTTGTCTTCTTTGCGGTATCACGTGTACAAAATTGCTTTAGCTGTTTCCAGGATCAACTGAAACAGATTGAGGTGTAAAAAAATTTCAAAAATCTTAAATACCTGTTAGAGTCGAATTGGTGTATCCTATAATGCAAGGACAACGCCTTAATTTCGTATTGTATAAGCCTACTACATTTCGGCTGCACCATTGGTGTCACATATGCTTGAAGAATTCCTTTTTGGCCTTCAATTGTACGAATTTTCAACTCCAATCTATTCGTATTTATTTGACAACGGTAAGTTGCCAGAAGAAAATTGCTATCCTAAAAAATTAATAATAGTTTACCAATATTATAATAGGTAATAATGTTCCGACAGGTAATATATGATAATAATAATAATAATAGCAATAATAAACTGAAGGGGTAGGTGAGGTGATGAAGGCCTGTTTAAAATAGGAAAAGGAGCTGCAGATGAACTTGATCTCAGGCCAGGATGGCGGCGAGCATAACTAAATTATTTGAAGTCCCAAATCAAAGATAGATACAGACAAATGTGTTCAAGCTGTATGACGATAAACTCCTAAATGGTGTTTTCTATAACGACACGGAAGCACTGGATTTAACGACTGACGATACAGAAAACATAATAAAATATATAGTGAAATTTAATAAATCTATGACGTAATTCTAGAAAGAAATAATTAGTTATTTTGGTATTACGTAAACTTAATATGGTAACAACAAACTACCTATAGCATCCTATATTTTACACTGTCATTCTTATCTGAAAGCAAAATGTGAAGATGTCATTTTTAAATTTTCTGTATCGAAAGAGTGTAATTGAAGCTAAATGTTTACGTGTCGCATTTTTTATTTTTTTTGATAACTTTTGTATGTAAAAATTTATTATTTTCGATTCTTGTACTACACACTGTATATAATGAACTTTGGATAATTCATCCATAAAGAATTGATCTTTTGATCTATTAAATTTTATCAGTAGATAATTTCCTTGGATAGGATTGTGGCAATAACTGGAACTTATTTATCAAATAAATTTAATGGGATAGGTGATGGAAAGGTCCTGTTTTAGGTTAACAGATTTACTGGGTTCTGAATTTTTTTCCATATTTAAAATTATTAATTAAGAATTATATTAATTTACATACAATAAACCCAGTGCAAGGTACAGAAATGAATCTTAGTTTAAACATAATGTTGGCTCAACACTTTCTTGCTAATGAAATTGAAAAGATACATATCATGAACATGTAAACGGCAGTAAATTAATGTTTCTTACATCTGTTTGTGATTCGCTGTAGCTAACAACTGCAGAATTTTTTTCAACATCCAATAGATCCACCTTAGTGTTGCTTTGTATGAGTATATTGTCTATAGCAGTGGGCACCTCAATCGCTAAATTATAAGTAGATGTCGATTTTTCTAAAACAAACTAGAAAAAAACCTTTTCTTATTTTGATGCAAGGTGGCTAGTTTAGGCCCAGTATTGCAATCACTAGTTAACTAGTATTTCATGGTTAACCAATACCATATTTTCGTAAAAATCAATGAGATCATTTTCCAAAATATAAAAGCTAATAATTAAATCACGTTTAGTACTGAAACCACCTTACAGGCGAGCGAGTATCTCAGCGTTCCTTTATTTTTCTGACTTCACCGACTAATAGCATTCAGGGGAACTTTGGAATATTGTCATGTTTTCAATTAGGTAAATTTAAATAACTCGTAAACCTCAAATTCATACACATTCTTTTAGAGACATTTAAAATGTTATCCTTGTGTAATCAATGTATTATCGGTTTGTTTAAGCAAAAAAAACCTACATTAAAATACCACCATTTTTTCGTTTCGAATGACGCATCGCTTCCGATAATTATCGTGGTAATGCGAAAACAATACATCATCGTAGCCAAAAAAGTTTTTAACGAAGTTAAAGTATAATTTTCTCTTTAAAATGAGTACCTGTCTTACAAACCCTCTTTATCAGAAATTACTAACTCTAGAACAAATCTTATATGGGAGTAGATGAAATATAGATTTGATGTAAAAGGTTGTCGGCCCCTGCCTGACTGGAAAAAAATTTAACCAACGAAGAAAATAAAAATCGAAGAACTCAATAATTCGAATAACTACCCTATAATTGTTGAGTCTCCTGATATCGTTGTATTTATTCTGTTAATTGAATACTTCGAAAATTTCGCATCAAAAGCTGAGTTATTGTTTATTACTGGCATAACAACGTCTCTCATTGACCATTACCTGCCAATAAATGCATTCGGAAATAAATTAGGATCGGACCCATGCTATCTGCTGTTCTTCCAACTATCCATAGTCTTACTGAATGCGATACAGCAGTGTCATCTCTGCTTGACATTGACAAGAAAACTGCATTTCAAGCACTGAAAGAATGTTGGAGCCAGATCTTCGTTTGATTTTCGTGATGCATATGTTGCCTATTGAAACGGTTACAGGTTACACAAGCAGTGACGGTCTTCCTGGTAGCTTTATATGATCCTGAGAAAAAGTCGAAGGTAAATATACAATCTTCGGTATATCCATTGGCCGGAATTTTCCGATTGCTAAATAATAGGTTTGTCCGTAGAGACGATTTGTGATAGTTTTCTAACTATAGAGATGCGATTATTACGAGGGCTCTGCAATAACAAACGTTCTGATTGAACAAGCACATCTCTACAAACAATGTGCGCATGCTTCTGATGGTTTCAAACGGTTGGAAACTGCTCTATGAACAAACCTAATAATTTAGCAATCGGAAAATTCCGTCCGTCGACAAATTGCCTCCATCGCTGCAAGATTACTTCAAGACGTGCACCGAGCCTGCTGGCAATCAAATGAGTGGGCCCAAGCTATTAATGGTTCAATAGAATCATGGAAACCTACCGAAAGAAGTTGGATTGAGAATAATGGAATATTTCAATTTATTTCAAAAGTAATAGGGCATTTCAATTTTTAGGCAATTTTTTTTATTCTTGTGGTGGGAAATCAGCATGTTCGCTTGAAAGCTCATTCATGACTTTCAATAAACTTGTATGTCTGCGATGCTTGTCGTTCTGATAGTTGTACAAATAGAGCTTCTGAAGTTGCACGTAATATAAATCAAAATCAGGATGATACATAATTTAGTATAGGCTACCTCATTAATGTATTCATAACATAATTTTCGTTCTCGTGCATGTATTTATTTTCTCGATTCCTCCTTATTCATGAATTGTTTACTCAACATAAAATTAATATAAGAAAATCTACTGATTTTAATCTTTTTCTGTTCTGTGATTTTAACTTCATCCATTACCATGGCTGCAGCAAATAAGCTACAACGCTCAGAATATTTACTCTAGAGTCAGAAATTTTCAACAGAAACAGTTTGTGAGGATTCATTTTAAAGAGAAAACTGTTCTCTACAAGTTTTGTTTAAAACTTTTTTGGCTGCGATGCATTGTTTTTGAATTATCATGATAATTTTCGGAAGCGACGCATCTTTCGAAACGAAAACATGGTATTTTAAATTAGTTTTTTGTTTAACAAAATCGATTAAGATGATAATATTTTGTTTCAATTTTACACTGGACAACATCTCGAACATATCTTTAAAGGAATCTGGATGAGTTTGAACTTCCCCATCATTTAAATGTACGTAATCGAAAGCATTACATACAATATATCTCGCGGGCCATCTTAATAGAGGAATATTCTAAAGTTCTCCTTATTTTTAAATTTAAAACACATAGTCCTCTTCCATTTGATGTACACTATCAATTAAAAATAAAGTCAGCCTGCCAAACGCGATTACTCGGTCACTCATTTTCTTAACGACTTTCAGAGTAACTCACTCGTTCATTAAAAATTATGTGCATAATAATTTAAGAAACAGTGATTTTAAATGTCATAGTTAAGTTAACTGACGATTGTAAAACCGGGCCTTTAGTATCGTATATATATTTACAGTATCCTTAACAGATAGCAGAGGTATGGCGGAAAGCTCGTCAAAAAACGACTGAGTGGATGTCTGGTATTTCTCTCTTTCCTTTAATATTTTTCCTTTTAAATCTTCTATTTCTGACCTAAAATATTGTTTGTAACAACATTTTTTAAATAATATAGGCAAAATTGGCAAGAAAAACAATTCTGTTAATAAGCAATTTTATGTAACTATAAAAATATTATAATTATAATGGAAAAAGTTGATCCATGCATCAACAATCAACATGCATCCCTCTTGAGAAAATCTTATGTATCTGAGAACTTATAATACTCGATAGCTGTACGTTTCCTTATACAGAAATAAAAGTTTTTTTGCACAAACTCATCAAAAAAAACTTTAAGCATAACATAAAACACACCACATAAATAAGACAAACCAAAGCCGAAGTTGCTCGGGTTCACAGTTGAAAAAAACGCACAACCACACACACAACCAAACCATTCGACTTTGCCAGAATCGCAACCGGGATTTGAACCCGGGAGTCGATAGGCAGTAAACCAGCTACGTTTGTTACTTAACGCTCTGGCCCACTGCGCTACCGAGCACACTAAGGGTATTTAAAAAAAATGCTGTATATTACCACTTAAAGAATATGTATTTACTTACTTTAATTTGAATATTTTATGAGAAGTATCAGTAGAAAAAATGTAACCACCTGCTGTATTTTCCATGTTGACTTCCAGAGACTGGGTTGTTAATCCAAAAATCCTTCCTGTATAAGTAACAACGAGGATTTCGTCAAAACCTTGAGCTGCAACTATTCCGCATTGGACTGAGCTAACGCTTTCATTGCAGTTCTACAAACAAAATATCTTGTTCATCACGTATTACAGAAAAGTATTCCCTTCAGAATATACTATATAAAAAAGTTACCTTGACACCATATCTTTTGTAACAAAAAGTTCGAAATGAAATCAGAATATGCACAAATGTACCTAACTTAATACCAGCAAATTTTGATTTTTTAGGCTGTATATTTTGGCTTTGGATATTATTACTGGGTTACTGGATATGAATAAATATGGCCGGACTTATACCATTATGGCCCTCTAGAAAAACTTAAATTATGGTCCCACTTTAGAACATTAATGAGCGGATATTAAAAAAAGACAGGCGTATAAAAAACTATACAATACTCTCGCTTTTAAACCAACATAATGCAGGGCAATCCTAGCACATGTCCGGTTTCAACTAGAAGAAAGCTAGATGGCTTCAGAAGGGCCTACCGGAAATTTTTCCAGTTTCTCACCTGTGCAGTCCTGCCTTGTGAATAATGTTATATTTTTAAATGTCTTAATTATATTAACGTCCTGGCAGAGTTTAGCACATTGCTATACCACCACTCTACCAAGAAAGATACATACACACAACAATCATTCATCACCTCCGAAGTTTGCCAGATGCCGCAGCTGAGACTTAAACTCAGGAGAGATATACGGTGACTAGCCGTGTTCTGGCACACAACAACGCTCTAACCAACTGTGCAACCGTCTCGGTATTTTAATAACGCCACTATACATCTAAGTCCTAGCTAGAATTCCTACCCGGAACCCCTTGATCTCATGCCTAACGTATAAGCACTTATCCACTGAGCCAAAAGTTAAAGCTACTGACGCGTTAAAAATGTTCAGTCTAATTTGCAAAATTAAATCATTATGGCCTATTTGGTTATACAAAGTAGTAGGTACAAAATTATCTCATTAGTGGACAACTTTACTAGATTTAATACAAGGTCCTCAGTACCAATGCCACAATACAGGGTATGGCCATTATTAAGCTGTAAAGCTGTAAAGTATTGTTTGGACATTTTAACGGCATCAAGGAAAAAAATGTTTTTGAAAATTAAAAAAAAAATTGTTTTTTTTGTATATTTTTTATAATCGCATTCCTTAATTTTTTTCTTATTTAAAAGATATGTGATTGTAATAAATTTTATTAATAAATAATAAGAGTGTCTCATATTTAAAATAATTTTTAACGTCTTAGGAGACCTTGATCAAATAATTCTTGGCTGTGCCAAATACAAAGGAACCTTAACTAAGCTGGTTAAAAATATTATAAATTGTAATGTTTATGCTACTTTTAATTTATTACACCTGTTGTCAATTGGATCAAGGAAGATATATGATAGCATCATTAATTTTTTTAAAGAAACTGAAATGTCGTTTTTCTTCTTATTAGTTCCCTTTTTTTGAATTTTGGTTTAGTTATTCTATATACTGACTGTCTGCATATCTACGACCCAAAGTAGAAAAAAAAATAAAGTTATCAGTGTTATCACAGAGGCCGTGGTAGAATAAAACAGTGGCAATTTTGACATTTCTAATAATTATGACTTGTTTCAACTATGTAGTTTAACGTTAATAAGTTTCTAAATACTAAGCAAAATACAATACATAAACTACAAATTAACTACCACGGGCGGATCCAGGAGCCCCTAGGAAGGGGCGGCACTTGACGCAAATATTGAAAAATAACTAATAATAAATGCCAGAAACGGTGTGTAATGGAAAAAAAACAGAGATTCTGAGAACATTTATCTTTTTTTAAGGTAAATTCTATGAATCGAAGCAGTATTAAAAGTATGGTAATGCTGTATATTAGAGAACGTCCGATTTTTGAAATTTTATTTTCCTAACATTTTTGCCTGCTAAATACAAATTTGGAGTAAAAAGTTCCTGCTCAAAATATTGAGCTTAATGTACAGAAATGTCCATTTTTTCACTGCCTATTGCAGTATTTATACACATTTTTGTTTTAGTTAATTTTATTAATATCCATACTTTTAAACTTTACATAAATGTCTGTTAATTTGAACAAATAAGTCAATTATGATATGATCGGATTGTAGTAACTTTGGATAGTTGGCAATACTTGAGTAGCTAAGTAGGTATTCAAGGTTTATTGAAATAATTTACGGTCCGTATGCACGAGAGTGAGGGCCGTAAAAGCCGCCAGCGGGTATGTTTCTTAAAAAAAAAGGAACATGCCGCTTTTACCCACAACGAAAATACTCCTTCTTTGCCAAAGCTACCAATATGACGATAAAAAATTGCTAGGTTCAGTTGCTAATAACAACCTGCAAAAAATTTGGAACATTGTGTTATATTTTGGTGCTTTTGGTGTAGTCACAATAGGCCTGTTGATGGCCCCAGTGGAGGGTCTACTGAGACCCACTCACAACAAACCTATATTTTGGTGCATTTTCAACGGATATAACAGGCAAATATTAAAGTGAATGTGTTGTATTATTTAAAACCATTCAAAAAATTTACATTGATATTAATAAACTAAAAAATTTGTGAATACTGGAATAGGCATTAGGAAAACGCGACATTTTGGTACTTTGCTCTCCAATATTTCGAAAAAGTATAGCGGACCGAGAATTTTTTACTGGAAATTCGAGTCAAAAATCGGACTTTCTCTAATATACAAGATTACCAAAATTATTTATATTTTCGAAACAAGATCTATGTGAATTTTCGAAAAGTAATGTCATTACCATCTTCAATAAGATTTTCTTACGGTCTAAGTGGTATCCCCCTTTGGATTCCCGCTTGTGACCTACAATATGAAGACTTATTAAATTTGTTGGAATAATTTATGGAAAATATAAACGTTAAAGCGGCAGAAAAGTTTGATGAGCAATATTTCAACAAAGTTCCAGTACATCGTCATTTCTTTCAAACCTTGTGCACTTTTTTGTGCTTGCTAAAATTAATAGTTTACATTGTACCAGCAAATCTAAAATATTTTTCACATAGTGGATATTTTTCAGACGATAGTACTGTTTTTTTTTCAATATATGATTGTGTTGTGTAGGTCGTGTGCGTTACATCACAACTTTTGAGGCTAAAGAAAAAAAGTGTGATCTGCTAACTGAAGTATATTTTGCGGTTTTAAAAACTAATATTGGTTATTTAGTATCTGAAACAATTAGTGTTTTATTTCGTTAATTTTGTGTGCTCAAGATAGAGATGAGTTTGTATTTCAAGGAATTGTCCTGTGATGTAGAGGTTAGACACATGGAAAATGTGATTTAAATATTTAAACTTTGAAAAAGACTTCACTACATATACTGATGTATTTCCAAATATTACACGTGGGAATTTTGTCAATTATTTAATTTTTGAGTGTAGTGCCTACACACAGGAGGAGTCTAATTGTAAGGCAAGCAAGTCTTTGTGTGTATTTATGGTTGGATGAAGGAAGTGCCTTGTTTATAAGGAATTTTACACAAAAAGTCTTGTTGCAAAGGTAATAATAAATCAATTATCAGTCTCAGTATCGAGATTTCTTATTGTTACACTGTAATTTATGTTATAATAAACTGATTATATTTCCCATTTTATGTACAATGCTCACAATGAAGTAACTATTTTGAGGTTCCCATTTTGTATATCCACAAGAACACAAGAATCTATTATCAAAATAACAAATTTAATGATTCTGTGGAAAAATGTATATCAATCACCATAAAACCTGAACAGATATCCTCTTGTTTTCATAAAGTCTAGTAACTGTGACGACACGTGCACGCGACCTATACAATATGACTTTTTTACTATAAATGTTAATTCCGTATTTTTCCATTTAAACAAGTTTTAAACACGTTTCGTCTAGATCATTAGGAAAGCAGTGTACAAATATTCTTCTTACTTACTTCAGGTCATTATACTTATGTGCACATTAATTACTGTTATAAACTTTTTACACCCTAAATATTATTAATTATACATACATTATATTTCACAAAATTTCCATCATTAACGCAAAAATTATTCACGGAAAATAATTGATTTCAGTGGAAATTTTGTTTAAGGTGTCCCTCTTTGATAAAGGAAAATTAGTCAGAGCAAGTATTTTAGATAACGAAATATATTTTACGATACACATTTAATTGAGGATAAGATATAACCGAACAAATTGTTTTTAATTATCAAACGATTCACACGGTAAAAGCAAAAAATAATTAATAAATTGATAATGTTATACAATACAGGCCGTGATATCTAGTGTTACGAGGATCTCAGAAACAGTCGCAAATATTTAATTTCCAAATGTTTTAATTCATCCGCAACCTCGTCTTGATTTATATTTTTGACGTATAACTGATGGTCGATGTTATATTGATGAGAGCGTCATATAAATGCTCTTTTTAAATTTTGTAAATAGTTTGATAGTAAAAATATGTTTTCGTTCCAAAATATTAACAAAAATTTTACCTCAAACTTATTAATAACATTCAGCATGCGCCGGTAGCTTCTGCCAAATGTTTTGCTGACACATTTGGTAATTCATCCTCGACTATTTTTGTGTATACATATAACGATACACAACTGTGTATCGTTGAAACGTTAAAGACCATTTATGTGTTTTACGTTGTATTTACTAAGCCTGTGTCTTGTCCCAGTTCTTGTTTGTTATTTAATTTATTACTGATTATGAAGAAAAAAACTCAATTTAATTAGTCCTGAGGATGCTCTTAAATATAGCGAAATATCATGTAAATCAAGAAAGTAAAGTTCAGTTCAAACTTATTAGAAACATAAAAAAACGTCAGCGACTTTGATCCCTTTACCGCCGTCAAAGATGCCGGCGCTTTTTATGTTGCAAATAAATTTGAAATAAACTTTAGAGTTTTCTTTTTCAATTAACCTATTCGTACCAAATTGTATATCACTAAACAGATCACTAAACATACAAAACAGAAACAGTTCATCGAAAGTCCACGAAATCTTTTGATTGGGTCGCTAGGGCGGCAATATAGTCACGAGTAGGAAGCTTATACCCCCCTAGCTCCTGGCTACACCGCTCAGCTCTAAAATGCTTCATTAAGTCGCTTTCGCAAAGCGATTAAATTAAAAGCTGAAAGCTTCTGTTATTTAAAAAAATAACAATTCCGTTAAAAACCTTGAATTAAGCGAATTAACGAATCACTTTTGGATAAAGATAATTTGGATTCAAGACCACTAAAGACAAAAATAGTCAAGGGCAAATTACCAAATGTGTTAGAAAATATTTGACAGAAGTTACCGGCATGTTGAATGTTATTAATGTGTCATGCGTAGAAGAGCTCTCAGCTAAGATATTTGAAATGTAATTGTTTTGCAATGGGTATTGAATATTTCAATTTCAAATAAAATTAAAAAAAAAAAAGAACTGTGGTCGATACGTAAAATATTACAGCCTGTACACACTCTGTTGTGAAATATTCAAATAGGAAAATAGTGTTGTATGATAAGCGTATCGAATAACGCAACTAAGTTTGTGAGATCATTAGCTGGATTGATATAAAAATAGGAACGATGATAGTCAATATAGTCAATTATTCTTGGCTTCAGAAAATTATCTTTTCAGGGTTTTACCTCAAAAACATGTAATCAGAATGGATATTTAAACAATAACTAACATTTCAAAAAACGTCCATGCAAAAATATCAAGAAATGCATTTTAGTCACAGAAACAGTAAAAAAGCAACTAATTTATACCAAACTTTACCTTTTGCGTTCATAAAATAGAGTAATTAAAAGGTCATGTGACGTTATACCTACCTAAACGTATATAAAAGTTCTATGTTAATTTCGAACACACTCTTGAAGTAAAATTATTGTTACTATTTTAAAACGATATTCTCACAAACATATTTTTACTATCAAACTATTTACAAAACTTAAAAAATCATTTATATGCTGCTCTCACCATTATATCATCGACCATCACTCATCCATATCAAAAATATAAACCTAGACGTGTTTTGGATAATTTAAAAAATTTGGAAACAAGAAAAATGCCATTCTGCCTTACTTAAGTTTGGACCTTCAGCCTATTTCATACTCAACAGTATTTGTTGTTTATTTTGTATATTTCTGTAGTGAAAGATTTTCCAGCCACTGCGTTATAATGTAAGCCAAATCAATAACGTAGACATTTAATAACTGAAATTAATTTTTTTTTTGTGTCAGTATATTTTAACACTTTTTTCGTAGTACACATAATTCTAGCGTCAAAAAACGCTGCCCATTATTATTTGGGGATCAGAACATCCTCACCGTAGTAAAACTCGACGTGTGGTGGAGTTTATAATAAAAGTATTATTTGACGTTTCAAAAAAAGTCACATTTTGACGTTTCAAAAAAAGTCACATTGGTGGAATGTCACTAATATTTTTTTTTTAAACATTGGGACCGATTTTGCTCGTCAACGAACTCAGTCTCTTCCTTGGCCTCTAGAATGTGTGTACCAAATTTGAAAGCTTTATCTCAAAAACTGTAGCTGCTATCGCGAACCACACAGACAGAAATTTTTTTCTGTTTGAAATTTTGTGTATCGTTATAATTCGTCGAGATTCGTCTAGAAATGCAACACAAATTTTCAAAATTTTTTTTCACGAATACATAACTTCCTCACTTTGAGGTGTGAGGAAGTAAAATTACGTATACATTCCCCGATAAAAATACCGCCAACCTAAAATTTTGGGTGTTTGATTCTTTATAACTTTTTAATTTTCAATCCGATTGTTATGATTCATTTAACATTTTGTAGATAAATTTATTGAGATTATACTGCATTGTTTTAATAAAGAATTTTGTGGAAAAATATTTAATGTAAAGTTGCATGTATTCCTAACATTTTGTTTTTTGAATCATCCCATTATTTCCTTTATTGTAGGAGATACACATTTTTAAATAAGACGATGATAATTTTACAGTATTTTTTACAGCATGCTCCTACTTGAGAATTCTTACTGTAAATCGAAGATAACGGATCTTGTCATAGTGTTGTATGTAAACCGGGGTCGACCACTTCTGGGTCGTTCTTGTACAGAATCAACTATAATGACTGATGACTAATGAGTAAAGATCGGGAAGCAGCGATAAATTCCAGAGACGACTTTTGTGTGGATACAATATTATATTGTAAAACCTAATGAAACATTCCCAAACAGATAACATGTATTCGTATGCTCTGTGTTTTTAACATCAATGTCCTAATGAATTTTTTCAAAACTTTCTTTTTTCGTTCAAATGGTTTGAGACTTTTGCATATGGCAGTAGGCTGCCAAACACATTTCTTTTTTCGACATCTACATCCCTTCACGAATTATAAGGACTTTTTGGTTTTGTCAGTTTATACTTCACATATTTAAAATCTATTCGATCTTTTAAAGAATCATTTGTACTTGTATATGTATTTTGAGCAACAGGCTTTACAATGTAACTCCTGAACATCTAGAACGGATGCTACTAATTTACAGTAGATATTACTAAAGTGTGTGTTGTGTGTTCAGTGAAATATTTATTGCTCCTGTTATATTGATACTATAAAATCCTCAGAAGTGATGTCATTTATCACTACCTCCCGATTTATAATAATGATAATTAATTGTATCTATTCCAAAATTAGAAAAAACAAGAATGCGATGAAAACGAGACATAAATTTTGTATTCTGGACATTTAAAAACTATGCAGAAGCATACACACAGAAGAAAATTTTTGTAGAGACGAATTCAGGTGTGACTTTTCCAATATTAAGGATATTGGAAAAGTGACACATGAATTCGTCGCTGCAAATATTTTCTTTCTATGCAGAGCATAGTTACAGACTTATATCTATTAAGGAAAATATTGTAGAAACTGATGGTTTACTAACATATAAAAAAATCAGTCTAGATGAATCCATAGTATCATGTATGTTTACTTGATAAACTTCTATATTTCCATCCTGTCTTCCAATTATTAAATTTTTTGTGCCATTACCACTTAAGTCGTAACTGTCTATGCATGAAACTGTACTGGAATTTTCATCATTTGATACCAACCACCGTTCAAAACCTTGTGACCTGGAAAAAAGTTAACAAAATTCATCCATTTTTTTTATTTTAAAACGTATAATTAGAAATTGGCAATGGCTTTGTTGGTTTACTTAATTTAACATACCTCCCATACTAAGGAAGGTATAATTGGTTTCCAAATTTTAAATAACCGGTCACCATATATTAATTTATGCTTTAGGCGAATTCGAAATTAAACAATATGGCAACGTATTGAAAAATAAACATCAATTTCTAGGGAAACTGTGCAAAACAGAAAAAGTTATATTAATTAAATTCTTTAATACCTTTCCACGTCCAAAATTCCAACACGGCCGTCGATAGTTCCAAACAAAATAGATTTGGAATCTTCATCTTCGTAAATATGAAGTACCGTAGGTGAACTTTCTACTTCCATACTAAAGGTTACCCTTGCATGTTCCAAAGCTCTTATCATACGACCTTCACAAGCTATTAGGGACATCAGTCTTCGACTCTAAAATGAAACCATTATAAATTACATCTGTTCCCTTAGGACATATAGAAAACAGACCCAAAACAATCATTTTTGCAGATATATAGTGTTACTAGAAGTCCGATTTTTATTCTGTATAATATAACAGGAGTCTCAACAAGAGTGCACGATTTAATTTTTTAATGAAACGCATCGTTCAATTCGACATTTCCTGATATTTTTTATTTGATTATAAAGTACATATATTGCAAATTTAGTGTAAAACAAAATGTCTGACAAAAGACCGTCACGTATGCTGACACCTTCTTGTTCTTTTAACGAACCTTCCGATTCCATTTTCATATAACTGCTGCTTAATTTCGCCAATGACGCGTCGGATCGTGTTCTTGAGCTCAGGAATTGTTGTTAGATGGTTGCAGGCTTGAGATTTCACAAAAGCCCAAAGGAAAAGTCGCACGGTGTCACATCACACAATCTTGCGGCCAATCATGATCGTCCTTGTGTGTGATAACACGACCAGCATATTTCTGTTGAAACAATTCCATTGTTTTAGTGCCGTTTCACATGGAACGTACGGTCAGCCCTGACCGTCAGTACTGACCGTCAGCGCTGACTGTCCCGTTCGACGTACTACTTTCACATGCAGTTAATGTCGCCGGACTATATGCAACCGGCTTAATTTTGATTGGCCAGAGCGCCGGAAAGAGGCGTAGCCGCCCACTAACTTTAGTATAAATACTAAGCCAAACCTTACAAACGCTTCTTGTCTGTTTTACATCTGTAACGCAAGGGTCACGTTTGGCCTTTTCGTGTTTTCTTTACCTTTTGCTAGTTTCAAGTCTCAGACGTATGCATACGTCCCAGATTACTTTTAGACAAGTGCTATTACTACTCTCAAGCATATTATATACGTTTTCTCCTATAAATCTTGTGATAATACTCTTTTTAAACTGCAATTACTGCAAGCACGCTGGACACCGGCTTCAGCTGTTCTGTATCAACTGTGTACTGTTTCTTTTACTGTGTGTGCAATATACTGTTAAAAGTGAACGTGGTGTTTCCTTTAGCTTCTGTGCCGCTCGCTTCCCCAGTGCAGCCGTTCCCAACGACTCGAGGCCGACGCCGGACGCAGGACAACCAGGTGAGCGCACGTTTACAGTGTGTATTGCTTTGTAACAGTAAGACTCTGCCAAAGACATTCAGCTCCGCCGCATCACGACGGACGCTGGGCTCTTTTTTAGTGGACTTTCTAAAACATAAGACAAGTCGGGTCGCTGCGCGACTGCTTGCTCTCCATCAACCTAACTTAGTTTCTAGCCTACTTTATAACTGTTCTATATATATTAAAGACATTAAGCTCCGCCGCAACGCGACGGCTGCTGCTCACCATTTTTAGTGTACTTTCCAAAACTCAAGACAAGTCGGGTCGCCGTGCGACTTGCTTGCTCTGCCACAGCCTAACTTGATTTTCAGTGCTCTTTAGAACTTTTACAGCTCGAGCCAAAGACATTAAGCTCCGCCGCTCCGCGACGGAAGCTGAAACATTTTTAGTGCACTTTCTAATTTTCACACCAAGTCGGGTCGCTGCGCGACTTGCTTGGGTCTAGCCAGCCTAACTTAAATATAGTGTAAAGACATTCCACGCCACACAGGCTCGAACGCTTTAAGCGACTTAGTAAAATTTTGATAAATTTTAATATTTTGTGTAAACATAGCCAGACTTTTAGTTATAAAAAATCAGTGAATTAAATCAGACTATAGTGAATAGCTTTAATCGAGACTACATACATCAGGGTACCATATTCTACCCCATTTTCCCTAGTGCACTCATAGACACTTTAATAATATTAGGTTCAATATTAAGTTTATGTCAGAAACGATTCCTTACATAAGTTATCAGGGTATTAGCGCCCTGTATAGGACCTACCAAAGATCTCTTACTAACAGGCAAGGTATTAGCGCCTTGGCCTCTCTTTTTACTAACCCTCATCTCACCTCGGGGAGTATTAGCGCTCTCCCGAGCTTCTCCAAGTCTTGCCACTTAGACACCTGTGAGAAAGAAGAGAAGAAAGAAGTAATGGAGCACCCGAGGCCTATCTCAACTCCTGGAGCTGGTAGCCTCACAACCACGATCACTGCTCCTCCCACCACTAGCACTGTACCTGCACACGACGTACAGTTGAGCCACCAAGGCTCTATTGACGAATTCCCACCACTGTATGGCTTCACCATCAGTGGAACTCCAGAATACGCCGTCTCGGGCCCAAGCACTGTGCTCCGCGAGCGCCCCCATCATAATCTGCCTGAGGCGGTCGATTTGCAACATAGGCTGAGAAGTCTTGACGAAACTACGGTCCCAAACAACTGCTCCCTGGAGGAATCCACACTTAGGGGTTCCCCAGAGCACCACCGAAACCGTAGTCATTAAAACGTCGTCAGTTATCAAAATGTATCTTCGACACCGGGCAGTCGCTGTTGCCGTTGTTTTGCTGATTAAACGGAGAAGAGAGAAAAAATGAGATTATGGGTACATCCTATTATTAGCGCGAGGTATCTAAAAGGTGCCTTTGTTACATTATGTTCGAATTTAAGAGAAGACGAACGAAAATTTTTTTAATATTTTGGTATGTCAATCAAATCTTTTGACGAATTACATCACAAGCTAGAAAATAGTTTAAAATTTTCGGATACAGTTAGAGTGTCAATTTCATCAGTGGAAAGACTGTCAGTATGTCTCAGGTAAATAATAATGCACCTACGTTATGGTAGAACCTCCATTATCCGGTAGGTGTTGGGACCTGGAAGTGACGGGAATAGACGAATAATTGAAAGTCTAATTAAAATATAATTAATTATTTATTCTCTATTTTCTTCAGTTGTTTTTTAATCACACATATTTTAATTTATTTGGGGTGCAGACTGCGGAATACAAGATTACACCACTTGCACAAGTAGTCGGAACTATCGACAACTGACAACACCGGAATCTGTACGCAACCGACCATCAGTTCAAATGTGAAATAGCTCATTTAATCACATTGCTCGTCAGTCCGCTGACGATACGTCGCCGCACGAGCTCGACGTAGGCCCGGCGTATTTATTCGTACGGACTGATCATACGCGCTCCATCTGAAAATGTTCATTTGAACTCATGGTACTATCTTATACGTCCTGACGGTCAGTGCTGACCATACGTTCCATGTGAAACAGCACTTACGTACAGTGATAGGTTGTCCATCCTGCTGAAACCACATTTCTTCCAGATCCATACCGTCCAATTCATGCTACAAGGAATTGAGCCGCAATTATTTGAAAATGTAATCGGAAATTTTGTCAAATGAGCGAGATGTGCCAGCGGCCAGGTAGGTAAAGTTTTTCACTACTTCAAAGTTATAATCATCTATAGTCATGTTTTAGCCGATATTTCTGGCTCTACTACTAGATGCCGATGTCATGACTTTAGTTTTTCCCCATTCACCCTCCGACACATATTTTCTGCTGTAACAATAAATGTGGCGACGCCTCTGAACTTTGTCAATGTATGTGAAACAATATCCACGTCGTCATCCGCGTATACCATTATCTGGGTGCTCTTGTTAAAAATTGTTCCCCTGTTGTTAAGCCCTATATCTCTGACTACCCCCTGCCTCAACACTTTATTTGTGATGAAGGAATCAGAGATTTTATTTTGTATTTTCACTTTGCGCGAAAAGTCAACATTTTCAGAAAAATGTGCAGATTACCAATATCGATGGGCTCCATCTTACAGGGATAGCAGAGGAAAGAAAACCGCCCCCTTTGTCATCCCTATAAGGAAAAAATATATTCTTCCAGATAGATTTACAAAAAATTCAAAACATGCTTCTAAAATATTGTAAATGATTATAAATTGTAGAATATTCCTAGAAAACACCACCTTTAATGGTTAAAGGGTGGACGATTTAAAAAATATGCCTTTAGTATAATAGGTATAGTTCAATTCTAATAGTTGAATTATACAGTGTGTCCGTAAAGTATGGAATAAATTCATTATTTTTTAAACCAAAAATATTTAGAAAAAATCCTCGGAGACGTCGATTTTTAATTTCATTGCACACCTTATCCTTTATTTTTTGGTTATGACATCATCACTGTTTCCGTTCTGACGTTATAGATATATATTTTAAATGGAACACCCTATATATTTCTACATTTCTGGATTCTGAATCAACAGCTGATTCCAAAAATGTATCTTACTTTCTAAGGTCAACCGGGCTTAAGTCAGAGACCGAAGGATTCATTATGGCCTACCAAGATGGTGTTATCAACACCTTGGTCTACCGTAGCCGCGTGTGGCGTGTAGAAGTTGATATCAACTGCAGGACCTGCCATCAGGCGCCGGAATCGCTCATGCACTTACTATCTGCATGCCCCATATACGCGATTTCGGCCTACATCCACCGACATAACGTGGCGTTACGAGTGCTATACTACCATCTAAGGCACTCGTACGGGGTAGACCAGACACCAGTGCTGCCTTACGTCCCCGGAGATATTGAGTCCGAGAACAAGAAATGCCGGATTTACTGTAACTACTCATTTCCGACGGTTAGGTTAATTCAAGCCAACAAGCCTGACATAGTCCTCTTCGACCATCAACTCAAGGTGATGTATGTCATCGAGTTCTCGGCACCTGCGGAGAAAAACATCACCTTGCAGGAGGAGGAGAAACGGACCAAATACCGCGATCTCCGGTACGAGCTCCAAGTGCTGTACCCAGGCTACTCGGTAAAAATGGTCGTCCTTATAATCGGTGTACTCGGAGGGATAAAGCCTACGCTGCTCTCGGAACTGAAGATCATACCGGCCTGCCAAAAATCAGCCGAGTGGCTGGCAGGCCAAATGTAGAAGGCGGTCATTCAGGGTTCTCTCTGTCTGCTTAGAGCACATGATTCTGGTATCTACAGTCACTAACCCTGCGGGATGTGGGGAGTGGCTGTAGTTAATACGCAAGCGCGACTCCCGTGAGGCGTCGGAGGCCACGGGAGGACTGTCCGGCATCGGATAATCCGAAATAATAATAATAATAATAACGGACCAAATATCGCGATCTCCGATACGAGCTCCAAGTGCTGTACCCAGGCTACTCGGTAAAGATGGTCGGCCTTACAATCGGTGTACTCGGAGGGATAAAGCCTACGTTGCTCTCGGAACTGAAGATCATACCGGCCTGCCAAAAATCAGCCGAGTGGCTGGCAGGCCAAATACAGAAGGCGGTCATTCTGGGTTCTCTGCTTAGGGCACATGATTCTGGTATCTACAGTCACTAACCCTGCGGGATGTGGGGAGTGGCTGTAGTTGATGCGCCGGCGCGACTCCCGTGAGGCGTTGGAGGCCACGGGAGGACTGACCGGCATCGGGAAACCGAAAAAAAAATGTATCATGCACCCAGAACACCGTACCTTCTCTCAACAATATCTGAGAGACCAAGTATCCTTCTTGCGCAGGACAGGTTACGTAAGGTCACCCCATCAGCTGGAAGAACCGCCAGCTGCAGTTCCACCGCGGCAATTAGCAGCTGATGGGGAACTTCCTCTAGAGTTCACTGATGTAGACTTAAGAAAGAGGGTTAGCCTTAACTCCAGGGCTAACCTAAAGCCACAAGACTTGGCTAGAATTGACGCGGTCATCGATGAGGAACTTCCAGAAGATGCAGACATCTGTCAAATCAACTAGGTGTGCAACAAAGGCACATCCAGGATGTAAAACAAATAAAGGATTCTCTCCGCGGCAAGTACAGACACCGTCTCCGAAAGATTTGGTCTTCCGAACTTTCGGAAGATCAAGGTGTCTGCAACTACTATGCTTGCCGTTCCGGTTCTGCTCAACTCCTTCTGAGTAGTAAAGTGGATGGTAGATGAGCTGCGCCAATTAGACAGAGATACCCGCAGGATGATGAATATTCACAGAAGTATTCACCCTAGATCGTCCGTTCCTCCTGTGTACCTCCTACGTCAATGGGGGGGGGCAGGACTCTTGAGCCTGGAGTGTACGCATGGCAGAGTAGTACTGAGTATGGCATGTAACATCCTCAGGAGCTCAGATTCCCTCTTGCGCTTTGTAAAACACGAAACTGTAGCAGTGGGAGCAGGATTGTTCAAGGCAGCAAAAAGAGCAGCAGATGAACTCGGTCTCGCATTCGACACCGGGCGAGGTGGCCGGCGAGGTGCTGATGTAGAGTCAGTCACTGAACTTCAGCCAAATCGCCTGAAAGCTGCCGAACAAGAAAATCTGTTTCGGCAGCACGTCGATAAACCCCAGCATGGTGTCTTCTATAAGGACATAGAAACACTGGGTTTATCGACCAGGCTGACATTCATACATTCAAATACAGAAATATTGTGGTAATCTCAACATTTTGTGACCATATCTCTCCGCTACAGAGTCTATAATATACTTCTCATAATATTTCGTGTTCAGGACTTCCAAGAGTTGTGCTTTATTATAATTTTCCTCATATGTTCCATTAAAAAAAATTGTAACTTCAGCTTAATAGAACTCTTGTTAGCATTTTTATACAGTTGTCTCGAATAATACTTTGCATTGTCAAGAACAATAATGCTATTCGGTTTTAACTTTGGTATTAGGGTATTTTCAAACCATTCCTCAAGTATTTCTCTCTCCATGTTCTTGTGATAATCCACGTTACAGTCGCTCATGTTTTTCCACACGGTTTCAATGAATTATCAACCCATCCATCAACTGATCCACAGAGTCCCTTTATTAGAGGGCAACGAGGTAAGTTGACATTTCCTAGATCCATCAGTCTATCCTTTTTTTACGGTGTCATGAGTATCTTTTTGATAATAAATTTGTCTATTTTCCCTTCTGAGTTCTTTTTATCTCGTCTAGACATGAATTTCGCCAATCCACTATTCTTCTGCTTTCCATAATCGCCATGCGTTTAATAATAGTTTTATATTTAAATTCAATTTTTCTCAGCCAATTTCCTAAAGTTCTTTTGGTATATTTTAGATGATAATCCATTTGTTTTAGTTTCTGTCTACCACGTCAATAGTTGGGATTTCATTTTTCTGATACGCGTCGTAAACTACAGTTCATAAAAGTTTTGCCAACGATGGGTCCAGTGTTTTCGATTGACCGGCGCGGCGTCGCGGTCGGATAGTTGTTTTCTTGGGAGAGCACCTTCTTTCACCAGTTTATTGTGGAACGGGGAACGTTAGTCAGAGATACTGCTTCATTTAGTACATCTAAATCATACAAAGTAGGGTCATTAGCTAGTCGCTTTAAAAGATTATTGTAAACATTAAAGCAAAGAGTATAGCAGGGTAAGTATGAGCCAGATGCCCCTCGGGAATGTTGGGCTGATATTTTTAACTTGACATCACACTACTAAGAGAAAATATTTTGTAAGTAACCACACCTCTATGCACGCTGATTTTTGAAATAAATTAATTATACGAATTTTGAAATGGAAATTTTTTTCTTTGATAATGTAAAACATCTTTGTTTTGCTTTCTATATGTGCAAGATACTACAAAGAAGTATTAAATGAAACATTATTGAATATTTACAGTGAGTAATATACTAAAATATTCCAAATTGAAAAGTTTCAAAAATATAAAATGACACGTATATTGAGAGACACTATCACAGATTTTTTTTATAAATGCTCCTTACTATGCTCTAACATATATTTTATTCAAAATTTTCGGAAGGGTAGAACAGTGCTAAAAAATTATAATTACTACCTATATAGAAATATTAGCGCATGTAATTGTACTCCAATTTTTTTATTATATAATTTTAATAATAGTAATAATAATTATAATTTTAATATTCTAAATATATTAACTCTATAATAATAATTAAAATATAAGTATAATAATAACATTGTAACGAAATTATTAACTTTATTTATTCATCAATTTTCCTATATTTAACCATATAATATTATAATAATAGTATAAGCATAATGATAAAAACTTAAACAAATGTAGGGACACTAAATAGGTAATTCACCTCTATATTTTTTTATATACATATTGTTTATATGCGGCAAAGGCACTGAAGGCAAGGATAACGAGCGCCCGCTTTATACGTATAACCTATTATGTACTCTCAACACGAGGCAAGTTAAAACGTGTTTATATTATTTTGACCTCAAATTCATGTTAGTGGGTATTTTTCTTCCTCCCTTCCGAAAATTTTGCACAAAATATATGTTGTAGAGCATAGTAAGGGGCATTTGTAAAAAAAATCCGTGTCTCTCAATATCCGTGTCATTTTATAGTTTTGAAACTTTTTAATTTGGAATATTTTAGTATATTACTCACTGCAAATATTCAATAATATTTTATTTAATAAAACAAGATAGATTTAGATATGGCACTAAACCTTCTTTATTTTATTTAATACTTCTTTGCATATACAGAAAACAAAACAAAAATTTTTTACATTAGGTATTAAAAAAAAAATTTTTTTCAAAATTCGAATAATTAATTTATTTCAAAAACCAGCGTGCGCAGAGGGGTGAAAACTTACAAAATATGTTTTCTTAGTGCTTATCCTGCTATACTCTTTGTTTCGTTTGTCCGTTCAAATGTAGCCGATTTTTTTCTTATTGAAAACACTGATGAACCTTGATTTTCTTTATCACTGTAATCACTATCATTTTCATTTTCACAAACACAATAAATGTGAACATAGAGGCCTCCCATGGTCGAGACATTTTTACATTAAATACGATAACCTTCTTAAATTATTTTCAAAAACACACCAGCAAATAAACAGATATGAGATAATTATTACTTATAATATTACCCTTTCACCTACAACGCACTGCTAAACAAATCGGTAACAAAACTAAGTGCGGACCTGAAGTATCACAAAATGTAAATAGATCTCCGCTTCGGTCGCGTGCCAACAAAAACAACAATCATTTTTCTCGCTTTAATATAAGCGGTGTAAAAGATGGGAGATCTCATGTGTTGGACGTTTCCCGCCCTCATATCGCGTCTTACCCCGCTCGTCACATCACTATAGCGATTTCTCCTACTATACCTCCAGTTATTGACAAACAGCAAATGTGCACGGTTACCCAGTTCCACCCTTTGAATTTCACCAACCCTTCTGACGCAAGGATGAAATTGTTCTCTAGTTTTAGGTAGGTAGTCAAAATATATGTTTTTGAATACACCGATTTCAAAAATGAAGTAAGTGACCCCTTTACCCTAAGCAGGGAAAAGCAGACAGGGGTGTTAAAGGGGAGAAAGCAACCCTTACGTCATCCTTATAGAACAAAATAAAGTATTTCAAATAAATTGCCAAAAATTGCAAAATATGCGTCTAAATACAATTTTCTAGACAGAGCACCTTTTTTTATCGAAATATCATGGTAATATTCTACAAAAAACAAGTCGTTGTTTTAATTTCCACACTCAGAATTTGGACATATTGACTTCAAACTCACAATCCGATTGCAATATATTATATTTTGCTATTCGAACAAGAGAGAGCAAAATATAGTTTGCTCTCATAACAGTAAAGAGTTGTTCCAAAAGTTATTCATTTCTACCACTTGGCTACGTTCCGTTTACGTAATAACCTAATTGTCAACATGTAACAGAGAAAGTTCCAAAATTGTAATTGTTACGTAATAACTATTTCTCATTTTGTAGAATGCTTGGTAGAAGCATCGTTCCCATTACATAACAGTGGTTAGTTGCAGATAGTTCCATTGATGGTAGCTGCTACATAGATACTTCTAAATGTGCTGTTTGGGATACTCTTATAAGTGCATTATTTTTAAATCTACCCATTTAATCATTAAGGGTGGTGTTTTTAAAGAAATTTTTCAATTTATAGTCTTTTACAATATTTTAAAAGCATGTTTTGCACTTTTTGCAAATTATTTGGAATGTACACATTGGCGCTTCTCACAGCATCGTTTCATAAAATTGCACATGGGGTCCAATATTTAACCAATTCAGAACGTACCATCATATTCAGCATTATTTATTTTGTTTCATAATAGGTAGGCAAATTATTGTATTCAATTTTTTGTATAATTTTTGCATACTTTTACACAAAATTTTCAATGGTGATGATTGATGAGTGTAAAAACATGACTTGTATTAACTGTTAAAAAATCGGTGGAATCAATTTTTAATTGTAGGAAATACTCACATTCTGAGAATAAAAGGCCACCACATCAATAATTTTGTCTCCACACAAGTAGGAACCAACATCTTTGCAGTCTCTGTAATGTGTGTAAACATGTTTTCCACATAAAAATAATTCGTTCCCTAAGACGAACCTACAAGAATTTAAAGTGAATTTTATGTTTTGTCATTTTTGTTTATTTGTCTTACATTGTATTTATTGTTTCAGTCATTCCTGAATCGAAAGTAAGAAACAATTTTCCCTTTTTTTGTAAACGCTTTCACTTCATTACCAGAAGCAATAAAAATCTTGTCTTTAACAGTTCCTTGAAAGTTATTACAAAGGTTAATATTTGGTAAAATGTGAACAGATTATTTAGGTAACTAAACACAAAAAACAATCTCAAATTAAGAATAAAACATGTTTCAAATTCATGTTTTGAATTAAATGTGAGTACTAGAAATCGGATATCGGCGAGTCATTCCAGTGCCGTCTGCAGGATCCTTGATAAGAAATGTAAGTTTATGTCATGTGAATTTGTTTACATTGTATAAATTTTTAAATAATCATATAGAAACGAATTCGTTTATGCATTTTCATTAAAATCATATAGTTTAAAACTTTTTTAGTTCGGTTTCGTCTAATAACATAAAACCGTTTACGAGTTATGTACTTGCACAGATATTCCAATAACCTCTAAAACTTTATATTATACATATCTAATGCAAACCGTGAATTAACATTTGCATTATTCTCGCAGTCATAATGTTACGCAATACTTCCCCGCCGGTGCTGCGCTGCGTACATATGTTTGATTTTTTTTCCGAAATTCTAACTAATACGCTACTACTTTCACAGCCTATACTGATAAGATGGGATACTTGGCTGAACGCAATATTGTATTTCTACAGATATTTTGACGATATAAAAAGAGTCGTACTACAATTGGATGCTAAAGGAGTAGTTACTATTGCAAGTCCTCAAAAAGATATAGTCGATCACAATGTTCAAAAAGATTTCGAATTTATACACTCAAGCTATTCACGAGTCCCTCTCGATATAGAACAACTTGATCGTCAACTAAAAACAGGAGAATTTACCACAATATATGCAATGAATAATAGTGTTTGATCTTCGACAAAATATGTATTAACTATATGTAAGTTACCTGCACCAAATAAAGCCACGTTAAGGTTTGGTCGCTTATTATAACTAGTTACAGCTTGACAAAAGTTTATGAAATTCTGGTGACAACATCTTAGGATTGTCTAGTTTCTTCCTGCAATTGAAAAACTCCATACAGTAAACTCTCGATTTTTTTTTCAATTTTTTTTTTTAAATAATGTAATGAGCATAGCCCTATTTAGTGGAGGTACCTTAGATATCGCTGAACATGTAAACAAAAAACTTGATAGTGTTTTACACAACAATCCTGGTTTTGTCACAATTCGTCGAATAGTAGGCCTACTACATGGCATAGAAGGGAATTGTTTAGGGCTTCAAATAAATTTGGCGTCTTTACGAATGTTCACATAAATGATTTTTTGCAGAGTGGCAGGGGATTTTAACAACAGAATGTATGAAGCAACTTTTAATAACATACTTCTCTTGTAAGGAATAAAATACTGCAGCAATAACTGTGAATAAAAATTATGATGTAAACTGCTAGTGCCAATATGCTTTCACTTTACTATCTCCCCTAGTCATTTTTAGAACCTCTACACTACAAGGTAAGCCACTGAAAAATATTAGTTTGCAGTAATAGTTTAAAAAACATTTAGTTTTAATTGATATATAAATTAATAACGAGGTATTCCTTGCACCGACCCCACTTTTGACGTCAAGACTCGCCTATATCCGAACTCCACTGAGTATAAAGTACCTATATAATTTTTTTTATGTGAAACATCAATTTTCATGGCAGAAACATATTTTTCTTATAATTATTTCGAATTTCGTGTAAAACTAATTTGAAAATATTCGTGACGACGAACTTTAATGCGAATTCGGAAAAAAGTTAAAACCAAATAAAATTTTTTGTGTTATTTTCAAGCTTTCTTTACAATTAATGAATTTAATTTTTATAAGTTCTTATACAAAATATTATTGACTTATGTACCTGCTGCTCCTGCTATTTTTAAGGACGATATTGCAGTACCCGGAAGAGTTTTTGAAATGTAACTGTATATCTTCTTTCTTAATGGAAAACACTTGTAATATTCCATCGTTGTCCACCACCGCAATCTATAATAATTGTAATAGTAATAATAATTGTAACTGTAAAGCACTAGCGGATCTAGAAGGAAATTTGGGTGAGGGGATACGAGGGGATACACATATAAAAAATCAATAATAAGAAAAACTTTTAATTTTCAATATTTTTTTCTTATTCATTACAAAACGGAAAAAAAAGTATGTATTAATATTTTACTATTAATTATTAAATAATTAGTAGTAAAATTACATCTATAAGCTCTTTTAACTCCTTAATTATAAATAATAGAAAAATGGTTGAAGGACTGAAGTGAATTTATTATTTTAGGTAGATACTCATATTTGATCTTCCATCTTTCATTTTTCTATTATCTATTCATTTAAATTATAAAATGAAAGGTTTGTAGATTGATAGAAAGATCAGGGACTACTTTTGAAGTTTCAATAAATATTTACTATACCATTCTAAAAGATAAATTAGGTATATGATTAATGATTAGAGCTGGCAGAAATGTGCGGCGGGATATAGGCGTACGCATCATAATAAGCGTAATAAAACAAATTTACTAGTAACAAAAGCAATATACTGTTACAATTTATAACAGTGTATGTACGACTTACCCTCTTAACTAGCTTACTGAACTAGCTTGATTATCACAAACTGGAGAAGGTCTGTAAAAACTTTGCAGCATCAGGTATCTTTCTATGGTTGTCTCTGTGAGTGTTGTTCATTATGGTGAAAAAATTTACTTATATTTTGAGAACGACCGTTCGACATCTATTGATGTAATACAGACATACTTAAAATAGATTTTGAACGCATTTAACGGATCTGGAGATGCACCAACAGTACTATCACAAATTTGTATTAATCTGGTAAAAACGGTGTCTTGCTTTAACACACGTGCGAACTTTTCTCTAACGCGCTCATTTTTTGCGTCATCTATATCGTGTCGCAGTCGATTTACTTCGTCCACTATTTGCAGTGATTCCGCTAATTACAACGCACTGTTTTGTAATTTTTTTATGGCGTCATGTAATCTTGTAAATAGTTTTTAAAGCTGTCTCAACCGAAATATCTTCGAATTTTGTCTGGCTTTCCTTAATAGCTGCAGGCTCGTCAGGATTGAATTGTAGTATTAAAGCTTTTATTTGTCGTAAATATTCAACATAATAAAAAGCTGCCGTTAACCATGATCCTCAACCTGTAAGAATGGGCTGTGGTAGTTCGGGAATACCGCGACACTTGCTGTGAAATGTGCGAAGACATTTAGGAGATTTAAGAAACACTTTTTTTGTACTTACTATTAATGCATCTACCTCTGAAAAACCTTGTCGAACAGTTTCTGCTACAAAATGTAAAGCATGCACTTTACACGTAACATGTACCAACCAACAACCGTATTCTTGAAGAGAACGACCTACCAAACTCATTGTCGCGGCACCATCGGTCACAAACATCAACACTTGACTTGTTGGCAGGTCAAATTTTTCTAACATCTCTAGCACCACTTGCGTAATTCTTTTGCCAATACACTCAGCCTCTTGCTACCTAGTAACAGTAGAAAATTCGGTTTAAGAGGATCCAGTACACGTACTATAACATTTACAATAGATTCTTTTTACAATTTGTTGTCTCCTCAACACATAACTACAGCCGATTCTTACACGTTGGGGAACATGGTTGAAGGCAGTTTTTTATTATGCTGAATATTGTCACGTGTTTGCTATCCACACAAACACCTCTACTCGTAGATTCGTTGATTGAAAGTCCAGGTAATACTTACTCACTACTTTATTTACTAATTAACAATTAACAACAATAGATTAATCACTGTCCTAATTATAATCACAACTGAACACTTATAAGTCTCTTTCGTATTTCTTCTTTACTCGTTCACGTTCGACTTCTCAGATTAAGACTCGGCACACCCTGTGTCTTATTTATACATCCATTCACACGATCTAGAGGAGTCCAGAATATTTCCGGCCGTTAGCGTACAATTCCAGTCTCATCTAATCAGTCTACACAGTCCAGTGGCGTAACACTGCCCCCTCCTTAAGCCTGAACGTCCCGATCAGGCAATTCATTATTCCCTGCATACTTGGCTAGTCTCTCTATGTGCACCACCTTCATCTTGGATTTTGAACTTTGCTGAATTCTATATACGTCGTTTAGTCTGGTGACGACAGTGTAAGGTCCTTCCCAAGGATGGTAAAGCTTCAGGGACCTCCTTTCTTTCGTTGTGGGTTATATAGCCAAACCAAATCTCCAGCCTGGAACCCTCCTGAATTTGCCTTAAGATCATAACGAGCCTTCATGCGATCACTTGCTATAGCAATTCGGTCTCGTACCAGCTCATGAATATTCCTTAGCCGTTCACCTACTTCATCGGCGTAGTCATTTATGGAAAGTCGCTCCTCATCTGGTGTGCCAAATACCAAGTCACATGGCAGTCTAATCTCACGTCCAAACATCACGCGAGCCGGCGATTGTTTTGTTTCATGAATGGAGGCCCTGTAGGCCATAAGGAAAAGAGGTAAGTGACGGTCCCAATCTCTCTGATGTTTCTCAACCACTTTAGATAGGTGCTCCTCCATGGTTTTATTATATCTCTCTACCATTCCGTCTGATTGTGGATGTACGGCTGTTGTTCTTGTCTTATGAATTCCCAGTAAGCGACACATCTTCTGAAACACCCCTGATTCAAAGTTTCTTCCTTGATCCGAATGCAATTCTAGGGGCACGCCAAATCGACATACTAGATTATCTACTAGAGCTTGAGCGACAGTGGCTGCTTCTTGGTTGGGTATGGCATAAGCTTCAGGCCACTTACTGAAATAGTCCATGGCAACTAAGATGTATTTGTTCCCATCATCCGTCACGGGGAATGGACCAGCTACGTCAATCGCAATTCGCTCAAAAGGAGCCCCTATGTTATATTGTTTCATTTGACCCTTACTTCTTGTCTGTGGTCCCTTACTTGCCGCACAAACTTCACATTTGCGGCACCAAGCCTCCACATCTTGGCGACTGTTCACCCAGTAGAATCGTTCGCGTACTTTAGTGAGAGTTTTGTTGATGCCAAAATGTCCGCCAGATGTTCCATTATGCACTTCCTGGAGTACTTTTGATATGCGACACCTGGGAATTACCAATCTCAAAGAAATTTCCTTCCCGTCTGGACTTTCCCAAGCTCTTTTCAACAGACCATCCTCTACTCTAAGGGAATCCCATTGTGCCCACAAAGCCTTCAGTCTCACTGCTTTGTCTGAAATGTCCTTCCAGCCAGGTCGGGCTCCTCTTTCTTTCCATTCCAGAATAGGACCAGTTTCTTGATCTTTTAACTGCTCTTCTCTTAATGTCTCTTTTGTCCAATCCTCAGGAACATCAATTTTAACGGTGTTTACAATTATTATCCCTTGTTGTTTTTCCACCCGGTGGCAGTGCTTGCAGTCTTCCCGACAGGGTCTTCTGGAGAGAGCGTCTGCATTTCTATGGGATTTTCCAGGACGATGTTCGATTTTAAAATCGTACTGCTGCAGTTTTTCTATCCAGCGAGCTAGTTGGCCTTCCGGAGTCTTCAATTGCAATAACCACTTTAATGCAGCATGGTCGGTCCGAACTTTAAAATGTTGTCCATATAGGTACTTGTGAAAATGGTCTATGGACTTGACAATGGCCAATAGTTCCTTCCGTGTCACACAATAGTTACGTTCTGGCTTCGACAACGTCTTGCTGAAGTACTCAATTACTTTTTCCTGTCCATTTTGATTTTGGGAAAGAACACATCCAAGTCCAGAATTATTAGCATCTGTGTCTAACACGTAGAGACCTTTCCGTTCTGGGTATGAAAGAACCGGACTCGAACACAGTGCTGATTTTAGTGTTCTGAATGATGTTTCACACTCTTGTGTCCATTGGTACTGAACCTTCTCTTCTGTAAGCCGGTGTAGTGGCTTCGCAATATCAGCAAATCGTTCGACAAATCGTCTGTAATAAGTGCTTCGTACTTCGTGAACATTTGAAGGACTCGGCCAATCACGTACTGAGGAAATCTTGTCTGGGTCTGTTCTTATCCCCTCCGAAGACACGACATGTCCTAGGAATTTTACCTCTTTCTGGAACATTAGGCACTTTTTGGGATTCAATTTCAGGTGAGCATTTCTAATTCTTCCAAACACTTCTTGAAGGTTCTTCAAATGCTCCTTAAAATCCCGTCCCATAACCATCACATCATCAAGATAAACTAGACATGTCTTCCAAGTTAGTCCTCGTAGTACCAGTTCCATCAGTCTTTCAAAAGTCGCTGGCGCATTGCACAGGCCGAAAGGCATCACAGTGAATTGATAAAGGCCACTTCCTGTCGAAAAGGCTGTCTTGTCTTTGTCATCTGGATGAAGTCCCACTTGCCAATATCCACTTCGAAGATCTAGAGTGGAAAACCACTGTGAACCTGCCAGCGTACTTAGTGTGTCATCAATTCGGGGTAACGGATAGCTGTCTTTTCTAGTGACGTCATTCAGCTTCCTGTAGTCGACACAGAATCTTAAAGTTCCATCTTTCTTAGCAACCAAAACTACTGGCGACGACCAAGGACTGGTTGATTCCTCAATAACTCCGTCTTTAAGCATCTTCTATACCATTGCAGAAGCCTCTTCTTGTTTTGCTAATGGGAGCCTCCTAGGTGGTTGACGAATAGGACTTGATTCACCAATATTTATCCGATGTTGCACTATGTTGGTCTTTGTAAGAGCTTCTGTGTCCTTTGCAAATACTGTACTTTCTTTCTTCCAAAATTTTAAAGCTTCTCTATGTTCATCTGGAGTTAAATGTTTTAACTGGGCATTTAACATCTTTACAACTTCTTGGTCCATATCTGTAGACGAAGCTCCAATGATTTGTTCTTCACATCTCGCAATCCATGTGACTGGTTCGTAGGTGCCAATTGCTTCGCCTTCTTTGAACGTCACTGCGTGTGAATTTAGGTTAACCATTCTAATCGGTATCTTATCTGTAGTCTGTGTTAAAGTCCTTGCCAAGATCACATTATCTGTCATTTTAATTGAGTCAGCCTTCTCAACGAGGCCAAAGCGGTATCCCACAGAATTTTCCTCCAGGACTGCCTCAATTACTTTCTCTGTTCTTGCAGGAATTTTTATGGTCCTCGAAGTTAGTAGCCTAACATTATGGAATTTTTCATCTGCCGTTGAAAGAATAATTTCTTCATTTCCAATCCTGAGAACTCGTTCTCCAACGTCAAGTACAAATCCATATTTTTCCATAACGTCTAATCCTAAAATGAAGTCATCTGTAATGTCAGCTAGGATAACTTGATGTTTAAAACATAAGCGGCCAATCTGCAGCTCCATGTCGACTTCCCCATGAACCGCCGCCCTATCTCCCGTAGCTGTTCGGATGATTAATCCATTCTGTTCTTTATTTACTTTGAAACCCGTTATGAATCCTGCCCGTACTATTGATGACGTAGCTCCTGTGTCGATTGTGAACACACATTTCTTCTTATTTACATAACCCTCCAACAACAGACTACTTTGAACTCTCCGAAGTTGGGAAACTTTTATTTCTCGGGGGTCACAACATTTCTTGGCCAGCGCAGCCCCCAAATTGCCAGCCATCTTCAGTTTTCCTGTGGCTCCTCAACCACAGCAGCATTTACCCTTTCCGGGCTGCGTTGACGACAGTTTCTTTTGATATGGCCCACTTTGCCACACCTATAACAACGGATGCCTCCATTCGGTCTCCCACTAGCTTGTTGTTGGTCTTGTCTCTGCTGGGAGTTCGATTTTGTCAATAGTTGGGGCATCATCTTGTGTAGATCAGATATCAGGTTTTGTGTTGTGTTGTCTGGCTTGTCTTCCTCCACACTCACAGCTCGTACTCTCTGATTTGATTGTGTGGTATCCTTATAGGCAGCCTCAATCTCCAGTGCATGTACTAAAGCCTCACTACTAAGCTTATGCTTGGCCAACTTAAGAATTCGCCTAACTTCCTGGTCCATTACTCCATCAATAAATGTACCAACTGCTAACTGTTGTTGAAATTCCATTGGTGCATAAGGATAGGCTAGATGGGCTAATCTTTCTACCGCAGCCTCGAACTCCTGGAGGCTTTCTCCACCTCGTTGTCTGCGTGATTTGAACTGAGCCTGATATACTTGGGCGAGATGTTGGTCGCCATATCTTAGTTCTAACGCTGCCTCCAAATGCTAAAGTTTTGTTGCTGTGCGGCAGGAATTGTTTGGAGCAGGTCCAATGCTTGGCCCCTTAATGCTAATACCAATGCTGTTGCCTTTTCCTCATCGTTCCAGTTATTTGAACGCGCAGCTGCCTCAAATTGTCTCTTATAAGTTGACCATGAACTTTGACCGTCGAATGAAGGTGGTTGTAACCTAGCACCAGACGACAGTACTAATTGGCCACCCTTCTCTCTTAATTGTTGCTTGAGTCGGGCTACTTCTCCTCTGACTTCGGTTATTTCCCCTTCAACTTGGCTGACTTTTTCTTTAAATTCACTGACCTCTCCTTTAACTTCATTAACTTGTCCTTCGACTTCACAGACTTTTTTCGATAACATCTCCTTTAAATTTTTCAGTGAGGGAGAAAATAGCTGCCTGCTGTTCCTCTAGGCTTCTTTTTATATCTTGGTTTTCCTCCAATCGTCTTATTTCCAAGCTCTCCATCATTTTTCTTAAGTCTTCTTTTTCTTCCTGGCGTTTTCTCTCTTGAGCTTCCATAATTTTTCTCTGTTCGTCTTTCTCTTCTTGTCGTATTCTCTCTTGTTCATCTTTTTCTTCCCGCCGTCTTCTCTCTTGTTCTTCTTTGTCTTCTTGCCGTCTTCTTTCTTGATCTTCCATAATCTTCCTTTGTTCGCTTTTTCTTCTTGTCTTTAGGCCTTCGTTTTTGTCATCTTCTTTTTTCTTCCCGTCGTTTTCTCTCTTGATCTTCCATAATCCTCCTTTGTTCTTGCATTTGTTGCACCAATGCTGCAAGTAAGTCTTGTGTTTGTTTCTCCGCCATGCTTCTTGTTGTTGGCATTAACTCACGACACGTAAATCAGTTCAAAATAAAGTTTATTACACTATAAAATCCGTAAAATGTTGATATCACGTCTATTTTAATAATGGAATGTTCCAGAAAAACCTCTAAACGGCACTAAAAAGTCTTATTTAGAGTCTATACCTCTTTTGTGTTGACAAAATTCACTTATCTCCCCTAATTGTCCAATGGAATGTTCGAGAATTTGCACGAAATATCACTAATAAGTCTTGTTTTGAGTCTATAACACGTTTCCGTTAACACAGTTTACGTATCTTCTGTGGTTTTCCAAATCGAATGTTCTAGAATTGTCACTAAAAGTCACTTGTAGTCTTGTTTTTAAGTCTACAACACGTTCCCGTCGACACAATTCACGTATCTCCTGTAGTTTCCAAATAGAAAGTTCTAGAATTTTCCCGAAATTGCACTAATAGTCCTTTTTCTCAGTCCACGACACGTTATAACTAGCGGCACTCGCGTATTTGCAGCTATTTCTAAATCGAATGTTCTAGAACTTCTCGAAAATCCACTTTAAAATCACTATTCAGTCCAGAAATAGTCCTCCAAACACTGTCCAGTAGTTTAATTCTTCGTGTCACCCCTAATTCCTGAGAAGATCACTGTAGAATGTTTTCGAATATTCCAGAAATTTCTCTTCCAATCCACTTCCGACACCAAATTGTCACGTGTTTGCTATCCACACAAACACCTCTACTCGTAGATTCGTTGATTGAAAGTCCAGGTAACACTTACTCACTACTTTATTTACTAATTAACAATTAACAACAATAGATTAATCACTGTCCTAATTATAATCACAACTGAACACTTATAAGTAAAGCTGGCCGAGGTGGCTGGAGTACAGCCACGGTCTTGCGCTGGCGTCACACGTGCCGATTTAGAAGTGATTTACGCTGCAGTCTTATTTGAAAGATTAATGCGTGAGGTTTTACCTATAAATTATACATAATATCAAATGCGCCAAAGGGTAAAAAACGACCGTACGCGGACACAGTGAATAAATTTATCGATGAATTTCCGGATTTATTCTATGACGGATGCAAAATAATTTGTAAAGTTTGCAAACAAGACTTAATGTGCTGGCACAAAACAGATTGTCGTCGTCATATCAATACCGTGCAACATCAAAATAAAAAAAATGGCATGCCTTTGCCAACTCAGTTTATGTTTGATTTATTGTTAATGTTAATAGCCTGTAATATTCCACTACACATACTGGATAAACAACCATTTCAGGAGTTTTGGAATAAATACAATCCCCTGGTGAACTTACCAAGTCGTACATCGTTACGTAGATATATTCCAGCTATTCGTGAAGACATTGTAAATAGGATTAAATGTGGATTAAAAAATACACGGCTCTGGTTATGTATTGACGAGACGACAGATTGTAAAAAAATTCTATTTTAAATATTATAGTACGTGTACTGGACCCTCTTAAACCAACATTTCCACTTTTACTAGCTAGTAAAAGACTAACTGCGTGTACTGGCGAAATAATTACGCGTGTGGTGTTGGAAACATTCGAAAAATTTTAACTTTCAACAAGTCAAGTATTGATGTTTGTGACTGATGGTGCCGCGACAATGCGCGTGGTAGGCCGTTCTCTTCAAAGAGACAATTGTAGGTTTTTACATGTTACGTGTAAAGTGCATGCGTTACATCTTGTGGCAGAAACGATTCGAAAATGTTTTCCAGAGGTAGATGCATTAATAGCAAATACAAAAAAGTATTTCTCAAATCTCCTAAACGGCTTCGAGCATTTCACAGACAGTGTCCTGGTATCCCTGAACCACCAGAGCCGATTCTTACACGTTGGGGAACGTGGTTGAAAGCGGCTTTTTATTATGCTGAATATTTTCAACAAATAAAAGCTGTGATACTACAGTTCAACCCTAACGAGGCTGCAGCTATTAGGGAAAGCCAGACAAGCTTTCAAGACGTTTCCCTTGAAACAGATTTAAAAACTATTAATAACAATTATAGAGGACTACACGACGTAATACAAAAATTGCAAAATAGTTCGTTGTCGTTAGTGGAATCGCTGCAAATAGTGGACGACGTAAATACACAGCTACAGGCTATAAATGACGCAAAAAATAATCGCGTTAGTGAAAAATTCGAGAGTGTATTACAGAAAGATCCTGATTTTAGCAAATTAAGACAAATTTGTGATGGTGCATCTACAACTTCGTTAAGTGAGTTCACAGATTGTTTTACTTATGCCTCTATTACATCCGTAGATGTCGAACGGTCATATTCAAAATACAAACATATTTTTTTCACCAAAGCGAACATCGCTGACGGAGACAGCTGTAGAAACATACCTGATGCTATTATACTATAGATCTTCCCCACTTTGTGATGACGACAACCAAACTACTTCATAAATCTGCTTAAAAAGGGTGTTTTATACAAATTTTTATAAAATGTAACATTATTGTTAAAATTTATTTCCATTTATTGTACTTATTCAAGTATTATGATATGATGTAAACATATGAGTCATATGACGGCTCTGTCGGCCAGGTGACCTCGGCCAGCTTTACTTATAAGTCTCTTTCGTATTTCTTCTTTACTCGTTCACGTTCGACTTCAGATTAAGACTCGGCACACCGTGTGTCTTATTTATACATCCATTCATACGATCTAGAGGAGCCCAGAATATTCCCGGCCGTTAGCGTACAATTCCAGTCTCATCTATATTAATATACATTTACATTTTTTAAGTTAGCCATGAAAGTTTTGATATGTGATATTCAAACAAAAAATCAGAGTTGTGTCAATTTATTTGCAGTTACATATTACTTCGCCGATCACTCGAGCAACAAATCGTCATTTTGAATTTTGAACAATATTTGTAATGCAATTTCCTTTTTGGTACATTTTAATAAAAGCTTGTTTTTAAAAATATTTTTTTTTGTTTCTTGTTGCTGTTTTGTTATGATATGTCTTTTACAAATAAAGCATACAATTATTATTTACATACTTTTCAAATTTATTAAAAAAAAAATTAGTTTGGAATCGAAAAGTGTGTTTTTTACTTTTTTCTCTAAAACCAAAAAGAATTTCGAATATGACGTAATAACATAAATTGAAGCTAATTAAAACCTTTATAAGAAAACATTAACAGTTTATGTACAGGGTGAGGTAAAAAAAATATTCAAGGAAATTAATTTTCTTTTCGTATTTTAAATCTCGCTGTATGTATGTTTAAAGGCTTTAAAAATATCTACAATTTGATGTGTCCAACATGGTCGTCGCCTAAACAATTAAGTGGCGCACTGTATGTATATATATATATATGTATGTATATATATATATATATATATATATATATATATATATATATATATATATATATATATATATATATATATATATATATATATATATATATATATATATATATATATATATATATATATATATATATATATATATATATATATATATATATATATATATATATATATATATATATTCCATGGTATATTTGTTTGCTTAAAATTACCTTCTCTACACGTTGGTGGAGAGAAACACCCTGCTGTAATATGCATACTTGCCGAGAAATAGAAGATTAAAAGCTGATATAATGAAAATCTCGTTACAAAATGTTACATTTTACTTTCTTATATCTAACTATGAAGAATATATTCTCATTATAAAAAAAAATCTAATTCTAAACTTTGACGAAAAGGGACGTTGTGAAGCAAGAAAATAACAAATTTCTCCGAATTGCCATGACGTTTGTAGTTCTGTCAGTGATATATGTAACTAAAAGTTGGTGTGATTTCCGGCTAGACACCAAGTTGAATGATTGATATCGATATCCGTAATAATATAATGCTAAATTTTTTTCAAATCAATTTTTTGACAATACCTCGTATATTTTACGTTTATTTTTTTTTTTCCCTGCAGAATTGGATTCTTCGTAAAAATGACACAAAACCAATCATAAGTACATTTTAATTTCTTTTTTTCGCTTAGTAACGAAGACAAGAAACCAAGTGACTCGATCTCTTACGTGGACACCATAATTGTTTAAACATACCCAAACATTACACTTAAATTACACTTAAATCCTTACCTTCTGTGGTTCTTTTGGATAAGCATTTGGCAATAACTGTAAACAATTTGAATTTGTTATTCCTACGAAAGTGTAATCAACCCTGGTTAGCTCTAACTCCATGTTTCTTTTTTAAATTAATTCAAATCGAACTAGTTAACAGTGCTATTTGGAAATAAGCAAGGTGTGGAGAAATCAATTTTCCCTTGGCAACCACAGTTGTATACAGATAATAGTAATCCTATAGTTAGTGGCGACTGGAGATATTTAGGTTAACCTTATTTTAATATGAGAGCATAGAATCCAAATGACATTTGAGGGCAAGACTGTTTTTGCAAAACAGAATGTGATTAAGATTTAAAAAAAGAAAGTTGCAAAAATGGCGTCTCCACAAGTTATTTTCAGACAATTTGTAAAATATTTTTCTGCGACGATCTAGAACTGTTTTTGGTCAGTTTTTTGTGTGGAAAATACATATTTACTAGTCTGGCCCGGCAAAGTAACATAAAAGAGATCGGTACAGTAGGTATATTTGCATATATACTACAGTTGTATAAATAGTATAAACTATAGCTAATCAATAAATCAAACAGCGTTATACAGACCCAACACCATTCGTAATTTGGGTGTTATTTTTGATGCCAAAGTGCCAAACTTACTTCCAAAAATCACAATAAGACAAGACGGTGTATATCCCACTATTGGCTTTCCTAATGCTATAATGGAAAGTAGGCTTTCCATAGAAAATTTAGAAAATAGTATGAAATAACGAGTAATATATATATATATATATATATATATATATATATATATATATATATATATATATATATATATATATATATATATATATATATATATATATATATATATATATATATATATATATATATATATATATATAATATTTATATAAGATATTAACAAAACAGACTGCAGTGATATTCTCCTTATGTTCAATTGCCAGGTACCTAGACTCACCTCTTGACAATCTTTAACTTTTCATGTACCGCTGACTGCGAGAACATATGTATATTAAAAAGTTTTCTCCTATGTGACAAGTATAACACAATTCAAGATCATTTTGATATATTTATCTGCAGTGTAGCCTCCATTAAACAACTATAATTTCTTATTTTTATTATTCTTTGTATCTCCTAAATTTTCCTCTGTCTATTTTTCAATGATATATTTTGTATGATATTCAAAATATGTAAAACTGCTAATCCAATAAGCATGCGAGGTTACAAACGTTCTAAAATAGATCGGCATAAGAACTATTTATGTAAACGTATATAAATTCTCTTCAAGACGTTATTTTCCGATGTCAGATAGCCAAAAAAATGCTAAAGATATAGTTTACAAAAAAGTTACGTAGAGGTTTATAAAACTAATATAGGTAACGCATAAATGAAAGTACTTACGAAGTTTTATTTAACGCTGGCAGACGTTGCAAAAAGAGGTTTTATTGTTTCTAAAAAATTAAATAATTGGTGAGATATTTATAAGTATCACAAAAATGAAAGCAGTATCAGCCAGATGTTAGTAAGGAGGATTACTTAAACCCTGGTGGAAATATTTTCTGCCAATAGTCTAATTTAGTCTTGCAGTGTTCTGAAAAAACAATTCCAGAAGAATGAGTAAGTCTAAAAAATTCTGAAACATTCTGAAAAAGTATCAAAAAGATCTATGTAAAACTTACTAAGCATTGAAGACTGCATTTTTACAAGTTTTTAGACTCTTCTAGAATACTTTTTCAGAATTAATCAGATCTTTCATGAAAATTTAGCTAAAGTAAAAGTAAGACTTTTTCAGAGTTAATCAGTAAAATTTAAAACATTTCAGATTTTCGAAAAATTATTTACTGTAGGTTTTATCATATTTATTACTTCTCGTAAGGAATATAAAAACTTGATAGGAGGAGGATTATTAGTAAAAAAAATATTAATGTTTATATTCTATACATTTTTAAATTTTATTTACAGATTTTTTTTGATAATTAATTATATACGGTTAAAATATACGAACTGTTTTTATTAAATAATTACAAGGCGATAATTATTTTATTATAATATATATAATACAAAGTATTTCAGAAACATTTAAGAAATACTTAATAGAATATATAATTGAAATGATTTTAGAAACATTTAAGAAATTCAAAATAAAAAAATATATATATATATATATATATATATATATATATATATATATATATATATATATATATATATATATATATATATATATATATATATATATATATAATACAAATTATTCTAAAAATATTTACGAAATACTTTACAATAAATATATAATGCAAATATTTTTAAAACATTTAAGAAATACTTAATAAAATATATAGAATTCAAATTATTTAAAAAATATTTAAGAAATAGTTAAAAAAATATATATTTTATAAATATTTACGAAATACTTACAAATAAATATATAATACAAAATACTTCAAAAACATTTAGGAAATACTTAATAAAATACATATAATTCAAATTATTTCAAAAACATTTAAGGAATACACTTAATAAAATGTTATATAATACAAGTGATTTTAAGAAATATTAATGAAATACTTTTAAGATAAATATAATATAAACTATTTCAAGAATATTTAATTAATACTAATAATAAATATATATACCTAGTACAAAATATTTCAAAAACATTTAAGAAATACACGTTATAAAACATACAATATTAATACACAATTTATTCTAAAACCATAAGTCTATCGCGTCTAGTCAGTCATAATCAGGGGTTCTGATTGGCCTCCTAAATCGAATGATGCATTGTTGTGCATGCCATCACCCCACTTTCAATTCCACTTCTACGTTCCACGTATGATGCCAACTTTATCTATGATGAGAACAGCTAATGTAGAAGAGGTGCCTTTTGTGTTCGTTTATAAAATAATAGTGTAGTGTTGATTGTTAGGATTATATCGATATAAACAAAAGCACGTATGTCCAATCGAAAATATTGTAAAAAGTACAGATATATCCGGAGCTATGTGAACATTAATAATAATGCATGCCCACTTGTTGTACCAGCAACGGCTTTGGCGGTGCAAGATTTGGAATTTTTGGAAATGAAATGAATGCTGCTACTAATGATAGAAATCAAGAATGCTCTGTGCATCATGATCCAAACGATCCAACTTTATCTGAAATACTTTGTATTATATATATTATAATAATAATAATTATCGTCTTGTAATTATTTAATAAAAACAGTTCGTATATTTTAACCGTATATAATTAATTATCAAAAAAAATCTGTAAATAAAATTTAAAAATGTATAGAATATAAACATTAATATTTTTTTACTAATAACCCTCCTCCTATCAAGTTTTTATATTCCTTACGAGAAGTAATAAATATGATAAAACCTACAGTAAATAATTTTTCGAAAATCTGAAATGTTTTAAATTTTACTGATTAACTCTGAAAAAGTATTCTAGAAGAGTCTAAAAACTTGTAAAAATGCAGTCTTCAAACTGCTTAGTAAGTTTTACATAGATCTTTTCATACTTTTTCAGAATGTTTCAGAATTTTTTAGACTTACTCATTCTTCTGGAATTGTTTTTCAGAACACTGCAAGACTAAATTAGACTATTGGCAGAAAATATTTCCACCAGGGAAGGCTAGTTCGTTATTTATTTTAATTTTGTGTTATTTGTAATTAATATTTTTAGATTATCATTTGGCAAACGCCTTGCTGCTTCACGCAAAAGTAAATGAATAGGGTGGTAAATGCAAATAAAAATAGTATAATTGACAGTCTCTCATGTAATAGTTTTTATCTTTTGTTTTGATTATTTTGATTTTGTGAATTATGCAGAATGACATTAAAAACTCCATGGTTATACCTCGTAAACCAGTGTTCTTTTTATGAACAGTTCTGAGGTCACTGGAGCATTAAGCTCCAGGCAGGTCTTCATGATCCTAAAAAGAAAACGGTCAGTGAATGATGACGACATATATTGACAAATAAAACTATAATTCTGAAAAACATTTTTTTATTGATATGATCATTTGCAAACATGTTTGATAAATAGATCATTATTACTTCATAACACATAAACAAAAAATGTTTTCCATCAAAAATTTGGCATTTTCGAGTGTAATTTTTGAACAAATTTGTTTTTCGAAAAAACAATTTGCTAGAGGGCGCATGTTTTTTATCGAAGTATCATGTAATCATTTTACAGAAAACAAGTAGTCGTTTTAATTTCCACATAAGAGTGAATGTAAAACATCATGGTTTATTACATATTTCATTCAATCGATTTAACTTGGGCATATTGACTTATTCAAACTTACAATCAGTAAGTTCAATTGCACATATTATATTTTGCTATTCGAACGAGAGAGAGCAAAATATAGTTGGCTCTAGCATACCAAAGAACTGTTCCAAAAGTTAGTCATCTCCACTACTTGGTTACTTTCCGTTTACGTAATAATCTAGTTATCAACACGTAACAGGGAAGGTTCCGGAATAGTAATTACTACGTAATAACTATTCCCCATTTTGGTGAATGCTTGTTCCCATTACGTAAAAGTCGTTAGTTGTGGAAACCTTTAAGGTTCCACTGATAGTAAGTACTACTAAATGTGCTGCTTGGGACGAGACAGTACATTTCTGTGAATATGGAAGACAGTGAAAACTTTACAATGAAAACGATGAGGAAATTATAAATGAAATATATAGGTTATAGGCGACGAATATTCTTAAAACGATAATCTTCGTAACTTCATAGAAATATATGAAACACTTCCAGAATTGTGGAATAATCAAAGCTCAAACTATATTAATAGAACCAAAATTGACAGTATTACTGATCGTGTACGGTCCCTTTAACGGAAGTTAATAATCCTCACACAAGAAATTACAAAGAAGTTGTAACTCTCAAAAAAACTTGTTTAACAATACTTATAAAAGTAACATGTTAACTGGGTAATTGTTCCCATTCTGTAATAGGGTTCACACCTGTTGAATGGTTGTAAAATAAAATAAAGTAAAATATTTTATTACTACAGAAACAAAGCTTTTCCCGTGCACGTATGAAAAGTCATGCAAGCACGGGAAAAATAGTTTATGGACGTGTAATGAACGATATTTTTCATTATAACTCTGAAAACAACACATAAAAATAAATAAAAGTATATTCTGGAGAATATATTTAGAATAAAAATTACAAATAAACGTCAAAAACAATGCCAAATGCTAAAGAAATTTTAATCGCATATATTTTATTATGATTGACAAATTAGGCAGCCTTAATATATTAATAACAGGACAGATAATGTCATAAGAAAAAAGCAAATATTGACTTAATAATAATTATAATGAAAAGAAATATAATGTTAAAAATTTTTTGCTAATTATTGCTAATTATTTTTACAAAACATCACTTATCATTCGACAAAACGCTGCTCCAACGGACTCGGCGAAAGAAAAAAAATGTATACCGGGCAAGTATCTATTTTGCCACCTCCCCCCCCCTAATGGCGGATTTATAATAAATGAACAGTAGTCACAAACGACAAAAAAGCGCCGCAGGCGAAATTTAAAGATCGAACGCTCTAAAATTAAAAGTTAAAAATTCGAATTGCAAAAACATTTCCTAGAAAAAATTTATCATTTTTTAACGTAACTAGGCAAAAGAAGTAAAATCAGATTTTAGATATGTATCAAGATTATAGGTTATAGTGGTGTATGAATTTATAGTTTTAAAGAGAATTTTCAAGTTGTGATGTTTTTCTATGTACTTACCTAGAGTATTTTTGGATTTTGAATTTGCTTTTTTTTTTTCAATGTGTAAAATGTCTTTTATTTTTAAAAATAAATATTTTTTATTAAATGCCGGTTTTATTTGGTACAAATGTTTTACTAAAAAAAATTTTGAGAAAATATTTTTCTTCTAAATAAATAGTTTATAATAAATAATAAATCTACTTGTCATAACTAACGAATATAATAAATAGTAAACATTAAAAAATTGTACCAATATTTCTATATAATTGCTGCTAATAAATTGGGCATTAGTGGCTGCTGTCCAATAATATTAGTTACGAAAACACAGTATTTTTAGTGTTATTGGTTTACTTATTTAGCAGAAATAAAAAATGTAGTAATCACAAGTATATACAATTATATCACTAATAACTTGATTAACAAATGTTTAGTTCATTATTCGTTAATATTATGTTGATTAAACAGTTTATTTACCAGTAATACCTAATTTTGATCACGTTTTGTATATTTGTCCCAAATATACACTATCAGAAACCTGTTTGTATTAACCGCTAATAGATTTGGTTCTTGTCCCATATTTAGCAAAATTTTTTATTAAGAAGGCATAAATATATATTTACCAGCAATAAACATTTTTCTCTGTGTACTGACAAGTATTTTTTCCTAAAGAAAAAACTACCCCTTTTTATGACTAAGGGGTATTGCTTTGAGATTCTTTAACAAGCGAATTCACTAAATGAATGTAGTGTAGAATACTGCCTAGTTTCTTAACTATTGTTACTATGACTATTATTTTCAAAATGGTATACTCCTTACAAGAAAGAATTGAAATTGTATGTTTCTACTATGGAATCAATAATTCGGCAAGAGCAGAGGCTTGAATTTTTAATATTACTCATTCCAGGAAAAATGCAACATATAAGTACGTAACTGAATTGATGCACGAATTTATGGAAACGGGATCAGTTGGTAACAGAAAACTTAACTCAACGCGAGTGGTTAACGACGAAACTATGGAAGCTAGTTTTAGGAGCAGTTACTTTAGAGGATCAGCTATCTTTATCACAATTATCTAGAGCAAGAGGTATTTCACAGCAGTGTTTTTGGAATTTTACATACACAAATTTCATCCAAACAAAATAAAATTAGTACGGGAATCGTAGGAGCATGATTCTGACCGTGTCTCGAGTTTTATGAAGTAATGAGTGGAAGTTTAATGGACATTTCAAATCATTTCAAAAATTTTATTTGCAATTTTTTTTTTGCAAAATTTCTTCATTTAGTCTTGATAGTTATGCCTTATAGTATCGCTTGGATCCCATGCACCAATACTAAGCCTAAATTTCACCAGCCGCCACTGTCCGACTTGTTGCCGGCTTATCTGTTCAGTATTATTTATAGGAAGGTCGTCTATGAAAGTCCACTATTTCATTTTAAAGTGCTTATTTATACTATTAAATAATCCAGATACAATAAAATTAGCCTCGGCCTGTGAAAAATATGTTTGCAATGAAATTATTTTGTTCCATTCATTGCAAAAATACACATACGTTTTTCGTAATCGTTAACACCCAATTTTTGGACAACACCAAATTTACAGTTTAAATTTATTTTTCTTGAATGCATTTTGATATGGGGCTTTTAATTTTAATGCCTCGATGTTCGATCACCTCTGACTGCAGCATATTCCAAGGTGTGTAGCACAGAACGGCAACATAAACAGTAAACAAGGGAAAAATTACCCTTACATTCAAATTTATTGATAATGAATTGAAGTGGGAAGAGTAAGTCATTGATTTGTCGTCTTTTTCTATCACATTATATCGGGCCATCTCATTATAAGTGTAGGCTGATCTCATCCACACAACTCTGATATAAAGAACACGGACGTGTGCCTATATATCCAGATTTTATTTTTTTTCACTAATCACAAGGATCTAATCACAATCACTAATCAGTATAACAGTTTTTCTGAAAACGTCAAAAATACGTTGAACTTTCTTTCGTTATAATTAAATAACATTGTGCAAAAAAAAATAACATTTGACCATTTATAGACTCCAACCATATAAAACTGCAACACTTTTATGCACCTATTCTGGCAAAATCAGAATACCAATTTGCTAAAAATAAAACAATATTTTCACTTCAAAAAATGCTTTATTTGAAATTTAAAAATACAAAAATATTTATTATAGGCATAACATTAAAAATAATGTATTTACATATATTATAATATAGTAGAAAACTGTTTTTAAAATTTACCCAGTTCTAGCAGTAAAACTGCAAAACGATATAGTATTATGGCAAACTTTAATATTTGTACTTTAAAATATGTTATACTTAATTTTATACCCTTATCAGCTTTCATAACATTTTTATAATATCACAACAACTGGTAACAGTATATTTATAGACATTATAAAAGCTTACTATATGTATATAATGTACAAAATAAATGTCACTATAAAATAATAAAACAAAGAATCATTGTACAATATAATAAATAAGAGACTGGCATTAACGATATTAAAATTAGATGATCACTATATTCATTATGAGTTACATAGTAGATTCAATTGAATAAATGTTTATAAATGCACTCGGGATCCCGGCAATTTCCATCCACATCATACGGACACACAATAGAGAACGGGTCATCCATAAGTGCTCTAAGAAAACAGAAAAAACATTATTATGTACCTTTTTAAAATTAACAAAAACAATACAACACCTTTTTACATTATCTAATGGAGAAATGTATTTAGGAAGACTATTTCTCTGTATATTATAAATTTTATCGATATCATTTGGATCTCCTGGATTTATAGGTTCAACAGTATCTTCCTCTTTCCGAATTTCCACAGGGGGTTCAACGATATTAATGGAAACATTTTCAGAATTCGGAGTCATGACATGTAGAGAACTTGTGTCAAATGATTCAAAGGATGGTGTTTCTTTTATTGGTGTAGATGTAAACCGGGTCTTTGAATCTTCCACAACTCCAGGTTTTCCTAGGCTGAAATAGATAGGTGCTGTGTCACAGAATAAGGTGGTATGTACAAAGGATGAAACAGATACAGACAAATTAACAACATTTATTAACTTATTAACAGCTTGTTGCATATAAACATGTATGCTGAATGGAAAATGGAATTTATATATTTTATAAAAAAGAAAGTCACCGTTTCTTACTTTTTATTGGTAAATGTTATTTCAGTAGATTAATTAAGTTGCTCTTTGGACCAAAAAATAAAAGGCACAGATGAAAGAAAAAATAATTCAGGTATTTCTCTTAAAAAGAGATTTAATTTTTAAACCCAAGACAAAAAAACATAAATGTCCATTTTTATTTGTTTCGAAGAACAGGGCAGAGATTTTTAAAGAGTAAAAAGCACAATTAAATTCATAAACTAAATAAAAACGTATATTACTCAACACATGTTCAATTAATGATATTTTCAACATGCTCTCCCTCTGCTAGTCTACAAGCTTGTGCTTGTTTGCTAATAGATGTAGTGACACTCCTTATTTTACGATTGTCTTCTACTTCTTGGGCAGACTCCTGAATGCTCCCCAACAATTCCTCTTGGCTGTTTGAAACTTGTGCATACACTGTCCTTTATGTACCCCTAGAAAAAAATTAAGGGAATAATGATCTAGTGATCTAGCAGACCATCCAACAGGACAATCACGCCCAATTCAACATGAATAATTAGTGTTTACGAAATTCTGGACGTCAATTCTATAATGTGGTGGTGCGCCATCCATTTGAAATCACATGTCTTCATATTATCAGTAGAATATCTTCCAAAAGTGGTGCCATTTCTTCAGTAAGAAACTGCAGGTAATTTTCTGTGTTCAATCTCTGAGGAAGAACGTAAGGTCCAACCAACAAATCATCCAGTAGGTCAACCCAATTGTTCACAAATAATTTTTGTTGAAAGTTTTGATGTACATATCGCTTTGGGATTTTCTGTTGTAAGATACGTTTTTTAAGTTTAGTTTTATGAATTTATTCTGCTTTTTATTCATTAAAAATTTCATAGACCTACCTCTAATTACGAAACAAATAAAAATGGACATACCACTTTTGTGTTTTTTTATCTTAGAATTGAACCTATTTTATGCTCCCAGTTTGAACATAATGATACAGAACTCCTTGTATATAAATATACAAAATTAAAATGAATGCCTCTATCAGGGTATGTTCTTGGAGATGTTATCAGATTCATCCATAAATATAATAAGTAATGGATAGAGCCTTGGGACTTTATATACCAAATCAAATCGAAATAAGTTTGATTGAGTGTAAAGATTATACACAATATGTAGGTTACACACAATAGGAATATGGTTAGCTTAAGCTATCTACCATCATCTCCCTTGAATTTTACCGTAAACTAATCTAGTAAAATACAAGATAATAAGAATTCTATTAACAGTAAAATAATGGCAAAATATAGAAAAAGAACACGTGGTTATTATTATTATTATTATTAGTTGATAAATAAACAAACTGAGAAAGAAAAAACCACAAAAATCAACAATAAAAATGCAAAATGCAGAGTCTCTACCAAAACTAGTCTTTAAGCTCTTACCTATATCAAATTTAATTAAATATTAAAATTTATTAAATAAAATTTAATAAAATATTAAAATTTTATAAAATATTAAAATTAATTAAATAAAGTATACCAAGAAATTTATAAAATGAGATTTAGTCCATAGATTAATAATCTAAATTCGAAACATTGACTTTAATTTACTCTTAAAATCTACACAGGGTATATCGAAAATTTATATAATGGAACAAAGTGATTTTTCTGTACTAGCTTTCTATTGTAATCAGACCTAAATGGGTTTTTCGTTCACTTTGGTACACCCTATATACGATAACTTGTGTTAATATTTCTTTTAAAACCGTTTTGAACCAAAGTTAAATTTATTTTTGCAAGTTCAGTATTTGAAATAACAATTATTTCTCTAATATAATTGTTTCAAACCGGTTTCTTTTCAGGGTAATCTTAGTTTGCTGTATTATCCCAATGATAAATCTGTTATTATGTTTGTTATTATGTTTGTACTCAATCAAGTAAGAGGAAAGTAGTTTAATTTAATTTCGTTTGATTTCAAAGCAAGTTGAAATCATTTATTCATGGTAATGAAATATGTTTATATTTGTTTAATAATTTACCCAATAAGTTATTAATTGATTTATTATAAATATAGTACATGGCCGTTTTAAATTATTTCTTTTCGGAAATATAGTTTGAAAATTATGAGAAGGCGATTCCCAGACTTAGTATATTTGATAAACATTTGTTTATATTAAATAATGCCGGGAATTTATTTAAATACGATGCGCCGAGATAATCTGAATGACACCGCGTGAAAGAATCACTTGTCTGTGACTTCTTCTCAAGTGACCGTTCCAGTAAGCAGCACTCAACTCCCGATCTTTAGTGCACTCCGCAATCCGATAGTGGTAAGAATTACTTTGACCGTTTTGCTGTTTTTATTTGCATCATTTACCGAATTTACCGTTTGTATCCGAATGTACTGCTGTGTTATTTTCCGAAGTACCTGTTGTCCGAATAAACCAGAGATATTTGGGAAAATTCGTGATTCATTGATAAAAGTAGGGTTATCTATTTAACCGCTAGCATTGGGACTGACCTCCTGCACTTGTGTCTTGCTAGTACTCCGTAACCGCTTACCACTAACTATATTGCTGCATCGACCGCTTACCGTAATACCACTTCATTAACCACTTGCTGTAGCTACCAGTGGTTGTAGATGCCATACCCTTGCCTTATTTTGAATCACCGCTTGCTTGCTTTTGTAGATGCTTGTAGTAAACATTTGAGAATAATATCGTAGTAGTAGCTTCCATAACTTAGCTGTATTTGATATAATCGATCACCGTTCTTGCATTTTCATAACCTCTTGCTTCGTTCCTTGGTTGCTTACTTGTAATATAGGTTAATATTTAACAACATAACTGGTGTGTATATATTTTTTTTGTGTGAATCAGCCTTAAATAAATAGAGTAAGTGAAGCCGAACTTATGCCTTTTATTTAAAACAATGATATGTGATAAATCTGTTTGTACACCGAGAATCATTTTTGACAGGTAAGGTGAAGTTGTCCATTGCTACACAACCAACAACCACACACACAGACCACCTGGACATTCCGTTTCTTCACTGAGTTATCCTAGCTTCTATCATACCGCTGACAGAATAAAGTGGTGTTCCTACACTTTAAAACAGGAGCTGGCGCTCGAGACCGTACCGAAATAAAAAGTTCAAAGTACCGCTACTGTACTGAGGGGTGCCAAAGTGGCACGAAACAATAATTACAATTTTGTTACATCACAATAAGAATATTGTAATTAAATATTAAATTCGGTGTTGAATATTTAATTCATTTAGCTGAATTTATAGGGATGTTCCCGATATGGCACAGCACACGAACCGCATGCAGGAATTTTGTATGCATTGTAGTTTAATGTGGTAATGAGGAAGAAAATGGTAATATACTGAACAGCAATATTCTTATATGTGGGTAGATTAGAAATTTTACTAATCTTAATTTGACTGTCTGATTTAGCTGATATTTGAATTTGTAGATAGCTTTTAGTTTTAAAAACAAATATTTAAAAATATGATCAACATGATTACTGAAAGACAAGGATCCATCAACTTTGACACCAACCCTTTTTGCCGAGTATAACCAATTAATAGTTCGTTATTAATGGATGATTTGACTCTACCATGGACCTATGTCTATTAGAACCTACACTCAATGCCACCGTTTTATATTCTGTAAATCTGAATTTATATATTTTGTAGCAATTATATCTGATTCTTCTAATGAGAATGAAAAATACATTTAAATGTCATCGGCATAGAGATGAACCCTAAAATGCGAAAGTACCTTGGATGGATCGAAAATGAGGAATACAACAGATTAATATTAACAGTAACTTTTTGACTTCTACCAAAAACCTATATATTTACCTTAAAAACCTATATATTTTAATTTTGCTTCATGCAACCTGAAATTTACAAGATTAAAGGCCTTGCTCTAAGCCATCAAAACAAGGACAGATGTTACATTTTTGTCCATTGCACAGGTTGTCATTTACAATACTTGATAATGCTGTTTGAGTGGTGTGCTTCTGCCTAAAGCCAGAATGCACTACTGGTAAAATAGCTTTATTATCTAAATATGATTTAATTTGAAATAACACGATTTTTTCTAATAATTTACAAAATGTAGGTGTATATATATATCCTCATCTGTTATTTTACTTAAAAGTAAATTTAAAGTTACCATTTAATAAATTGTTATTATAAAATAATAAAAAGGTCATTGTCTATTTGATACTGGCCAGCCGACATTTAAAAATTGTTCACATATCTTCCGGCTTACAGAACTCATTTGGTATATAATTTATAGTTGGATTCAATACAGATACCCCACTCAGACAAATTTCTCCACATTAATTTAGGATTGTTTTTGTTCTTTTCCAATATATATTGCATATGTAATTTTTTCTCGTTTCATGACAGTCAAAAAGTGATATTATGTTACTGTTTAGGTAATCTATTTTTTGAATTAATATTTTCAATGTTTAATATGTCTTCCCAAGGTATGTTATAAGTAGCCTCAAGGGCATAGCTGTTCATACCAATATTTTAAAAAATCCTGAAATAAACAACATCAGGTCTTACCTTTTCTTGCTTAACATTTATTTCGCATAATACTAACATATGAACCGTCATGTTATTATTATGCGTATCCAAAGTATGACTGGCATTTACAATTAGTAGATATAACATCTATCAGAGATTTAAAGTTTTCAGTAACCTACCTCTGTAGGATTGCTGAATATTTATTATATATAAGAAGAAATGAGAACAACATAATAAAAAGAACATACCATAATACATATAAAAGGATGATACTTTCATACATGCATTTTAATTATGACTATTGTAATTTCTTTCTACTTTTTGACATTATTACCATTAACTCAAAACTCAATCCATAATTGTTATATCTATGGATTCATCACATTCTTTGATGTAAATTAAAACATCTGAAATTAATTTTGCTACTTTCTACTTTAATTTTCATTTGTTTTTGAATGTTACTCATTACATTACAAATGAAAGAAAAAATTTATGAAAACAAAAGCACCATAAATGTGGAAACAGAGAGTATATATTGCGATTTTCAAATTTTTGTTTTATCCCCACTAACCTCTTATCTATTTCTTCTTTCCTTCAATTAATTTTCTAACATGTGCAGTAAAGTCTTGATGGGACTTGTGCAATTTTTTTCTTAACCTCTGTTAATTCTTCAAGCAGACGTTTAACATCCTCATCATATTTTTTTCTTTCTATACTTGCTTCGTTAATTTTCTTGACTATTGGCTTTAGCACTTTATATTTCTCTTGCATCTGTAATCTTTTTTTCACGTTTTTTTGTTATAAAACAATGTTGGCATTTAATCTTTTGCTAATTAATAGATTAATTTAATTTTATATTATAAAGCAAACTTGGAATAAATTCAGGCAAGCCAAAGTAATAATAAACTCAAATTGACATATTTTTTAAAACATTTCTATGAAGAATTAATATACATGTATAACCAAATCCTTTTTGGAAAGATGATCGAATGTTACTATTATTTGAAAAAGTAATGATAATGAAATAACGATCCAGATTTTAAAGACGTCATTCATTCAGAAATACAGTTTATCTCAAACTAATTTGCAACATTAAAAACGTTGTCCGACTTTCTTATGTTGCAAATGAGTTTGAAATAAACTATACCCATAATTTAAATTGACAGATTTCAAATCTTCCAAATGTAAAATTCTTATGAAATTAATTTCCTGTACAAAAATTTTATTTTAAGATTTATTTTCAAAAATTAAATCCAAATTACTTCTAGTTTTCAAAAATGTTCTTAAGACCCCTGAAAAGTGAACGGTCATGTCATCACAATAACATAATTTATTTAACTCGCAAGACATCCCTAAATATGAAGTTATTATTACTTTATGACTAGGAACTTTTTTAAAACTATGCAATACCTTCCATTTTTCTGAATCTGCAGTCCTTTTAGTGTTTTTTGCAGTGTTTTTACATCATTCCTTAAATCTGGAACTTCATCTAATTTGGGAGCATTATTCACCTGTTTATTAACCGGCACTTTTGTTCTTATAAATTTTTTTGAAGTGAATCCTACCGATTTTCCCTCACTATTAAATTTATGGGATGAACGTCGTATTCTAGGTTTTTTCTCAGCGTTTTTTAATTTTTGTAATAATTTTTGATATTCTATTTGTTTGACCTTGGGCAACAGTTTGACTGAAGATTTTTCAAGTGTCACAGGCTTATTTATACTTCCTGGGTTATTAGAAATAGGAGATAACTGTTTATCAAATTTAGCACTTTGGCCTTTCAAAAGTTTATTAGGAATGGAAGATAACTGTGCCTCAACTTTAGCTCTTTGCTCTTTTAAAAATTTCTCTACATTATTTTCAATCTCTAAAGTAATTTTCTTTGCACCGACAGCCTGTGTAAATGCATTTTTTATTGTTTTATTGAGTGAATCGTCATCAGTATCCGACTCTGTATTAATGTTAATAATAAGAGGTTTAACTTTTGGTAGCTGTACTGGTTGATTGGTAGTTAATACTTTATTTTTTATTACACAGTTTTTTAAATTGAATTTTGTTACATTTTTTATTTCATTTTTTAAAGTTTTAGTATTTAATGTGTTTTTTAATTTATCATACCCTAAATTATTACTGTTCGATAGTAAAATGGTCCTTTTTGTATCAACTTCTTTAGTAATTCTTTTTGACATTGAGGCTAATAGTAAAGCTCTTAACACATCCTCATCATCTTCAGGTGGTGTACTATTATTGGTAATTTCTACTGCATTTTCTCCATTCTCTACTGGCTTTTCTAAGCATATTTTTTTATAGTTTTCCTCAACTCGAGCATTAACATTTTCATTTGTAACGCGAGTATTTTCTTTATTAGTTTCTGATGTGTCAGTTTTGACAGAAATGTCTGATAAAATATCGTTATCTTGCATTTCTTTAACTTTCCGCTTTTTCCGATGCATACATTTATTTAGTACAGCAGTACGTAATGCTTCTAATCTTAACTGTGTTAGTTCACTATCTCCATCATCGGAACTGGCCTTCTGTTCAATTGTATCAGTACCATTTTTTTCTACAAAATTATCTGAATCGTGGTCTAATTTTGTCATTGCTCTTAATCTGGATCGTAAACTATTTTTATGAACTTCCTTATTATCTACCCGAATAGCAGCTTTTAGCTGCTTTTGTAATTTCTTATCTAGTGCTAAGTAATCATCACTGTCAGAATCACTGCAAGTTGATTTTCGGTGACTATTTCTTCGCCTTTTGTAGGATTTGTAGGTTCTTCTCTTCGTCGACTTTTGACGTCGAATTTTTTCTCACATCTTGGTTCCTCCGCTTCAGTAACGCTACTTAAAGAAATAGCAGGTAAATGGTCTTTAGATGATACAGACTTACCAATAGGATCAATGATAGAATTATCCGAAATGTCCTCAAAATCATCGTCCACAATTTCACCTTCTTCACGATCATCCGACACCACACTCATAGGAGCAGAATCCATTTTTGACAAAAAAAAATCTAAATAAAACGCAGTTTAATCAGGGCAGTCAAGCAACCCTTCACCAAACCTTCACTCACAGAACATCCTTCACTTACAGAGATTATACAAAAGTCCATTCATCTTCTTCCTCTATGAAGTAGACATATTGTTATGTACACATGTTCACCAACGGGAAATTGTATAGAACTTTTCATTCCATCTTCGACCAACTGTTCGTCATCTAGGCCAAAAAAAAAAAACTTCGAAAACAACAAATATAGAAAGAAAACATATCCACTAATTATTGAACCCACAGAGGGCACACCTAACCTGAAAATTTTATCTTTTTTATGTAATTTTAACAAGATCTATGGTACACTTTTGTGCGATCAGTCTCATCATCATAAAACTTTAAATCGCTGTTAAATTTTTTCTATTGATAAGAACACAAAATGAATGAACTAGTTCAGTTTAGTCTAAAGAACAGGTTTTCTGAACAGGAGGCAGAAGAACTGGGTTAGTTCTTTCAGTACCATCTGTACAGGGTGAGTTTTAAATGCGTAGTTATATTTTAAACCTCAATATATTTCGTCGTGTACAATTGATTAGCACTGTCAAAAAATGTTTTTGAACAAAAATAGAATTTTAATTTCTGATTATTTTTTCGTCCTCCAGCAACTGACATTTTGTTAGTCACTGGATAACTTTATAAACGCCGTTCACAGAAATGACCTAACTGAAGGCAGTGTTGCCACTGCCAGAGTTCATCACAATTATCCTAACTCATTGAATTTTTAAAAAATTATTACCCTTTTGTCACGGACATTTTGTGAGTCGATATTAGACTTATTTAATATCATTATAGACGCCGCACCGAAACAAATGTAATAGTTTATAAAACATTGAACTCTTTTTAAGAAAGCATGATATCTGTACGCACTGGCCGAAAATAAGAAATAAACTTCAAGGCGGCACGATTGGAACCTTTGTGGAAAGCAACACTTTCACTTGTAGGTTGCTCTTAAAACAAAAGATGTTAAAAGTATCTGTTTATCTATTTTTCCTTGTAAAATTAGATAGTCCTGACAATTTTTTTACAAATAAACAGAACTCGTCACGTAAGCTCCACATATTAAAAATATGCAATACTTTTGCTGTGTATTTTAAATTATTATTATTGTCTCTAATTTATGGTTTAAGTTTATTATGGTTCATTTCTAAAAATGAATCAAAATGAAAATAATCATTTTAAAACGACGCATTCACTTTAAAAGAACGGAAAAGCAGATTTGTTTACTTACCTAATACAACAGTTACTACATGAACATATCATATGGGCTTGACGTATGAATAGCACTCCATAGCCGTTTTGCTTGTCTAGCATATTCATCTATTTGAAAATATGCTTTTAACATATCCAGCATTAGAATAATAAAATTATTCGCTATGGTTAATCACTACTTTTCACAAAATGAACCACCAAAGGAACAAATTATAAATAATACATTTCGGTAACATAGTAACTCAAAACTTCGATTCACTAATTTAATCACAAAAAACTATACACAACGGTATTAAACACAATTTTGTAAATGCTAATGCAGACAGGTACGCGAACACTCGCGAACTATCTATAACACTGATTTTTACATGGGGTGTAGTGTTGGCAGATATGTGAGAGTTTCACGTAGATTATAAATTTCATTATAAATAAATCATGATGTTTTTCAAAAAATTTCTATTGACCTAACTGACGGTTAATTTAGCTAACTGAGCATTGAAGAAACGGATCGTACCATCGCAACAGAAACAACAGAAAACAGCAAAACACTATTATTTATAAAGATCTACGTACACCGTATAAAATTTAATTTAGTTTACTCTTTTTTTAATGGAAGAACTGACCGAGGTCGGGGCTGACGACCTAAATTTGACTTTTTTTATTAACTCTTGCTAATATTGGTGTAAAAGGGTAAACATTTTTAAATAATAGTTTTTTTACTTAAAAAAAGTGCAGGTACACAAGGGAAATAATGGTATAAATACCATGAAAATGGTATGTCTGGCAACACTGGTTAGGTGCGTGCTTAGATGTGTGAAGATCATAGGTTACATCTCCCCGTTAAAGTATAGAATGAACGTATATTTTGCGCGTATGTCATTATTATTGCATTTAAATGCTGCTATTTAGCATTGTTTTAATAAAGGTGATATTAATCCAGAAATATTCCAGTCTTTTAAAAGTGTAACTTTTTTATCATCGTTAGAGTTACGTCCGCAAAAAAATAACTTCTATTTTTTTTGCACTGTTTTCAAATAAAAATAAAATGATTTTATTAGTACATACCTGCCATAAATTTTGTTTTGCAAAAAATTTTAATTTCAATTGAAAATAATAAATTTATCGGTATTAAAATAACCTACTGTAACAAAACAAAAAAATTCTATCCTTAGTAATAGAAATTGTTCAAGCCATTGAGCATGTGACGTCAAACCCAATTAGCAAGCACGGGAGAACCGATTTCTGCGGCAGCTGTTATGATTCTTTTTCCAAATAAATTTCAACTATTGTTAATAAGGCCTCTAATCTATGATTGTAACTAAATTAATCTTTTCCTTCCAATAGAAATAGCGCAGCGCACTGTGCGACGTCAACCCAGTTAACTGTCACGGGACAGTCACTATGATTCTTTTTCCAAAAAGTTTCAAATATTATTGGTAATAGCTCAAACGTATAATTTTAACTGTTATTATTTTTTTGTGGACACACCTATTAGCAGGTAGAACAGGTATTGAATTCGATTTCAATCCCAAGATCGATTCGACTTGTCCTGGGATCATATCGAGATCCAACTCAATCCAACTACATGAGAACGGCTTATAAAAGACATCTGCCCCAAGATGACAGTTAACAGCTGGCAAATGTTAAAATTTCAAAACGGGATTTCATATCATTTTAGGTACTGTTCATGAAAACGTTGAACAGTATTGAACTGAAGTCGATTTCAATACTCCATGGAAACGTAGTAAATATCTGACACGCCACGCTAATATCGCAGTTCATATTATGGCGTGGTTGAATTTTTATCACGTAATGGCCTATCCCGAATAAAGTGCTGTTTTCTCAAGAAAAAATTGATCTTTTTATAAAAAATTACGTATACTGTCCTCCTAAACATCTAGAGTATTAAGGAGGAAAAAATGCAAACTGTTAGGTATGTCCAGTGTAAAAAGTACCAGAAGTGTGTGAAAATACTGCAAACTATTTTCCAGCACCTGATTGTGTTACACCTTTAGTGTTTTACTATTAGAGGCCCATTAAAATAGTAGAGAGCTGATTTATTCCCTGAACCCCTACACATTTCAAATTATTGTAATAGCAGAGGGTAAGTACCTACTTCTTAAAAATAATAATCCATTTATAAACTTTGAAAAAATGAGATGAGAACATTAAATCCTCTCGAGATTCCTTAAAAAGTTTACTGTTCATCGGAAAATTTGGTTTTAGTTGTACATTCCCTGTGAAACACTTAAAAATTAAGAAATGTTGATTAGTGCAAGAAAAAGTCAAGAATGTACATTTCTCATATTTAATAGATATTTCAAAAAGTTTAAAAGTTATTTCAAATGTAGCAATTAATCTTGTAAGTAGGTAATTATTTCATCCAAAGTTATTATAAATTCGGGAATGAACTTACTGCTAGGGCTCAGTTTTTCAATCGTGGGTTAGCTAAACTCACACTTTTAGAATTTGAATTTTTTCAATTTTACATTTGTTTTGGAAGTGGTTATAGCAACAAATATTTTATGCCAAAGTAACTTTTAGTTGAAGTGGTTTGTATTATTGTAGAATCTCATCGATTTTTATGAAAATATAATGCTAGGTAACCTACAACTTATGTTCTCATGATTGTAAAATCGGGCCTAGGTGAGAGAATTGCATAAGAAATGCGGCAACGTTGCTTCAGTCCATTACATCATTTCAGCTAAGATATCAATGACTTTAGAAATAGTCATTGTAAGATATAGTATGTTTCCAGTAACCAGCAGTTCCAAAACAGTTTCATCGTATTTTTTTGAAAGTCGATAACTCAGTTACACGTGGAATTAAAAAAAAATTGTCAGAGGGTTTCTACAGATGTCAAGAATCGGTGGTTTCAATATAATTACACACTTAAGACTCACCCTGTATTGTATAATTTTTTAAGATATTAAAATTTTATATTGTGTATAAATTATTTTCCAGTAATGATACTTTTATGTAGTTGTGTACATTTTAACATACACTAATAATAGAAGAAATACCGAGTTCCAAATTCATAAAAGTACAGTGAGTCAAGAACCAGTGAAATATTACTACATATCAGTTCAATATCCTGGTTGAGGTATGACTGTTATGAGCTGTTCATATCGATCTGCTAAAAAGACATGTAAAAAAAATGTGCCTTCATTTTTGACATTGCATCATGGCAATGAAGGCTACCCATAGAAAAATATTTGTATCTATGGGGCTACCCATAGACAAATGCATGAGGCTACCGCGCTTGAATTCACCACGAGAGGCGCTAGTGTAGGGTAAGGTTCACAAATTTCAAATCACTGACCTTTAATATTTATTATCGGTTTTTAACGCGGGTTTTTAGTGATTCTTATAAAAATTGTGATACTTTTAATGAAATATGAGAGATATACGGTACGGGTCGATGATGTAAATGCTTTAAAAGCGGAGCTAAGAAAAAGAGATACAAAATTAAGCGAGCCTAAAGAATAGCTAATTCAGAGGTAAGTGTGTTTGCTAGGACAGATTTGTCAAAAGTATTTATTATTATGAAGTTTTAAGTTCTGTATTTCTGTTCACCGACTTAAAGACTATGATATAATAAATAATGTCGTTGGAATGTAGTAATTTATTTGCACAGTAGGGAAATTATTATACCTATTAGAGGTCTCTTATGTCATTAAGGTTAGATTATATCAAGCATGAGCATGATGAAAACAACGAGTGCGCATGATTATTACCTTTTTTGTAGTAGGCTCCTCTCTTGTTCCGCGCGTAACAATAACTTTTAACAGCTACCTTACTCGCCGGTGGGGCCAACTAGTGAGCATAAAAGCGGTAACCTTCATTCTGTGATCATGGCATGACATTTACACATTATACTATGACCAGACTCTGCTATGACCATTGAAATATAAACATTTATACTTCATTGGCTATGACATTTCTCATTTCACAGATAGGTATATTTATATTTGGATCTTTGATTTTTGGTTGTTCCAATGAATTCAGAAATAGGAAGTCATTGGGTTGTTCTGTGTCTTTGGTTTAGTTAGATGTTTTGGTGTATGAACGTCGAGCCAACAATTCCATTTATATTTATTCCACAGAACAGAAAAAGATTTATTCTTTTGCTCTAAATTATAAAGAATGGAAAAATATAAATTGTGTCGGTTATGTTTAACACAACCATTAGTTTCTTATTCCTTATTGGATAAGAATGGTGCTAGTATTTTGGAATCTTTAACTTCCATTAAGGTATGTTTACATACGTACCTTGACGTTAAAATGGTGATTATTAAAATATTTTTTGCAGATAAGTAAAGAAGATAATTTGCCTAAAAGAGCTTGTTTAAAATGTTGGTTAAATATAAAATTAGCATATCAAATACAGCAAAATATTTTAGAAGCTGACAAAAAACTTAGATCTTTAAATTTTGAAGATGAGACCGATGAAATAATAGATACAGTATCTAGTGAAGATGATAATATTAAACAAGAACGTTTTGAAATTATACATAAAAGTGAACCAGATGTTGACCATGTCGAAGCAGATGATGCCCCAAACCCAGAATATCATAGTATTAAAGTGGAAAATTTAACTGAAGATGAGGTGTTAATAATATGTGAAACTGATGTAAATAAACAAAATCTTATGTCGTTAAAAAATAGAAGAAGTCTACAGTGAGGCCTCATCTCCATGTCATATTTGTGGGGTTCATTTCAAAGAAAATGTTTTAATAGATCATTTAAAAAACTCATTACTCCAGTAGATTAAGATGTGACGAGTGTAACACCTATTGTGAAAATATCACTTCTTATAGAGGACACGTATTGTTGAATCACAAAGATATGCAGAAATCATGGATATGTAAAGTATGTTCTGCATCTTTTCAGTATAAACCCTTGTATAAAATACACATAGAGAAAGCTCATTTATGTGATGCTACTTTGACAAAACGGGCTAGAGAATCATTCCAGACAATGTTAGTTGAAGAGTACAAATATGATTGCCCATACTGTAACAGAAAGTTTAAAAGTGAGTCAAGAAGTTTGACACATATTAAAACCCATAATAAAAAAGAATGTCCAGTCTGCAAAATCAAAATTACTCCTGCGAATTTCAGAGTACATGTTGATTCTCATAGCTCACACCCTGTGGTTTGTCATCTTTGTGGTATAACGTATAAAAATCCAACTTCTCTAAGAAGTCATATTTACTACACACATTCAACAAGGAAATATGTCTGTAAATACTGTAAAAAAAGTTTTCAAGAAGGCTTATGATCTACCTTTACATATTAAAAAGGAACATACAGGTAAGTTATTAAAAATATTTAAGAAAATCTACAGGATGCAGTGTTACTAAATATAGTCGTATTTTCTTATTTTATTCATCGAACACAACTACCTTGAGTAAAATTTGCAATGTTAATCTGAGTTGAATCGACAAGTTTGGGCGAGAAGTGTTTGAACAAATTGGGCTCTAACTCATATCTGTTGTAATATGTACATAAGAGGCCAACATTATTATAAAAATTTTAGTGTGAATAATATAAAAGCTGTATATATTCCTGTATGTATAAAGTCACATAAATTTAGTTTCAAAACAAAATAGCAAAACTAAAGAATATTCATTAAAAATAAAAACATTTTATATTTTGTAACGTAAACAGATTTTTGTAGATGCTTACTTTTTAAAATGACTTGGCTGTGAGGTTCGCACCATCTTTTTGTGTAAACTCAATTTTCCAACTTCTAAATTATGATGAGGGGACGAGCATAGATCTGATTTAACACACTCGTATTTTGATATGAAAATTAGGCAACGGTAGTCTCAGTCAGTAATTTGAATGAGTAACCCAAGTGAAACTTGGCGACCTCGTCCCGTCTTCTAAAGGCTTGTATATCAGTGTATAGGCAGAAGCTATGCAATCTTAGACGAGGTTGTGTAGGTGATATACACCATCCTTTGGAGGGGATGTAAAATAGTCAGTCCCTTGTTTATTAGATGTTAGGCAAGTATGAGATTGTGGAGATTTAAAAAATATTTATAATTTTTATTTCAGGAGAAAGGGATCATGTATGTGATATATGTGGAAAGAGCTTCTTTGCCTTTCACAATTTAAATAAACATAAGAAAATGACACATATGAAATTAAGACCATTCCAGTGCCAATACTGCAAAAAAACGTTCTCCTCAAAACACTCTGTTAGGACTCACGAACGTCAACATACAAATATTACACCATATGCATGTGAGGTGTGTGGAGAAGGCTTTAGGCAGAATGTTTCTTTAAAAGCTCATAAAAAGTCCAAACATAATATTATCGAGGCCAAAACAAGTGAGTGCACAGTATGTGGAAAAAAAATTTGGATCACGATGGGCTGTGCTGAGCCATATGCGAATTCATTAACATATGTTTTTAATTTATATGGTTATATAATAAAAATGTACTATTTCAAGCAAACTTTTTTTTTAATTGAGGCTTACACGTTTTAAATAAAAGTGAAAATATTTTAACTTTGAACTCTGATATTTAAAGTGATTGGGTTAGAGAACATTTTAAGATAATGAGACTTTCTCAAAACTACTAAATGGAATTTAACAACCAACATTTGAAAAAGAAATTATATAGGGTGTTTGGTTCACCGACGTGTCTTTTTGTTGACTTTTCCCATATAAATTCTTATAAAACATTCAAAGTTTTTATCTCCACCTTTTTTGCATAAACGTAAATATTTATTATATTGGTTTAAAACACTTAATAGATTCTACATGTGAGAAAAAAAATATTTATGACCCCCTGAAAGTTCCAATATGGGTTCAAATCAGTGGCGGCTGGTGAAATTTAGGCTGTCATATCTTAGTATTGTAGCATGGGACCCAAGCGATACTTTAAGATGTAACTATCAAGACTAAATGAAGAAGTTTTGTAGAAAAAAAAATTGCTATTGAAATTTGCGAAAAAAATTGGAAAAATTGTGCCTCCGAGGTTATTTTTTAAACGATTTGTAAAATATTTGCAAAACATTTTTTTTTCCAAAATCAGGTGGAAAATATAACGACATTTCAAATTTCATCAAAAGATATTGGTTTTCTATAAAGTTACACCGTTTTGAAATTTTATTTTAGATTCATTATATTTTCCACCTGATTCTGAAACAAAATTTTTTTTTGCAAATTTCAGTCACAATTTTTTTTCTACAAAACTTCATTTAATATTGATAGTTACGCCTTAAAGTACCACCACCAATACTAAGATATGACATAGCCTAAATTTCACCAGCCGCGGCTGGTTCAAATATCTTTAAAAACTTCCTTATTCTTTGCTCTTCTCATTGATGTATCACTCCATCACAACCTGTAAATTCTTTTTTTATCGAGAGAGATTTAGCGAAGCGGCTCACTAATCACAAATTAGTTTTATTATTGATGTTCTTGTTTACAAAGATTTGTGTCGCTTAGCAATGAACAACGTCAGTCAAGCTTTAGCTTTTTAGCAATCAGTGTGTTTACATCTTCCGTGTATTTTAATCTGTTTATTTTGTGAAATTGCAACACGGAAGAATCACAAACTAAGCAAATTAAAATACATTGATGACATAAACACACCGATTGCTAAATAGCCAAAGCATGGCCGACATTTGTTCGTCGCTAGGCGACACAAATCTTTGTAAACAAGAATATCAATAATAAAAGTAGTTTATGATTAGTGAGCTGCTTCACTATGAGCCTTAACAACTATATGTTGGGACAGACTGTTATTTTTCAGAAACTTGCTTGATTACTTAAATACGTACGATGATTCTTCTTTAAATTTTAAAGTTGCATATAACAACATATTTGGTTTCATTTTAACTTAGATGTTCTCAAATTTAACTTCTTATTTTTTTATTATCGTTAGTTTAAATATTTAATGTTGAAATATGCTGACAACTATATATTGGGAAAAATATAAACGGTGTTTGGTATTTAAGGTGCCAATGGGTATATAATACGTGTACAGGTAGACACTGACACAATACAGTGAGTGCTTTGATTTGACAACTCAACTCAAATGTCACTTGCAGTTTGTATTATGTTTATATGATTATAGCAAGTATCGTTAACTTTTTAAAAGAATGGGATGCAGTAAAGCTACTGATAAAAAAGTGCATAAAATTATTATCCGGCAATACCATACTGGCAAGACAATGCGTAATATTTCATGTAAATTATCTATAACAAATACTACTGTTTATAATGTAATTAAAAAATATGGTGTAAGTGGAAATAACGTTCGCGGCGTAAAAGTTCGGGAGGGTCCAAAACTGTCTCCGAAATTTAAAACAGTTAAAGTTTGCAATTCAGGAAGAAGTACATTAAGAGAGATCACTGCATGTTGGAATCTGCAAAGGGGTTGGGAACTTTGCAGACAAACGTCCCCAAACCATAACTACGTACACGTAGAATTTGGATTTGTCGCTATTAACTTTTTGCCAATCTTATTCAATCCATAAAAGCTTAGATTTTACCTAAGTTTACTGTACTTGCTTTTGGGTTTTAATTAAGGTCTGTTTTTCCTTAGCTTATAAAATCCAACATGGTCAGGTACAAAATACTGCAAACCATAGGAAAATTCACATACGTTATAAAAGCCGAGGGTACTCTTGTGAATTTATTGAGAAACGTTCAATCCAGATTCCTTATTCCAACGTGCAGTGATCTAACTTAACGTACATCTTCTTTCTTAATTGTAAACTTGGAACTAACTGGCTTAAATTTCTTTCAGAGACAGTTTTGGACCTTCCCGAACTTTTGCGACGCGAATTACAATATTTCCTCTTTCACCATATTTTTTAATTACATTATAAATAATGGTCTTTGCTACAGATAATTCATGTAAACGCATTGTCTTGCCAGATAATATTTTCACGCAATTTTTTATCAGTAGCTATAATACCACATCCCAATCTTTTAAAAAAGTTAACGAGATACTGGCTACAATGATATAAAAACAATATAAACTGCGAGTGACATTTGAGTTCTGAGTTGTCAAGTCAAAGCTCCCACTGTATTGTGTCAGCGCCTACTTATTTGTACAGGTATTAGATACTCATTGGAACTTTAAATACCAAACGCCGTTTATACTTGTCCCAATATTTAGTTTTCAGCATATTTCAACATTAATTAACTAAACTAACAGTAATAACATAAAAATCATTATCAGATTGCTAAAAAACTATTTTCTGAAAGAGTTCAGACGGTTAAGAACAATTTTTTTAAATACATAATTATAAACTCCGCTAATTGTATGAAAACTACTTGGCAGGTCGTAAATACTAATCTTGGTAGAATAAAACAAAAGACTGCTCCATCTGTAATAACCTCAAGTGATAACTGTATTAGTGAAACCTTGGAAATTAGTAATGCGTTTTGTGAATACTATACTACTAGCGTCGAGCAATTACTCGCTGAGAAACTAGATCCAAATCTTACAGGCTGCACTCTCCCTGATTCAGTTCTTAATTCCATCTTTGTTGAAAAATTAACGATTGATGAAATGTCTGAGGCAATCTTGCAACTAAAAAACAAATCTGCTTGTAGGGGTCAGGATGATGTACATATCTTTGCCCTTGAATTTATCTGGGAATATATCAAATCTCACCTGTGTTTTCTCTTTATTATTTCTTTGAAATTTTCCAGATATGCTAAAAATAGGCGAAATCATACCAGTTTATAAAAAAGGTGACCCTGAATTACTGGAAAACTATAGATCTATAACGGGATTACTGCAGGGGCGTGCGGTGAGTTTTGATACAGGGGAAGCAGTTTGTGATATAGAGTGATGGGTAGCGCGAGGCCCCGAGCGAAGCGAGGCAAAAAATTATTTTAAGAAAAGGGACGTGGCTTCCGTATACTCATTTGAAAACAAATGTCGAAAGCTGCAAAGTTATGACATCTAGAAAAAAGTACACTTGTAGGACCGCCACTCCTCAATAAACATAAAACATAAAAACACCACAAAAATTAGACAACCCCCGATTCCAAAGCCGAAGCTGCACGGGCGAGGATTACACTTATGAAAAAAAACGCAGACACACAACCATATCCACCGACATTGCCAGCGCCGGTGGCGAGGATTGAACCCGCAGCGAGTTTGTTAAGTAGTTAACATGCACATACCTACCTATTTACAATGTAGTTTAATCCGCCTCTCCTTTTTTGCGATGTCGGAAATAACTTCGTCGTAAAAGTTTGAATTTTTTGACATCTTCACAAAGTCACTTTCTATTTGTTAACAGGGACAATTTTGAAAGCCGCTCTTCACTGGTTAAATTTCTTGAAAAAGTTTTTATTCTCGTGTCCGTTTTGATAATTTTGAATACTAATACTTGAAAAAAACACTTTGCACTTTTTAAGACACGCTGCAGATTGAGCTAGAACTAAATTTAATCGATACGCAAAACAATGTACAAATATTGCATTCTGAAAAGTCTCTTTTACTTTGGCCTGCAGGCCCCCCAATTCACCAGCCATTACAGCGGCCCCATCATAACTTTGGGCGATAAGTTTGGCACCACACTGTAGATCATCGACTATCTGACAAACTATAGTATATAAAGCTGCGGCCGTTCATGGCGTTGCTACGTCTAAAAATCCTAAAAAGCGCTCTTGGAATTTCCCATTTGGATTTATGTAGCGTACTACGATTGACAACTGACTAATATTCGTAATATCGGTTGTTTCATCTAACATAACTGCAACAAAAGGAGCTTTTTTATTTCTTGCTTGATCTTTTCTAAAACAATATTGCTTATCGACTGAATCAAATCATTTTGAATATGATTTGATGTACCGCGAAATATCGTGGAGTGTTCCAGATGGTTACTTAAAATTGTATCGTATTTTGCTAATAAATCAACTAAATTGATAAAATTGCCCCTATTAGCAACGCTTCGAGATTCAGTATGACCTCTAAAACTAAGTTCATTTTCGCCGAGAAAACAAACAATATCAATAAGTCCTTTTAACACTTTCTTTCAACTGCTGATCTAATGAATGCTCAATTCGTGATTTTCCAAATGTTTATTCTTTTAGCACCGCTCCCAAATGAGTTTCACACTTACCATGCCTTTTTGTCACTTTGTGAATGTTGTTTAAATCTGAAAAGCCATTTTTATTCCAAACACCTTTTTCATTTGTGAACAGTACACATGGCCAACAAAACAATTTACACAAATTTTCACAACCCCTTAACTACTGATTAGCACTGTACACTTCAATATTAAAGTACCTATAGCATGATTTAACTTTCGTTTTTAAGAATTTTAAATCAGGTGTTGGTTTCCCATTTCTAATAATATCCAGTTTATCTTGAAACGAATATGTTGAAAATCCCCTTTTCAACAAATTGCACACCACACAAACGCAAATAATATTTTCCACAGTGCTAGAACCAGCTTCCAAATTTAATAAGTAATTCTAAATCTGCGTACACGCGCACTAATATTCAACGTTTTAAAAATCACTTGTCGCCGCACCACAGGTTTAGAAACACCAAAAAAGTTTTTACAAATATAGCACAAAAGCTGAGAATAATACTAGGAAGATTAATATTAAGTATAATATTAAAATCGATATTAAAATCGAGATTAAAATCTATAAAATAAAACGTATTACGATGCTAGCTATACAGCTCAGATATCAAGATTATGAAGTGGGATGGGATGCATTTCAATAAGTTACCTACTTACCAGAGACAGTTGTCTCTGCTTATATGTATATATCGAAGTTGCGCGAGTTCGTGTTGGCTCAATTAATCGAGTACGTCATCGTTACGGTTTTAGCGTGCAACATTGTCAGCTGCATAAAAGCAGGGCCGTATCTATTGAAATTGGGTAAAAGTAAATTTTAATGATTAATATATGTGATAAATAATAATTAGGTTCTATTTATGTTTTTTTAAATAATCCCAAGGGAAGCACTGCTTCCCTTGCTTCCATGGACCGACCGCCACTGGATTACTGACTTTCTCTAAAATTCTTGAGAAAATTGTTGTTAACCGAATGCAAACCTTCTTAAATAAACATAATCAGTTGTCAACAAATCAACATGGATTTAGGAAAAACCACTCTACCAATATTGCAGCTTTTCAACGTATCGAATTCATCTATAAATCATTAGATGGACACAACTGCACATTAGTTTTGTTTTTCGATCTCTCTCGTGCTTTTGATTGTGTAAATTCTGAATACCTGGTACAAAAATTGCATAACATGGGCATTAGAGGTTGCATGAATAACTGGATACTTTTTTTTCTGACCAAGGGTAAGATCAGAGTTAAAATTGGGCAAGAACTTTCGGAAGTAAGAAAGTTGAAATATGGTGTCCCTCAAGGCAGTGTTCTATCTCCTCTTCTATTTACATTATTCATCAACGATGTGGAAAAGTACTGACAAAATAATGTCAATATGCAATTAGTTTTATACGCGGACGATACCACCATTGGCATATCTGGCCAGTCAGAATTTGACCTTTACTGTAATGCACAGATGGTGTTCTCTGAATTCTATACTTGGTGTAGTAAAAAAAAGCTTGTTTTTAATCCATCTAAAACGCACTATATTATTTTCTCAAGACCTAAAGTTTCTGAATTCTAGATTGAATTCATGACTCTGTGCTAGAAAGATTAGATAACTAAGTTTTTTAGGTCTCTACGTTGATCATCAATTAACCTGGGACGCACATGTTGGTTTTATGACCAAAAAGTTTAAATTCTGCATATTTCGCAAGTCAATCAAAAAAATATCTTGGATACTAAAAATCTTCTGAGTGTCTATTAAGCCTTGGCATATTCTCAGTTAAACTATATTTTAATTTACTGGGGCCAAACAACTGAAATTAATCGTATTTTTGTTATCCAAAAAAAGAATAATACACAAAAATTTTTCTGCTAATCCACTAGAATCATGTAGACCTATTTTTAAAATGCATCATATTCTACCACTTCCCTGTATAATTATTTACCAAGCACTTATTTTTAAATTGAATCAAGTTAAATTTACACAAAATAACTCAGTGCACGCTCATAACACTAGATCCAATACTAATATTTAGATTTCAAATTTTAATATGTCATTATATAGGAAAAGTCCATATTGTTTTTGTAGTGGTATTTACAACCACTTACCTACCTCCTTTAAGGATATTAATTCTATAGCCAAATTTAAAAGACAAAGCGCTACCTTCTAGACAACTGTTTTTACTCTCTTCAAGAATATTACAAGTAATCTTCACGTATTTTAACAGTAAATAATTACATGTTATTTTTTATTAGGATATAGAACTCTGTTTTAAAAAATTGTTTTAAGTAATTATTTTAATTGTATTCTCATTTAGACAGTGTGATTTCATTTTTCTTATGTATTTTAATTATTGTACCGTAATTTACTTTTCAAAATGACGTCAATATCTTTTATAGATTATACGACAATAAAGTATTATTAAAGAAATAAGAAGTTAAATTTGAGTAAATCTAAGTTGAAATGATACCAAATATGTTGTTATATGCAGCCTTAAAATTTAAAGAAATCGTCCTACATTAAGTAATTAAGCACTTTTCTGAAAAATAACTGTTTGTCCCAACACAGTTGTTAGGGCTCGTAAATAGCACTCGGTAAAAAAAAGAATTCACATCAATGGAAGGGGCAAAGAACAAGGAAGTTTTTAAAGATATTTAATCCCATATTGTATTGGCATATTTTTCTATTGATGACTTTATGTCGAAGTTCAATATTACAGCAATACATTTTGGAACTTTCACATGATCATAAATATTCTTTTCTTACATGTAGAATCTAAAGTGTTTTAAAATCAATAGAATAAATATTTAAGTTCATGAAAAAAGAAGGTGCAAAGAGATAAAAACTGAGTGTTTTATAAAAATTAGATAAAATTGGGAATAATGGCAATATTTCGAAATCCGCGATACTTTACTTAATAGTATCTATGGTTATATAAGTTTCAAATCATCTTGCCTACCACTTCCTTTCAACTATACGTCGGTGAACCAAACACCCTGTTTATAAACTACCATATGCATTTTGAAATTGCATTATTTGTTGTTCACTGCATCTTTTCATTCAGGATATTTTTAATAAATAATAATTTATCAGGTAAATATTGGACACTTTAATTAATATCTCAAAATTTGAAGATAACATTTTAAAAATTTTTAAAGAAAAAAACTATTTTTTTCAAATTACTTAAAACTGAAAATAAATTTTCCATGTGAATGATGTTTAGACCAGTAACAAGTTGAATGTTTTATCAGGAACTAAAGAAAATTGGTAGAGTTATATAAATTGCATTTACATTGTGACTAAATGTAGTATTATATCGTGTCATCTGGGCCTCTCGTAATTAGCGACTTGCTGATCATAATTATCTCAGGATGCATGAATCTGAAAAGTCAAAAATATGTTCTTGTATTCAGATGTCCATTGTTTTATTGTATCAAAATACATATTAAGTCGGGGTACTTCATAAAACAATAATTCTTACAACAGGTTTGCATAAATTTTTATTTACAAAATAAAATAAATTGTATATACATACATACATAACATAAGTTTGCATTAGGTTTAATATTCAGTATTGAAGCTGTAATATTTATGATTTTTAAATTCTGCCAATGGGCACACTCTTTGATTTTTATTGCACGAGTCTAGGTATGCCACGTCTTCAGGGTCAAGGGTAAAATCAATATCAATATTTTCTATTATTCTAGATTTTGTTACTGACTTGGGAATCACTGATATACCCAGAGAAATCTGAAAACGACAAGTATTCACTAGATATGCCTTAAATAATTAGAGGAAAATATATCTATTTATTATTGTCCAGTTATTTATTTGTGGCAACTTATAATATTTCTTCTCACCTTTGGGTATTAAATCACTGTCCTTTAAATTATTAAAAAAAAAAAGACATAAACCTCTATGTCAAAAGGACGAGTTGGAGGTTGGTCAATTCTTAAGTATTTTAAAATATTTGATATCTAAATTTCTTTTTTTCAGATTGATGTATTTTTTAGGTGCGAGACATTTTTTGGATAGGAAAAAACATTTTTTTCAAAAACCAACCTCTGACATTCTTTTGGCGCAGAGGTTTATTTATCTTTTTTTTTTTTAATAATGGTGGCTTAATAACCAAAGGTGAGAAGAAATATCTATTTATTAAAATCAGGACCAAAAAACAATTTGCAAGTTTCAAAAGGCCCTAAACATGGTTTCAAGACTTCAAAGACAACAAAAAGTGGGATGGGTTCAAGATAAGTCCATTACTTACTACCTTTGTTCATTATTTCATATAATAATAAATATCGTAACCAAGGCGCCATTTTGAAAAAGACACTTGTCCCCTCATAAATTTTAATGTCTACCTTTATCAAAACAGCACCGTGATACGTGTATTTATATCATGCAGAGCACTAGCAGTTGAAGTCACAAAAATATCGTGGCAACAGTTGTTGTTCGCTGGGTTTATTTCTCATAAGAATACATGTTAGTTTGTGATCAGTTTAAAAAATAGCAGTGTTTTTAAAATCGCATTTATTGTTTGCAATATGTCAATAAGACTATGTTCAGTGAAGATGTCTTGAAATATTTTACTAGTACTGCTTTTGTAAACTGAAAATCTAATAGTTGACAGTGTTTACATAAAATAATGACTCTTTTTGTGGATTGTAAACTTGACTACTCTTATCACAGAAAAATTAATATATAAAAGGAATATGAGGATAGCCAATATTTTCAATCATTATTTATAGAATCAATATTAACTACTGATATATCTTATATTAAAGTTATTTATTTAGGTTGTTATACCTCGCATATCTTTTATTATTTTTTAGTTATATATATAGTCAAAAATTTTATGAACTTGTAAAATAGTCTGTCTTTTTTGTTTTACCTCAGTTAACAGAATGCAAACGCCTAAGATTTACAAACAAGATTTTTAAAATAACTTGTACTTGTACTACTTGGCACATCTAGCTTTGCTTCTGATATGCGGACAAAATAAACAGAGAGCGTCGCTGTATGACAGAGAAACTCAAGTGACTTTACCTAGAAAGTAGTCAAAGGAAGAAGTTTAGGCAGTTGAAATCTACTTTACATGACACTGGCGATTCAAGCTGAAAGAGAGTCTCGCAGAGTATAATGATAAATTACGATTACACAGAAGTAGTAGTACTCAGGCTCATAAAACCTTGAAGCCAAATTTATTTGGTTAACATTAAACAAAACATTTGAAAGATGAATATATTATACTATATTTAAACAAGCAAGAAATTCTTCTTACAGGTTGTGGTGCTGTAAACCCCACTGTACTGAAAGAACGTTACTAAAATTGAATTGTGAAAACCATTACTTTGTGATAATTGATCATGATGATATAACAAAAACACACACTTTATTATCATTGTTTAATTGTAATTTGAGCGTCATTGCAATTTCGGCACTTTAGCGTGCCATTTCCAAAGTATTATCTGCTATCTAATACTATCTATACTAAGTAGGTAGGTCCTTAATTATTTCTTTAAAGTTGGGACAATACAAACATTATGTAAATTAAGTAAATTAGGGTTGCTCAAGACTGCAATACTTATGACATATTATACTAATAGTTCATTCGGTAGGTCGTCTTCAGGAAGTTCTTCAATTCCCGATAAATCGCCATCTGCTGCTGGCAGGTTGTCAGGTTCTTCCTCGCATTCATTACTATTGCTTTCTAAATCTGTATCAGAGTCTTTGTTCAAATTGATAATAAAATCATCAGTAACAATATCAATCATCGGTTCCCATTCCATAAATTCAGTTTCAAAACGTTTCACGCGTTTACAGATTTCTCCATTCCTCGACAGTAAATTGCTCGAAAAATTCATCGCAGTAATTGGCGACATTTTGGAAACTAAACGTCACATTTTTTGTGGCAACATTCTTCCATATCCGCCCATACTAACTCATTGGATTAAGGTTGGGAAGGTATGGGGGCAATCTTAACAGACTATGGCCCCTTGCCATAAAAATATCATCAATTTCGTAACGCTTATATCTCGGAATGTTGTGAAATCTTAGCCATTTGTATCGTCTTTTCTTGTTACACTCTTGGGCATTTTTTCCTTTTGTTTATTGTGGTAAGGGGCATTGTCGATTACAGTAACACTTTTTTGGGGTAAAATAGGGTATCAATTTTTTCAGTGATCCACTTCTTATAATTGTCAAAGTTCATATCATTGTTCATATCACCCGTTCTATAATTTAACTTCCACCTAATATATGAATTTGGTACAAACCCAAGTTCTCCTCCTACATTTACAATAATGAGATGGGGACCTTTGGAAACAGGCTTCTTGAGTATATCATTTGTTTCATCGTTCCATCCTTTCACCAGTGGCGGCTCGTGGTTAATTTTATAGGGGGGCACACATTTGACATTTTGAAATTGTATATTAAAATTAACTTACCAGAGAACCATTCACAATATTCTTTGTTCTCAAAATCGTGTGCTGCTTAAAAAATAAGCAAAAATTTGCAAAGGTGTCCTCCCACTTTAAGATCTAGTACATAAACAGTTATGAAACATTTTTGTAAAATGATGACCTCTAATTTTAATGTAAGTTTCTGAAATTGCCCTTATAATTTCAATAATATGATTGGTATTATTAGGGAAATTACTCGGGAAACTATCCAATTGGTGAATTTCTAAATCATTAAAAATATTTGAATTTTGAAACTTTTTTAAAACACTACACATAATGTTAATTTTTAGCTTCAAATCTATTTGAATATTTTTTTCAGTTTTAAAATGTCTTAAATGTTTTTCTGTTTCCTTACATATTTGTATGACATCAGATGACGGATAAATAAGACCACCGCGGTCTTTTACAAATATTAGTTCATGGAAATTTTCCCTGTTTATTGAAAATAAAGCGTTTATACATTCTTCACATTTTAACGATTTTAAAATTGATTTTACCACAAAGCCACTATACACCATAATATATTCGTTGTACTCCGACAACTCCAAAGAAAAATTAAAGTTATATTCAGTTTCAGATATATCATGGGCTCTAAATTTATTGCAAGTTAAATTTATTTTGTCTATTGCAGAACTACAATTTAAAATAGAAATATTTTCCAAAGGAATGCAATTTCCAGAGAATGTTTCTTTAATTTGAATATGAATCAACAATTTTTTATATGCAGATTTAAATTGGCGGCTAGTTGGATTATTATTCCATCCCCCATGCTGTCTCATATTACAGAAAAAAAGAGAGACTATTTAAAATAAGTTACTTTACACATAAGATTAAATATTCTTCCTAATAAAATATTAAGTAAGTATTTTAATTTTTATTATGTAGTAAAATAAATATAATAAAATCCGTATGAAAATATTCGAGGTATTTTTTTAAATCAAATGTATTATAATAACATGCATAAAAATAAATATAATAAAATTCGTATAGGTAAAAAAAATGGCATTAAAATACCATTTTATACAAATGTCGACTTAGTTTTATGTTTGTAAACCACCCAGTTGTAAACTAAATAATTTGACACAATTTACTACTCCAGTCCTGCAAACATGCTGGAGCGCAGGTACACATGGCGTAGGCAGATTCTTAAAATTTAAATTAAATAACAAATAACTCGTAATTACTACTTACTGAAAAAAAGGAAAAATTTTCATTTACACTGGTACCGGTGTCACTTCGGTTAGGACACACTTCAACAAAACATTTACAAATATCTCATTAACAATAGATCTTTACAGCTCGATTGCATAAATCATACTGATCGCCATGCGACTGCTAGGCACCAGCCAGGCTCCGCGGTGGCTTCATGCCTTGGTTCTTTGCAACAAGTCTATGTGGTCTGTGGGTGTACACAAGTGAACTGTGCCCGCATTAGAGCATAAGGGGGGGTCGTTGCCATAGCAATGCCGTAAACAAAATCTAGCGTGATGCAGAAACATGACGCGATCTCCGTACACAACTCATCTTGTGCCCTTTGGGAAGTAGATATTGGCAAACTCAAGTTGTAACGCAGCGATAGCGTCGGAAATTAGTTTTGGGGTTTATTACGTTGATAAAAATGTTAAAATGGATAAAAATAAATAGAAATTAGAAATTGACTAATTAACTAGCTAAGCTGAATTTGCTTTGGGGGGCACGTGCTCCTGTGCCCCTTAGGAGCAGCCGCCACTGCCTTTCACATGTGTATGTGAAGAGTGGATGCAGCTCTCGTCCATGTAAATTATCGGACACCCTTCTTGCCTGTATACAGGCATTTTTTTAAGAAATTCTACCCTTAGATGTCGAATAGGTTGACATTCCATCAAGATCATTCGATTGTTTTTTACCTTTTGCCAATGAAAACCCAATTTATGAATATCTTTTCTTAAGGTATTCCTCCTTCCTTGGTAGCCAACGTCTTCGCGAAATTTTCTATGAACCTCTCTTAGAGTTGATACAGACTTTTCTGTTACATGATAATTTATAATGGTTCTGAGATCACTTTTTCCGAGACTGTACCGATGTGAACAGTGCGAAGACACAATCAGAAATGAGCTCCCAGTGGTGGGCTGCCCTTGTCCATTGCACATTGAAATTTCAGAGGCAAAGCTACATGTTCTGAGTAGTAGGTACGTATAGTTAGAAATTTGAACATTTTGTTTTCACTATTTTTCAATAGAATACAATAATCTTAAATTTCATAAATAATAAATGAATTTTATTAATTCATAGGAATGTACAATATGTACATATGTATGTGTGCAATGTAACTATTTTTTTTTAATGTTATTACTTATTTAATTATTAATTATTATAATACTTACAAACGTGATTATAAAGATAAAAATGAATACATGGCATAAAAATTGTTTTCAATAAAATTTGTAAAATATCAGGGAAAAAAGTAAAATAGGTCAATTTAGACAATTTCAAATAAATATACAAATAGTAACAAAACTGTTACCAAGGATGTTAAAAAATTTTTCATAAAAATATATCAAGGCAACCATAAATAACTAGTAAAATTTTGTTAAATAAATTAAAATCGGTATAAATTTTACTAAGATTTTTATGAAAATTTTTTTAACATCCTTGGTAACAGTTTTGTTACTATTTGTATATTTATTTGAAATTGTCTAAATTGACCTATTTTACTTTTTTTTCTGATATTTTACACATTTTACTGAAAACAATTTTTATGCCATGTATTCATTTTTATCTTTATAATCACGTTTGTAAGTATTATAATAATTAATAATTTTTTTATTATAATGTACACTTTTAGATATCTTGAGAATGGAATAAAGATATTCCGAAAGCTTGATAAAAAACAGAGATTTTTTATTTAATTTAGCCACCAAATAACTGCATCCCCATGATTTATGTATATATTTGTATATACATATTTAAACATTATATATATATATATATATATATATATATATATATATATATATATATATATATATATATATATATATATATATATATACACATTATATTGAAATAATAATCATGTACCTAATTTCCTTTTTTTTTAACTTACCAAATAATTTAAAACAACTTGGGCAGGTGTTTTGTTATACTTTTTGGCAATTTCAGTAACTTTTGGATCAAAAATAGTCGGATCGGGAAATCCAGGGGTTCCAGCATACTCACTGCGGCCAAGGGGCAGTAACCAACGACAACAATGTCACGTTGCTTACAAAATTCAATTAACTTCTTCTGATTTAAATTTGGGTTTACCTCTACTTGATTACAGACAGGTTTAATTTTGCAGTTTTTCAATAGACGCTCAATTTGTTCTGCATTGAAATTAGAGATGCCAATGCTTTTTGCTAGGCCTAGATTTACACATTCCTCCATACCCTGCCATGTTTCGAGGTAATCCACATCACTGTAAGCTGCTGCACCTTTGCCAACTGGCCAAAGGCTGGCCGTTTCCTTTAAGAAAATTGTTAATAATAATTTTAAATAGCTTTTTCTTCAATGACAAATCTTATTCAAGATGTATTTCTTTACTGGAGAAAATGATGCTACATTTTTAGCATTTTTCAAAATTTTCTTTAGTTACTAGTTTGCATTGAACACATAAATTCTTTGATAAAAAAAACTGAACAATGTACCTATAGTAATTAATTTTTTATTACAGATTATAGAAATTAGTTTCTTTTGTATCCCAATTTTCAGGAAAAGAATTACAAAAAAACATGTAGTATAGGACTTATCTGTTGAATTTTATAATTATATATAGGGAAAATATCAATACTTTCTCAGGAAACTCAAAAACAATGCAAGAGATTAATAAAATTTTAGATACTTACTGAATAGACTGACTAAATATTTTTCAGACTATTTTTGCAGTATTAACTATAATCAATAGGATTCATCCAATAAGACAATTCTTTAAAATCATTTATAGTAGATCTACAAATTTAGTTAAATATTCCAGGCAGCTCGGTGCATATTTACAAAAAGTCGCTTGGAATGAACTGCAACCTATATCCTAAATTTTAAAACAAGACAAAAACACGTGTTTTAATCTTTGCTAGATTATATAAAGTATCTATTTAAAACAATAATTATTATTGCTTATTGCTTCTACACATTTCACCATACCCAGTGTAATATTTGTTTAGAATATCCCAGTTTTTTAAATTATTTATACCTAAACAAAAAATATGTTGTACCTATCTAAATAAAGTTTCTGTCAGAAAATGCCATACCTACATTACTATAAATGTCTTATAAATCTTATCTTCAATTGACAGTGAATAGTTTACATAAAATTAAGTGCATTTGTCTGGCTAATTCATATAAACAGTTTTTAAACAGTAGTTATGGTGAAGATCACCATTAACATAAACATTCATATGAATTAAACTAATTAAATATATAAAATGCATATTGTTACCTTAAATCCAAATGGCCAGTGTATCAGATACAGGTCAACATAATCCAATTTCAAATTATTTAGTGTCTCTTTTAGCATGGGCACAACTTGATCTTTTGCATGAAAATTATTCCATAACTAAAAGAAATTACATTTTAAACATGAATTAAGTTGTGAAAAATATATACATATAACTACTTTGCTGGTAATAAAAAGATCCTGTCGTTTAACTTTTCCCTCATCAATTTTTGCTCTTAGACCAATACCAACTTCAGCTTCATTTCCATAAAACCAAGCACAATCAAAATGTCTATATCCAGCATCGATGGCATCTTTAATGGCCTTTTTAACTTCTCCAGGTCCAGACTATAATGGTACAAATTAACAATATGAAGAAAAATTTGAATTTCCTACCTTATATGTTCCTAAACCTACAACTGGCAATTCTCTGCCGTTATTTAACTTTAACACTTTTGACATCATGCATTTAACTTTAAATATTAATATGCCCCGTGAATAACAGAGCAGATAAAGAATGAATAATATATATTTTTAAAATTTATAATAAAAATAAACAAAATAATCTGGAATTTTAATACACAAGTGTATACCGCAATTCATCTTTTTCTCACCTTTTCAATGTCTGTTATTGGCATCTCACTTATTTCTGATAATAATCTGTATTACGGATTGACATCCAAATAGGGTAATATTTGAACTACTGCTAATATTACATTTAAGAATATTTTCCTACAACTATCTTCACCGCATTTCGCATACAGTATTTTAATTTTATCCTTTATTTCTAAATAATCTGTCAATGTCAACATTTAAAAGGAAATGTGTAGCAGATTTATATTAGCGGCAGACCGTTTAGAAGAGTATAAACCTTATAACATCTGCATTTGTCATGACCCCTTTAATTTGGACCTCGTTGGTTGGGCAATTTGAGTCTGTGAAATCAAGAAAATGTGAACAATTTTACCTTTTCTTTTTGGTTGCCATGGTGAACCCTAGAATAGTGTCCTCATTATTAATTTTGAAACTACGAACCTGAACTTATAAACGACTGTAAGGTGTCAAAACTGACATAAAATATCTGCATCTGCTGCTAGGTCACTCGATGTGTACGATACACATTGAGTCGAATCTATACGAAAAATCGCCTAAAATACAAGTACATATTAAGAGGGTTCCCAATCAGACTTTTTGCGTTTTACGTTTTTTTGTTTCAACATTTGATTGGTGAATCTAAATAAATTTATTCACCAATCAAATGGTGAAACGCAAAAACGCAAAAAGCCTGGGAACCCGTGTCAGATTATTCAGAATAAAAAAAAATAACGATAACTAGGAAAATGCTAAACCATCGACGATTCGATGGACTACCGTTGAGAGAAGAAATATAAAGAGGCGCAACATACAGATAAAATTACGAAGGGGAGAACTCCGCAATATACTATGTAGGTGTCACCTACATAGCAGGTTTTATCTTCTGTAAATTTGGAAATTTCTACTTAGCAGTTTTTGACTCGGCAGTGGCTATAGACTAAAATATGCATTCCTAAGTACGCTCCTGTCAAGTAACCAAACGTCTAGTCTCTGCTAATGGATGTCATAAAAATCCTAATCAGTGGAATTCGAATATCGGCGAGTCATGACGTCAGCACAAGGGAATATTTGTTATTAACTTATACAGGGTGTTTCACTGAGGACGGACCAACCAGCGCAGGGTGATAGGGGATCTCGATAAGCATTGATTTGACTCCCATTTGTGTTATTCAAAATTCAAACTTCGAGTTAATTGTGCAAAATGTACTTTCTGTATAGATAAAGTAAGGTACCTACCTAGGCTATATGATTAGTAAAGAAGGATTTAAACCTTGCCCAGATAAAATATCTGCCATATTGGACTTACATATTCCTTGCAAACCTACTCCTGTGTTATTCAAAATTCAAACTTCGAGTTAATTGTGCAAAATGTACTTTCTGTATAGATAAAGTAAGGTACCTAGGTTATATGATTAGTAAAGAAGGATTTAAACCTTGCCCAGATAAAATATCTGCCATATCGGACTTGCATGTTCCTTGCAAACCTACTCCAGGTTTAGAAGGCTTGTTCCAAATTATTCAGAAGTTCAGAGGTAGCTAGATGATTGAGCTATCTTACTACGAAGAAATCTAAATGAGTATGAGGAGCTTCCCAAGAAAAGGCATTCAATGAACTTATAGGATTATTGACCACATTATTACGTTAAGCCGATCCCACCAAGCCAATTGTTATAACAACGGATGCTAACTCGTAAGCCCTTGGAGTAGCTTTACTTCAGGGGGATGGCGTAGACAAGAAACCCATCGAATATGCCAATTGCTTAGTGACGCATGTGTAGAAAAACTACCACACGACGGAACGTGTGGCTTTAGCACTAGTATAAGACTTTTTCCGAGTTTAACGGGTATATCGGATCATCTCCTGTAACTGTGAAGACAGACCATCAACGGCTTTGATGGCTCATCTCCTAGATATCACCAACAGATCAACTCGTTCGTTGGGCGTTGTCGCTACAGCCATACAATCTGCACATTGTATACATTCCTGGACAGCAGAACGTCCTGGCCGACAAATTGTCGCGCCCTATCTGTCACGATGACAGCCAAGTCTAAATATGTATTGTTTGTTTCGTTACCGTCGACCTTCCCGTCGATGCCGCTAGAGAGTTAAGAAAGAATCAGTTATCTGATTCAGATGTGGGTTAAATTATCACATGTTTTGTGTGCCCAGAGACCAGCGCAGTAGACATTCACAGATGGAGTAATCGCGGTTATCTGATTAAGAACGATATCCTATCATAGACATAATGTCTATGTATCCTATACTGCTACTCTCCTGATCATGAAGAAGAAGAAGCACGGCAAGTTGTACCAAGAACTCTGGTACAGATAGTACTGAAAATAACCCACGATTCACCTCTTGCCGGTCACTAAGAGATATACTGAACAATGCAACAAATCATCCCTCGTTATTATTGAGCAGGAATGCGAAGAGACGTAACTGAGTATGTCTCGCAGTGTATTGATTGCCAAAGATACAAAGCCTCAAACATGAAGCCCTCGGGGCTACTTCAGACAATGGTTCAAGCCCAGAGATTTGAAGTAATTTCTATTGACATTTTTGGACTTCTCTCCGAGACCCCTACGGGAGAGCGATGGATCTTCATCATTGAAGATACATCCATCCAGCAAACACAAATGAATGGTATTAGTGTGGGCCTACGTTGGAGAGGGTGGAAATCATAGTTCGTAGTAGTTCTATTTCTCGATCGAATAAATCATCGGAAATCGTCGACTTTTTGGATAATTGAAAACATTTTTTGATGTAATGGGAACAAAAAATAACCTAATTTGTTAGAATCTCATTTAAAATAATAGACGTTCTGATATTTTATTATAAGTAAAATATGATACCAATAGTTCGCGAAAGAATTTATTTAGCGTTAAATTGCATCGTTAAATCGCTCCATAATTTTTCTGTCTTTCACGGCCGTTTGGGCCGTTAAATTTACCGAGAGCCGTTTCTAGATGCGCTTCAAAAAATGTCAATATGATTTCCCAGTGGTCATCTTTTATTTTAAAGGCCATTATAGATAAAAACACAACTTTATATCTTTAAACAAAACTAGAAACAGAGATGATCCAAATATATCAAAGAACAAAGACGAGTTACATAGATGACAAAGACACAAGTATAACTGCAGCGGGATTTTGTTTTACGTCGACCGAGTCGATGTCGAGACAATGATAAAGTCGATCGAATAGCTTTTAGGAATTCTATTTCTCGATCGAATAAATCGGCGGAAATCGTCGGCTTTTTGAATAAATGAAAACATTTTTTGATGTAATGGGAACGAAATATAACTCAATTTGTTAGAATATCATTTAAAATTATAGACGTTCTTATATTTTATTGTAAGTAAAACATGATACCAATAGTTCGCGAAAGAATTTTAGCATTTAATTGCATCGTTAAATCGCTCCATAATTTTTTCTGTCTTTCACGGCCGTTTGGGCCGTTAAATCTACCGAGAGCCATTTCTGGATACGCTTCAAAAACTGACAATATCATTTCCCAGTGGTCATCTTTTATGCCATTATAAATAAAAACATAATTGTATGTCTTTCAACATAACCATAAACAAAAAATTTAGGTTACCACAGGCATAGAGAATGACAAAGATGATCCAAATATACCAAAAAACAAAGACGGGAACATAGATGACAAAGCCTAAACTCGACTCCTTAGATGCATTTATTATAAAGATACTTATAATAAATGTTAGATGCAATCGGGGAGTTTCATCGAGTTTCTAGTCGTATTTCGACAAACGGAATTCAAATTATCGACTTAAGATGGCCGACTCGATTCGAATCGTGAAACGGAATCTCCCTTCGATGATCGAAGGAATCTCCCTGCTCGACTCTATGGATGCAATCGAGGCACAGACCTCTAATTTTTATAAGTCTATGAATCGAGGACTTTCATCGAGTTTCTAGTCGTATTTCGACAAATGGAATTCAAATTATCGACTTAAGATGGCCAACTCGTTTCGAATCGGGAAAAGGAATCCCCCTATAGGACACAGGAGCGCGTTCATAAAGTATTACAGTGTACACATTTATCATCACTATAATGTAAGAATCGTTTAGAAATGAAAAAAGTTTACAGACTGTAATAATTACATCTGAAGTGGGTTGGAACCTTTAATGTGAAGATAACATTGATATAGTTTTCCGCGAAACACCAAAATGTCATATACTGTCTGGTCGGGGAAAGAAGACCCGTGGAAAGAATGTAATATTTGCATTTCATTCACAATTAAGCGTAAATGAAATAAATGAATTAGTGCATGGCAAATTTTTGTGATCGTTTGCATCTGCAACTACTCATTGGGAGGGATATTATATTCCTAGTATATGGTTTCGCAGAAAGCTGGTGATTTATCGGTAATACTCACCCTTGCCGCGCGGGACTTCTTTTGACGGCTGGACAGTAGTGACAAAGTTTACAGAAATATTTTATTCCGTAAACTTTGGTACTGCACTCGACGCGCGTTTCGCCAACCAAGTTGCCATCATCTGGAGATGATTAAAACCAGTGGCGACTGGTGAAATTTAGTATCTTAGTAAAGGGGCATGGGACCCAAGCGATACTTATAACTATCAAGACTAAATGAAGAAGTTTTGCTGAAAAAAAATTGCAATTGAAATTTGCGAAAATAAGTTGAAAAAATTATGTGCCAAGTTATTTTTTAAACAATCTGTAAAATATTTGCGAAACATTTTTTTCTTCAGAATTAGGTGGAAAATATATCGACAGATTTCAAATTTCACCAATAAAATATTGGTTTTTTATAGTTACATCGTTTTAAAGTTTTATTTCAGATTCATTTTTCACTGTGCAAATTTCAAAAAGGTACAACTTTGCAAAAAAATCTATATTTTTTATGAAATTTTAAATCTGCTGTTATATGTTCCACCTGATTCTGAAAAAAAAAAAATTTTCGCAAATATTTTACAAATCACTTAAAAAATAACCTAGTGACACACATGATTTTTCAACTGTTTTTCGCAAATTTCAATCGCAATTTTTTTTCTGCAAAACTTCATTTAGTCTTAATAATTATGCCTTAAAATAATACTTGGGTGTCATGCTTCAGTACTAAGATATGACATAGCCTAAATTTCACCAATTGTCACTGATTAAAACAGTTATAATCATTTCCAGATAATGCCAACTTGGTTGATGAAACACGCGTCGGGTACAGTATATGGTGTTTTGGTGTTTCGCGGAACTTCAGTGTCGTAATAGTTATAGCCGTTCAAAATCGACTCTGTAAATAGCAGAAAGTGTCCTTTTGTTGCCGTGGTTTAGACTAGAGTAATAATTACCGAGCATGTGCGTTAGTAACGGAGCAATCAGAAAAAAACTTTCATTTCATCAAATAAATATTTAGAGGCTAACAGCAAGGGAAATGTTATAAAATGATCCATTGCTTGCAAATCAAAATACACATAATCTGCAAAAGAAAACTAGGAGCGAAAACTAATCAACACTGGTAGTTACATTACAAAGGTGTCGCAGAACTCCTGTCAGTCGTTGTGAAAAGAAATGGGACAATACTGTAAATTGTTTACATTTCTAGTTACTTCAAGATTACCATTCCCTCCACCAAGTTTACAATGGGCATTTCCCACATTTTTTTTTTGCTTATTCGATAGTATTTATAAACATGAGCTCACAGAATTTTTTTCGGATCTTTTTGAGCCCCGGAAACGGGTTAAAAATTTTTTAAAAGTTTGAATTTTAGTCTTATGACGTCATTCGACTAGGTTTGGCACCAAATACAAACAGCCAGCGAAAACGGTACCTCAGTATTGCCAGTTTTACGTTTTGTTTGAAAGTGTGATTGGTGATTACTTATTAAATTATAAATACGACTATAAATTCATTCGCATAGAATTTTGTTTACCTTAGTACGAAGAGAGAATTTTATTTGTACCTGTTTTAAAACTTCAACATTTAAATATTAAAAAAAAATCAGCAGAAATCGAATAAATCAGGTTATGTTATAGATTTATTCTTCGTTGCTGTTACGGAATTGACGATTGAAAACAAATATTAATTGATTATTATAATCATTATTATTTATTTTTAACTTTCACCTGATTATGATGATTTTATTTGATTAGTATTAGAGCGTGCGTTTTATTAAAAAATCGTAACAATTTTACCGTTTTAAAAAGAATTTAAATTATAAATAATAAATAGCAATAGTGAATCAATAAGAGAATCAGTTTCTTCGCAATTCATTAGTGGAATATAAATGTTAATAAAAACGACCAAAAAATGCACAATTATTGAAAATACCTATCAATAAGTTAAAAATACGTAAATATTTACCTTTTATTTTATATCAAAATTAACATAATCTTGAAAATTTTTGAAATAGCACAAAAAATTAAGTATAAATTCACGAAATCCTTCAAAATCGCAAATATTCTCAAATAGTTTTCAGCTACCAAAACAATACTTAAATACAGAAAACATGGCACAACAGGTTTGGCCATATCACGGGGCGCATTATTTCATTGGTTGATTAATTGGCGGCAATTTTAAATTAATCCAAAGTTTTATAATTTTTTTTGTATTTTTTTTAATCCAACCACTGATGGATACTGATTACAAAAATGGTGTAGAATCATATACAATAAAAAGAAATCCATATAGCGGGGCATCCCCATTACAGATCTTTTATGAACGCACTCAATGAAAATGGGTTTGAACAGTTGTAAAATGTTTGCAGAAGACAATAAAGTATTTTTTAATAAAAAAAGTATTATTAAATAGGATTTTATTTACATTTCAATAATTCACCAATTGTTAACGTGAACGCCAACATTCGCGATATGAAGTATACAATTGTCCCCAAGTGATAATAACATAAAACATAATTTGTAGATTGAGTGTAAAAAAACTTAGTTGTTCTTACACAAGATTTTTTCTTAACCCTAATATTAATATTAGAATTCTTTAAGTTTTCTTGGGTTTTAGGGTTGACTGAAAACTAAAAATCATTTCATTTAAATTTTATTTAGTTGTAACGTTTTTTAAACATTTATATCAGGTTTTATAAACACAAAAGATGACCAAATATTACACGTATTTGAAAAAAAATTTTTGTTTGTCGTTTGAAATTATATTTTTGTTTTATTAATAATTTTATTTGTCTTTAAATGAAAACGTTGACATGCGGACGAGTACGACTTTTTTTTAAATATTACTTCGTCATTATAATTTTGTCTAATACTTTCGTAGAATGATATAGTGCAGGCAAATCTCGGCGCAAAATGGGTTTGCGTGAAGTATTTCGGGACATTTATTTGTTTATCACAATGGATAGCTCTATTAAAGTAGAATAAGCACATAAAAGTCCCAAAAATCCCATGTGAGCTAAAGCCGTAATTTAGAAAAAATGCCCGACAGAGCCATATTTTTTTAAAATCACATAACTCAGTAATATGTGCTCCGTTTTTAGATATCTTTTTTGTTCTATTCCTCATTGCACATTCTACAGAAAGTGTAATTACACATTTTACGAAAATTTTGAGATAACGTTAGAAAAAAATATTCCAACTTAAATCTTACGAAAATTTAAACTTTTGTAAATTCAAACAGTTTGTATTGAAATTTCTCGTACATTTTCGGAAAAATTATTCAAATAAAAGTTTTATAGCACACAATTAGCTTTCATTTGCTTTTTATCTGATGTTTCCAGCTTAAGTATTAACGGAGTAATAGTTATTTATGTATAACGTTGCAGTCGCAGTAATATCCTAGCATATTATGATCTCGCACATACAATAGCGCATACTCTATTATAGATACGTTATAATTACGTAGGTAGGGATATTATTTTAGTTAGCCAATATTCATGTTTATGCATGAGTAGGTATACAAAG